>VWZZ01008519.1:1592436-1650467 GCA_013399095.1 Psophia crepitans | reverse complement strand
CGCCCGCGGGGAGGGGCGCGGGCGGGGGGGGGGCGGCGCGGGGCGGGGGGGGGGCGCGCGCTTTCCCCTACGCCCTCCCCCCCCGTCTCTGGCGGGCGCGCGAGCGCGGCCGAGTGGGCCGAAAAGCCGCGAGCGCTTACGGAAACGCCCGAGCCGCGCCGGAGGCGGGTGGCCGAGCGCGGACCCGTGTGTCCCGGGGACCCTGCCGAGGGCTCCGGGCTCCCCAAGTTCACCAAGCGTGTCCTCCTGCACACGCTGGCGCCCCGCAGGGGGACCCACCGCCCCCGGCCCCGCAGGGTTGCCCCCCTCCGGACATCCCTACCCTGTGTGCTGCACTGCCAGAACAGCTGTCCAGACTCTGGGCTCCGATTCTGCCCCCGAGACCCAACCACCCCTTGTCTTCACAGGCCCAAAATGGTGGGATGCTGTGGTGAGGCCGTGCTGCCCCTCCGACATGCCTCCCTGGGTTCCCACTGTCACTTCCCCATGTGATTAAGCGCTCGCATCCCCCATGTTGCTCCTCTAAACCTTCCTCTGCTGCCTGGCCTTTGGTCCAGGCTGTGGCTCCCGCCCTGCTCCCTGCCCTCTCTGGCCCTGTGGCTAGCCCTGGCAGCCCAAAACCAGGCGCAGGGTGACTGCTGTTCCATCGTGACAGAAACATCCCTGTGAAATCCCCCAGCCCTGAGCAACCGGCCTCCACCGGCACCACAGAGACAACCTGTCGTGGCAGAGATGCAGACACCGAAGCAGTAAAACCTCAACTTTCAGAGCGGCTGTGGCCGAGCAGTTGCACCCATGGCTCCAGTCCCGCGCTTCGCTGCCTCGCAGGAGGGACAGGGGGTCATGGCAGCGTGGGGGATGAGATACGGGTTTGTGTCTCATTGGAGGAGCAGCCAATGCTATGGCCTTCAACCCCATCCGCAGTGCCAGTGTGATGTCCGTGGCTGTGTTTTTTAAATGTTGGACTTTTTCTAGGAAAGGTTTTTCAAAGCGTTGATGCCACCGTGGAGCCCGGAGTGGCTGGCTGGTGCTCCAGCCATGTGAGCCCGGCCCCGTCCGCTCTGGCTCACGAGTGTGGTTGAGTGCACCCGATCATACACCCTGAGAGAACGAACTTCTCAAACAACTATCCCACAAAAACGACACACAGCCTGGAAGATACGACTTTTCGTTTCACCAAACCTCAAGATGGCACTGCGTAACAAGATTTGAAGCTCCAAATCTGGTTCATTTTTGCTGCTGGCCTGGCCTGGCCAGCTGGTGACACACCGCTGATGGCACCCGTGCGTGGTTTAAATTAGGCTGGCTCTTCTCAGGTCTTGTTTTCTCAGGAAGGTTGAATTGGTTTTACTTAGGCTGAGTTTCATCTAACTATCAAAAATTACAAGAGACGGTGCAGAGAGCAATTACAGGTTTACTTTGCCTTTGTTTTTTTTTTATTACAGTTATTCTAAAATAATCTGGAAAAAACACCTTATATATTAAAAAAAAAAAAAGGCAGCTCAAGTTAAATAGATATACCCCCTGGGTGTCACGGACCTGCGCTGGGCATTTCGGTCATACCCCATCCTGTAAGCAGTGTACAACCAACATCATTTTTTGAAATAATTTTCTCTTTTTAGAGTCAGCTAGGATATGAAAGCTCAATCCACTAGAAGAGTCTTCTACAACTCTTAATGGGAGCGGAATTTTTCTGCCATTGAAAGCTTTTGAGACAGGTGATAAATCTAAAATCAGTGTTTCTGATTTAGTCTCTTCATTGACAGTGGATGGAAATGCTTCTCACTCCAAACTGATGGCAGAGGTGTGAAAGGCTTGGCTCCCAGTCACGTCCTTCTCATTTCGCTCCACTAGTTACTGAGGTAGAGGGTTGGTTTTGATAAGGTTTTGACATTTGAACTGTAGCCACATTGCACAGAGCTTTAATATTTTAATGTGTGTTTAATAATCTTCTGTGCATTTGGTTACCATATACAGATATAAATCAAAGTAGATAATTAAAAACTATGTTTTAATTCAGATCAAACATGGACATTTTGCTGTTTGGACTTTAAAGTTTGCTGAAACTCCTGCATTTCAAGGAGTGATTCTGAGAGCAAAGCGTAAGGGATCAGCTTTTGTGCTCTTCTTAGGAGGAGTAAAGTGCTTTCTGTGAGAAAACACAATGAGCAGAACACATGTAGCCATTTGAGTATCTCTTGTTTGACTCACACATTTCTTTATCTTTTTTCCCCTCCTTCTCTTTCCTCTTTGTATTAATGTTTGTGTTGCATCAGCTTCTTTTGCTCCCCTAAATGGCCAAAATCATACACATTCTCCACCTGTGCATGCTTCGCAGCGCTGGATTGCTCGCCCTCACGCAGCAAGCGTGAAGGATTGCAGCAATAAGCCTTTAAGGGAATAAACTCTGGTCCTCAATAGGTAACTAAAATGCACTGAGGAGATCTCACTGAACAGCTTCCATCAGAAACCTGGGCCACATTTTCAGCCTGAGCAACCAGAGTGCTGCTGGTGGGACTGAATCACAGCTGGTGCCCCAGACCAGCCAGGACTGCCCGTATGTAGCAGGGCACCTCCTGGCCTGGCTCTGGCGCTGCTGCCTGGTTAGGGCATGGCTGATTACTCTGGCACCCTGCTGACCCTTGCCAGCCCAGCTCTCACTCACAGCTCTCTGGCCGGCTCCTCAGCACTTATCTGAAAGTCCGTGGGCTCGCTGATCTGAGCTTGCAAACGGTGTCTGGCAGCAGAGGCTACTTCTCTGCCAGCCAGCGTAGGCTCCCCGTATAACAGACCAGTCAAGAGAGCAATGTATCTCAGACTAAACTGGATGGCTTGGATAGGCCAGATGCCTGAAGTGATTTGAGATTATGCCTGAAGCCGTGTGTCTTTGGTATCTTCCTCTCTTGCCCCATGGCTGAGGTTTAGGCCATATATGGATGGGAGCTGGATTCAGCCCTGACTCATGCTGGTTCGTGACAGGGCTGGGTGAACAGCTCATACACAACTGCTGTGAAACCTTCTGATGGCTGTTTCGCATGTTACTCCTTCCCTTACACAGGTTTTCTGGGTTGTTTTTTTTGTTGTTGTTGTTGTTGTTTGGGGTTTTTTTCTTCTCACCAGATCTGAGCAAAATTGGGACACTAAGCAAAACTAGAACTTCTTTGGGAGTGGGAGTGAAAGTCTGAGCTGCAAAAACCCCTTCCCTCACTAACATCTATGCGTTCCTTTCACCACTTCCTCTTGGGGAATCTATAGAAAATGCAACAGTAATGATGTGCCAATTACCCACTAAGTCCAACAGGGAGAGGCTGACTTAGGAAGTGAACTGGAATGCTCAGCAGTTTTCTTCTTCATCAGCAAAAGTTTGCTTGATGATGAGTGAAACCCAGCAAGATTAATTACTTTTCTTACAATTAAGCCTCAGAGGCAAATTCATTAGTTTTGCAGCTTCCAGGTTGGTTATCCCGGGCAATGGACTCCTTGCATACAGCACTGCAGGTTGATTGCCCCTGGCCCAGGGTTCCTGGTGGCTAAAGGGTGACATAACAGATTTGTGCTTGTCTGTGAGGTGTGGCAGAGCCACAATGCATACATTGCAGTCTGGAGCAGTCCACACTGCTGGCACGGGTAGCACGCGAGATAAAACGGATTGTGGAAACGCAGATACACATGCTTTTTCAGTCTACACATCACTGTAAAGAGAGCAACTCAAAGATACGTTTTACAGGCCACAGCCACCTCTGCAAATGATTTATAACAAAATAATCTTTCAGCATCAAATACTTGCTGACAATTTCCAGAGCGGTCTTGCAGTGCAGGGACACAGAGAGCGTATTTTGTGCAAGTATGACATTGAGCACAAGTATTGCTGGGGAGAAAAGAAGGCAGGGCATGCTCTCAGGCTTCCCAGCGACATGCACTGATGGGCGTTCTCGCAAGGGAAGGGAGAAAAGGAGAGTATTTGCAAGTAATGAATGTGGAGGGGGGCAGATTTTACGTGAGACAGTAAAGTGTCCAGCACTTTTCGGTGTAAGGAGTATTGCATTGCACTGTCTATCCCACATGAACAGAGCAACTGATTTTAAAGCAGGGGGAGGAGAGAGGAGAGGGTGCCACCATGCCCCTGTGTTGGCCGTGGCCATTCAATGGCACAGACAGAATCACAAGGGACCTCGAAAGATCATCTAGTCCAACCCCCCCTGCCAAGAGCACATCACTCAGGAACACGTCCAGTCGGGTTTTGAATGTCTCCAGAGAAGGAGACTCCACAACCTCTCTGGGAGCCTGTGCCAGTGCTCTGTCACCCTCACAGTGAAAAAGTTTTTCCTTACATTAACCCAGAACCTCCTATGCTCCAATTTGCACCCGTTGCCCCTTGTCCTATCGCTTAGTGAGGCCGAGAAGAGCCTGGCTCTATCTTCCCGACACTCACCCTTAACATATTTATAAACATTGATGAGGTCACCCCTCAGCCTCCTCTTCTCCAAGCTAAAGAGACCCAGCTCCCTCAGCCTTTCCTCATAAGGGAGATGTTCCACTCCCTTGATCATCTTAGTGGCTCTGCGCTGGACTCTCTCTAGCAGTTCCCTGTCCTTCTTAAGCTGAGGGGCCCAGAACTGGACGCAATACTCCAGATGCGGCCTCACCAATGCAGAATAGAGGGGGAGGAGGACCTCCCTCGACCTACTGACCACAGCCCTTCTAATGCACCCCAGGATGCCATTGGCCTTCCTGGCCACCAGGGCACATTGCTGGCTCATGGTCATCCCTCCGTCCACCAGGACCCCCAGGTCCCTTTCCCCTACACTGCTCTCCAGCAGGTCAGTCCCCAACCTGTACTGGCACATGGGATTCTTCTTTCCCAGGTGCAAGACCCTACACTTGTCCTTGTTGAATCTCATCAGGTTCCTCCCCGCCCAGCTCTCCAGCCTATCTAGGTCCCGCTGAATGGCAGCACATCCCTCTGGTGTGTCAGCCACTCCTCCCAGTTTAGTGTCATCAGCAAACTTGCTGAGGGTACACTCCGTTCCCTCATCAAGGTCGCTGATGAAGATATTGAATAGTACCGGACCCAGCACCGACCCCTGAGGGACTCCACTAGTCACAGGCCTCCAACTAGATTCGGCCCCATTGACCACAACCCTCTGACATCTGCCCTCCAGCCAGCGCACAATCCACCTCACTACCTGATCATCCAGGCCACACCTCCTCAGCTTGCCCACAAGGATGCCGTGGGAGACGGTGTCAAATGCCTTGCTGAGGTCAAGATAGACCACATCTACTGCCCTTCCATCATCCATCCACCTGGTTACATCCTCATAGAAGGCTATCAGGTTGGTCAAGCATGACTTTCCCTTGGTAAAACCATGCTGACTGTTCCCAATAACCTTCTTGTCCTTGATGTGCCTGGAGACAGTGCCAAGGACAAGTTTTTCCATCACCTTTCCCGGGATGGAGGTGAGGCTGACCGGTCTGTAGTTACCCGGGTCCTCCTTCTTGCCCTTTTTGTAGACTGGAGTGACATTAGCCTTCCTCCAGTCCTCAGGCACCTCTCCTGTCTCCCATGACTTGCTAAAGATGATGGAGAGCGGCCTGGCAATGACCTCCGCCAGCTCCCTCAGCACTCGCGGGTGCATCCCATCAGGCCCCATGGACTTGCGGATGTCTAGCTTGGCTAACTGCTCCCTAACCCAGTCCTCGTGAACCCAGGGTAGCTCATCCTTAGCCCCGACTTCATCTGAGGCTTCAGAGGTCTGGGGCTCCTGGGGAGAGTCTGCAGCAGTGAAGACAGAGGCAAAGAATGCATTCAGTAAAAAGCATTCTTTGTAAAAAATGCATTCAGTAAAAAGCATTCAGACAAAGCATGGAACTGATGATGACTTTCTGAGGAAAAGATAAAAACAACAAAACTTCTGAAACCCAATGGCAAAGGCATGTCAGTCCTCCAATTCGGTCTCTGCTTCTGAGATAGATGGAGGCTTAACTTCAAACTCCCGTACAGAGCATTCCATCATTTTATAACCTCTCAGGACCAGCAAAAACTGCTTACTCATCAGGATAAGGACAAAACCCTACAGGTTTAGTATCTGTCACAGAGAACAAGATTCACTGGACTCCCTGAGCACTTTATTACAGAAGTAGGTCTAAATTCACAGTTAACTCAGAACAAAGTAACCAAAAATAGAAATGGTTTTTCAACATCATCCCACTTAAAGTTAATGAACTGCAGCTCAGGTCTGCCCTCACTGCTCTTGGACATCCATCATTGCTAAAAGTAATAAATTTTCCTGGCCAAATACAGGCTTTACAAGCAGACAGATTGCATGCTCAATTAGTCCAAGGAAATTGGTCACTTTACTTAACCCCTGCCGTTTGAAATACGGAGTCCCGCTGCTGCACCATCCTGCCGGAGCAGGATCACGTTTCTTCCACTGACGGAGCAGCTGGGGAGAGGAAATCCTCCGTCCCGAGCCAGGGACACAGCCATTCCCCACCATGCCTCACCTTGTGAGGAGCAGAGGAGCTTCCCTGGCTCTCAGGCTGCCGCAGCAGGATTTGCCTGCTCCACCTGGTGTAGCAATTAATTTCTGAGCCCCAAAAGCTTTTGGTTATATTCTCTGCTAAATAACAGCCCATTTCTAACTTCTCAAATATCATCCCCCCGAGAAGCAGAGGGGATGTTTCAAGGGCAGGAGCTCAGGAACAGATGAGCACAAGCAGCTTTTCAACGCTTTGACAATGTGCTGTGTTTTCTAAGCACGGACAGTAAAATACATCCTCTGGCTCCCCAAGCACACTGCAGCAAGCCCAGCCTAGCCCACCGTCTGAACAACTCCCATGCAGACTAGGGAAAAGTCTTTTCCTTCAGTTCATGAAAAATACCTCTTGAAAGTTATTGTTTTCTTAGCACTATGGCTTCACTTTTCTCTGTCTTCCTCATTAAGCTGAATTTCTTCTCACTTTGCTCGACCCCTGCTTAATCCCTGCTTAACCATTTCTGATTTTGGTTACTTTGTTCTGAGTTAACTGTGAATCTAGACCAAATGCTTCACACAGCATCTTCTCACTGCAGGGACAACCTGGCTCCGGTGGCTTCTGGGGGTGGGGTCCAAAGATGAATGATGAACTGTGTTCCCACTTAGCCCCCGTCCTGCCAGGCTGTCTCCTTTGCCCCATCTCGGTCCCGTCCATGACTTAGGGAAGGTGTGACATTGCCTGGGTGCTGCGGTGCAAGCTCAGGTATGGCCTTTTGGACTCCCTCCTTCTCTCTGCTGCTTTCCCTGCCTCGGGATCAACAGATGACAGCCCTGTAGAAGCTTGATTCTTCTCGTTATTTCATCTTATGGCAAGTCCCTCCTGTGCCAGATGCCAGCAAAACTGCCGTGGGCTGAACCTCTAAAGGTCACGTAAGCTTCAAAGAGCATCTTGTGTTTTCACATGACAGACTGTCAACAGAAGGAAGAAGTAAAATGAATTGCTGACCAGGAGGGGCTTGAACACATTATAAATACCTGTTTATGCTCCAAACAATGGTGACTTTTCTTTTGTCTATTAAGCCCTTTTATCACATACTTCATGACTTGTGAGCGTCCTATACTCAAAACTTTCTGTTGCTTCAAGAGCTAGACAAAAGGATGATGGTATTATCAGCACTCTTTAAGGACCAGGCGTGGCAAATATACTGTGAATGGGATACTGATCCGGCGCAGATAGGCCCCGTGGGTACACCTGGAACCCCACATGCCATGGAGCAATTGCTGTCCTGAGGCAACATTATCATCCCTACCCATGAGGGAGAAGGAGCTGGGGCTTCCCAGTACCCCACTGGTCAGACAGCTTTTCCTTTTGCGTGGGAATGGGATTTCATCTGTTGCACATGGAAGAAAAAGCTGTGGGATGAGGCCCAGTAGAAGTCAAAGCTAAAATGAAAAACTAAACCAAACCCAGTAACTGCTGTTGGAGTGAAATGGGGCGGAGGAGGCAAAAGTATTAGGGAATAATTCTTGGAAATACCCCCCGCTTTGGCCCTGAGTGCCTGCATCTTAGCTTAAAGGTGGCTGCTGGGGGTGGCATATCCTGCATCGGTCTGCTGGTAAATACCCCATTTCTATCTGCACAGCCTGCTGGTTTTGAGTCAGCTCCTATCATATAGAGAATGTTATTTACACTGACTTTCACACTTTGAAAAAAAATAAATCTTACCCTTCCCTAGCTGCTTTTCCTCCATGCGAGAAGCCAGCAAACACTAATTCGGCAAATAATTTCACTGGTGGCAGAAAGAGGAGAGCCTGTGTGTGGTGTTTGGTTTCAGGATCGCTATCTCACTGTCTTGGTTTAACAAATGTCTGTGCATGTTCAACAGCTCCACTCTTTAGCACGTCCATTTACTATGAAGTCAGGTTGCAGGAGTTGTGGGAAGAAGGGGGAGGTTGTTCGGAAGAGAAAAAAAAATGTGGATACACTTAAAAAGTAGCACAGGTCGATCTGAAGCAAAATGTGGGCAAAAAAGAGGGTGGGTGGAAGAGAGGAATGATTACCATTAGCCTTCTTTGGTTTCCATCGCAGGCGTGTGCTATCTATTACTAATTTAGCTGCATGAGGGAGCCACAATTTCTTTAAAACATGCCAGGACTCCGGTCTGTCTCTCAGCCTGTAATATCCAAACAACAAATTGGGTCCCAGCTGGGCTGTGTTTTTCAGCTTAAAAAGAACTGATTTTTCTCTTCCACAGTCAGGAGGAAAGCGTTGTCTGACAACATGAACCGAAATCAACGCTCTCTCTCAAACTTCCTGCAAATGGGCAATTTCAACCGTTTGATTGTCCAGGTCCCGATTTTGGCTCTGCAGGCTCTAACTGTGCCCCGTAACTGGTGGTACATCCCCATCGTCAGTCCACATCCCCACCATCCATCCCATTGGCAGCATCCAATACCACCTTTTATCTACCACCACCATCTTCTGCACAACTAATTGCGCTTTGACCTCTGCCCAGACGCACTGGCTTAAGTGAAAATGGCTCTAAGCTGAATTGAATCGCACTTAAACAGGCAAGCAGGAAGCCTTGATTCAAACAACTGGGTTTAGCCCTTTTTTGTGTTCTTGCCTAGTGTCTTTCAGGTCGATTGTCACGGACTGCTAACTATTAAAGCACGGTGATTTGTACAATACTTCCGCTAGCCTTGCTATTATGTGTAGGTAAAAACGTGATACTGTATCTAATCACAAGTATTTATTTACTCAATTATATAACGTATTTACTTGTGTGGCTATATAACATATAATTTAATTTGTTCCATGAAAATAGTGAGTCTTCCTTACTAGATTTGTGTCAAACCATCTGAACATAAATTGGAATTCAAATAAAAAATCACATTACTTTAAAGTATTCTTATTTAACTATTGATAAAATAGCTCAGATGGGCACAGTGTAAATGACAGTAAAATTGGCATTTACAATAGACCTATTAGACAGAAGGGAATTGCACTGAGAAAAACAAATCGATTTTTTTCTACACCATGCTTGAAGTAAAAACTGTGCATAGAAGGGGGATCTACTCACTTAAAAGATCTTGGTCAGTTGATTGGGGGACAAATGTTTGCTTTCTCCCTCCGCCTCTGCCCCTGGGGGTGATCTCCCAGGGGCAGGTGAGGGCTGCGGTGGGAAGTGGCCTCCAGCCCACCACGAGGGCCCTGTCTGAGCTGGTGTACCCTGCTCTGGGGTGATGGCCCTCAGTCCCACTGAAGTGACGCCCACATGCCACTGCTGGGAACACACTCAGCAGCATTTTCAGTGTTGCCCGGGGGCTCCTGATGCTGCACTGTGCACCCACCTTGTCGGCTGCTCCCAGCGAGCCCCAGTGAGCCACTGCTGAGGGCTGGGGAAACAGCCCCGGGACCCTCTGCGTGAAAATCTGCGCGAGGAATTAGTGTCCGAAGGGCAGCTCCTCACCTGCGGCTTAAAAATGAGGCATTATTTTTTTTGCAAGCCCCTGTCCTTACAGTTGTGGGAGTGCACGCTCCCCTCCCACCCTGCTGTTCCCCCTAGCCCCAAGAGCTACACGCGTTTTGTGTTTCCAACCCGCAGCCACGGCCACGAGCCCTGAGATGCCGCAGCTCCCAGGGAGGCAGCAGCTGACTGCCAAGCGCTCTGCCAGGGGCTGGCTGGGCTGCGCCGCTGGCTCTGAGGGTCTGCGTCTCCTGACCAACTTTTGGGCTGGGGGTAGCAAGCTTCGCGGCGCACCCACCCTGGCCGGGCAGCGGGCAGCCTGCGCCCACAGGAGCTGTCACGCCGGCCCTGCCCGTGGGGAACGGCGCGGCTACTGACTTCAGGTCTCTTTGTCAGGATAACTATGGATTGCCCCCCTTTCCCGCCTCCCTTAACTGGTAAGATTTGATATAAATGAGTTGCCATGCACAGCTGTATACAAAAGGATATTATACAACTGGGAAAAGCCAAAGCAAGCATTTGGCTCAGTTTAGGCTGTTCTGTGCCTTTCCAAGCGTGATAAAATTATCAGTATTATCTCTGTGTGTGTGCTAGCACTTTCAGAGGGCTAATGGTGTCAAAACAGCAGAAGAAAACGAGAATAGGTTTGAGAAGACAGCAGAGTGTTATCCCTAGAAGAGAAGATTTGTGGTTTAATTTGAATAGCATCGTGTTGGAAAAGAGGATGTTATTCCGAGCAAGGAGCTCTCTTGCCCATTTCTATCTGTAGGAAGAGATTAAGGAGGATGGCAGTAAGGATGCTGCTGGAGAGCAGCACATGGGGGATCTGAGGTCAGTGGAGAATATTTCCTCACTTTTATTTAGCCCCAGGGCATGGGTGATCTGCAGCCCTCTGCTCACCACACCTGTCTCAATCTGCCAAATACATTTAGCTCTTCTGGGAGCATAAGTAAACAAATAAAACCAATGTAAAGATCAAAGGCAACAGTTTGGTTTCATTTATGGATGCTTTTAGCAGACAAGGAACAAATTGAACCCTGTCTATTCAGGCTTCTCACTGAAATTGGAGTTTCTGGTGAACCGCATCAGGATGAATCTTGATTTCTGCAAAAAGGAAATACAGTAGGAACCTTGGAGTTTTCAAAGCCATAGCTAGGCCTGACCTCTCTCTTGATGTCTCCTACCACAGATTCTCATGACTGACATGCGACTCCCTGCCCCAAGTTACAGCAGGTTTTGTGCTCCTGAGCACTGAATTTAATCCTCTGCTCATTCTCTGGGCTTGCCTTCACCACCACTTCCATCATGGCTACAACATCAACTACAACATGTGAAACCAGAAGGTGGGATAAATATCCCAAAGCTCCTTTTGGCTTCAGCGTTTGGCAGCCCTTACAATTACTGTGATTTGTGAGGAATGGGAGGGATCATGAGCTATACAGTGGGAAAAGAGTGCAACGTGATACCATTTCAATGCCAGATTTCCATGGGTTGGCTGACACAAACATCTCAGCAAGGCAGAATCGTGAGGGCCACAGAAACCTGAAAATGCAAGAGAAGGCGCCATGGTACAGCAATAACTCCTGGTTAACAGAAACATGCGGCTGCTGTAAGTGCAGCACTGGAACTCTATTAGAGTGTGCCAACCCCAGTTCAAGAGGAATAACCTTGGGTTAAGCAGCTGTGAAGACCAGATAACCTCGGGTTAGCTTCATCTGCAGAGGGTGCTGGGCTGGATGCCAGTAACTTAACTGAGTTAAAATTCTGACGATGGTGCCCACTCTGTTAGGCTAGCTGACATGAACAGCTCAGACACCTTGCAGGGAAGCCTTTTTTTTCCCAGCACTGATTTCTTTGTGCTGGAGCCCTGCTTGCGAGGGACACCTCACCCGGCGTGAGCTGCTACGCAGCCTTGGGCCCATTGGTGCTTTGGAGAAGTGTCTGCTGCGCCTACGTTTGGAATGATAGCTCAGCTGCCAAAAATCCTGATAATAACGTTCTTTGATCACTTCTTTCTCCATCATTTCTCTCATGTCATCTCTGCAGGGAGGTATCTCAAGTGATGAAAGGTTTGTAGGGAGAAGTGATATTTCTGATCTGAATAAAGGATGTAGTTGGGAAAACCAGGTGGACTTTGGGCCAAGCCCTTCTCCATGCTGCCATGCAGTGTGGGGCAGAGGTGGCTACTGAGACCCCTGCGGGAGACCAGCAGTCCCAAAACCCCTCTGTATGCCTTTACTGCAGCAGTGGATCCAATGCAGGGTATCACCTTTCCCCGCAGATCAGATCTTGCTTTTGGAAGGGCAGGAGTGGGTTCAAAAGATGGAGCCCAAGCAGAGGTAGAACCCTGCTTCCCCCACCTTGCCTGCAGCCACCCCCATTCCCAGGGCTGGATGAGCCTGGCTGGGGTGTGGGGTGGTTGGAGGGGCACCCTTCTACACCTTGAAATGCCTGTGTGAATGCTGTGCCAGTGCTGACCCGGATGGGGCTGCTGCCTTGCTGGGACGCTGGCACCATATCCCTCCCCAGCACCTCAAGACAGCTTCTGGAAGAGCAAGATTGTTATTTTTTTTTCTCCTTTTAAATCTTCCGAACAAGAACTTATGTGCAGCCTAAGCAAAAAGTCCTGAGGTTGCAACTAGCAGAGAAAGGAGATATAATGACTGAATATATTTAATGGCAGATCGTAAATGACTGGTGATGTGTCAGCTGGAGGTCTTCAGCAGAGCAAGACTTGATCTCAAAATGGTAGCTGCCACCCGTTATCTGCAATGAAACAAATGGAAATACTTTTGTGTCTTTGCTTGATGTCTTTTTTATGTTCCAGGTTTGGAGATTTTCCTTGTTCCTGTGAAGCAGGCAGTGCTGACAAAAAGGAAAATCGCTTGCAGCCGGCTGCTGTGAGGTGAGTTGTGCTGCAGCCTGAACGCTCCCAGGCTGCTTTCTGGGGCTTGCTCTCAGCTCAGCATCTGCTGCCCAGCTTCCAGTGCAGTCAGGAAAGGTGAGGGCCTAAAGACAGAGGCACGATCCTTCACCTCTTGGTCCTTCGCCCCCAGCCCCTTCCTAACTCCCTGTGCGGATGGTACAGTCCCAAGGCGATAGCGCTGGCTGACAGTCTACTTCGACCAAACACTGGTACCGGCAATGGCATCTGCTGAAACCTCGATCAGACCAGGCTATCTCTGCTCTCTTCATTTGCCTTCCTACCTTTGACCTTATCCACCTCGATTTGTGTTCGTAAAGAAGAGAGTGATTTCTTACTGTGTGTTTTCTCTTATGCAGTCTGTGGAGTGACACAAACAGTGTATTTTCTGACCAAGTCAGGGAAAAGATGTAACTCAGATCAATCCAGACTGTTTTGGTTTGGACAGCCCCTCCTGTCTTGGAGTTATTTCACCCTTTCTGAATAACCCCATCTATATCCAACACAACAACAACAAAAAAGGTGTTCTGAAGAAAAATCAAAATATTTTGATGCTCTCCCATTTGCTCTGTCACTGTGAATGCTCTCTGAGAATCATACAAACATCTTGGGACTTTAGATACTTATTTCTCGGGTGCTGATTTTGGGGTGGTGTCTGTCTGGCGCAGGTCCCTGGCTCGGCAACCGGCACCTGCTCCCGGCATAGCGCAGGGTGCAGCCAGGAGGGGGTCTGCCTGCGGGAGGCTTTGGGGGGTGTGGGTTACCCCAGCGCGGCTGCCCCCACACAGCCTCACTGCACGTGCATTATCGGGGCAGAGCTGAAGATGGCAGCAGGAATTTGGTTTCCCTTACCGCATTTTGTCTCCTTGGGAAGCGCAGCTGTGAGGGGGCTGCTGCGGAGTGCAGATGGGGCTGCGATATGGGCTTAATTACATCACTCCTGGGGTCACTGCAAAGAAAGGTGAACTTTTCTCCCCTTGCATTTAACCCTATTCCATGCACAAAGAACACTGAAGAAACTCAGAAATCTCCATGTGGGTCTTGAACTGAGGTGATCACCTTTTCCAGGGTTCCCCCATCCAGTGTGGGGTTCGCAGGCTGTACCCTCAGGCCCAGAGCTGCCTGCTTGCCTGTGCTCCCAGCCAGAGGGACGTCTCTGTGCTGCCTCTGATGGCTTTCAGGAATGGGCACCGCATGGGTTTGCAGTGCACAACTAGGGGGAAAAAAATCAAGGTAAATAGGCATTTTGCATGCTAGATGCCTTGCTGGCAGGGGCTGATTGCCGAAGGGCTGTCCAGAGGTGGCTGGGGAGGGGGCACTGCCAAGAGCCCTGGGCGCTGGGGCGTTGCCTGCTCTGCCAAGGGGGAATCGCGGCATGAGACCTGCCTGTTTTATAGCAGTAGGCAAGGGTGGGATGCCTGGTGCTCTGCCAAGTATGCAGTCGTGAGTGCTTGACTCTTGAGCCAATGAGAGAGACCAAGGGAGACAGCAGGAACTTTATTCTGCATCTTAATTTATAGATGTTTCCTTAATCCTCTCACAGACCTCATCTGTTTGAGAAATCAGGTTCATATGTCATCTGTAATGTCTCCTTTCAGACAAATAGCACCACAGCATCTGCAATTTCCATAAGTGTGTTGCACTTTGAAGACGGAGATACATGGGACACTCAGCATAGCTTGCTTTTAAGTGCCACAGGATTTGCCTCATCAACATGAAGGTCTATTTGCTGTTCAGTGCACGCTGGTATTAGTTTCAGGTTGCTCAAATGCATCAAGAGCAGAAGAGCCCGTTGCTCCGGGAAGGCACTGTCAGCTGATGCATTGACCAGATCCTCATTTAGAAGGCAGAGAGGATGCCTCAAAAAAGGGAAAAAAAAAGAAGCAAAAAAAAAAAGGAACCCCATAAACTTTACATAATTTCCTGGGTTTCATTCATTTTGCTGTAATTTTACACATGTCTTCACATTAAGTGCTTATATTGTCAGAGGAGCACTCAGGATAAGTAATATCACTCAGCGAGTCACAAATGGAAGCCATGTCAGCTGGCGTTGCAAAATGGATCTATAACTGGCTTTTTGTCCCTCAATTTGAGATGATCTAATTCGATTTCTGTGATTTACAGCTAGGAGGAGGATGCTCGCCATCCTCCCGTTCCCTCCACGTACCTGGGCTCAGTGTTCTCCCCCCTTCTGAATCTCCTGGGTTTTGGAGGTAATTAGCCTCTGAAAGGGCAGTGCACATATTCCCTGCCTAAACCAGTTAGTGTACCAGCAACTGGAAAGGGGAATTTTTTTACCTGTCCTTGCTGACAGTCCAGGATTGCAAGTATCACTCATGCCAGCCCTGAATTTGGAGATCATGGTGAAATGCAGGTGTAAGAGAAACGCGTGAGGCGCATGGGGTGAGTTATGGAGACCCACAAGAATTTACTGCCGCACCGTGGAGCTGCCTGTGACAGTGGTGGCACCTGGTGCCAGCCCGGGCTGCTGCTTGAGAGCCTCCTCTCTGCATGTTTATTTACTTGCCATAGCTCTGACACAGAACCTCCCACGTCTGTGGGTTTCCATGGGTTTCAGGAGGCTTCAGAACAAAGCTGTGACACATAAAAATAAACTGTCTATAAAATCTCACCAGCTACTACTTGGACAAAGAAAGAATCTGTGCTTAACGTACTGTGTCTGATTTAGCAAAAGAGGTGTTGCACCTCAGTATCAAATACGATTAATAATGAGATAACCATGCACATATGGCAGAGGACCAGCACAGCCAGCTCTGCGCTAAGGTCCCCGCAGCCTGGCGAGCTGCTCCCACGCTCACTGGCAGTGGAGAGGAGGCAGCCACTGATGAACCCTGTGGACCTGAAAGCTGGGGCTTTTCCCAGCTCACCCCAGCAAGAAGCCAGAGCACCAATGCACAAAGCCCACTAACAGCACGTCCTCCTCTGTGCCCGTGCCGGCCACTGCGCCTTCGCGTCCCCTGCAGCGTGGCAGTGAGTCCTGGGCTGCGAGGCCAGCACCGGCCGTGCCAGGGCTGCTTGCAAGCTGTGCGCCAGCCTGGTGCGCAGGGCAGGGGAGTCAGTCTGGGCACACGGGGGCTCTGCCCTCACCCGGGCGCTGCTGTAAGCCACACACACTTACACTTGTGCACACGCGTGCACCGGTCCCCCTGACTGATCCCGTCCGGCAGCACCGTGGGGGGAAACCCACTCTGCCAGCCTAAAGCTTCCCTTGAAGCTCACAATATGCAATGCTCTCCCTCTCTGGGGCTGACCCGCCGTAGGGTGTGGGCAGGAGCCGCTGACCTGCTGCAGGGTCCCAGTGATGGTGCTTTTGGCACACAAGGAGTTGCCAGAGCTGCTGTGGTGGAAGGTGCCCTGCGAAAGGAGAGACGATCACCGCTCGCCTTGCTCATCCCACAGGCGCTCACTAGCTGTGTGAATAGCCCCAGGCAAGCTCCACCCTGACCTCAGGAGACAGGATTTTGGGAAGAAAACGTGCCGGGCTGCCTTGGAGCACCCTGTGCCACAGCCATCCACCAGGCCCCCACACTATGCTCTCCTAAAATCTGGGCAAAATTTACTGCAGTCTGCTGGTAGTGGCAGGACAGACAGACTGCCACCACAAACCTGGTGGGTTGCTCACAGCTTCCCGGCACCCTCTTCCCTTGCTGCATCGTGCTCAAGTCATGAATATATGTATTAACTACAGAATAGTCTTAAGCAAACATTTATCTTGCAGAGCAATGGCCGTTGTTAAAGACTCCGGGGATGGATGTTTAGGAAAACAAGCCCATTCGAGCGCAGCGCTGGAAATGAGGATGTTCTCACAATAATTTTTTCCTCGGGTTAACAGTTTCCAAATAAGCAGGTGAAATGGTCTGAGGTGATTAAAGCAATAGAGAAGATTAGTTTTGTTATATATAATCACCTTTGCTTCTCTTTTATGTGTTGAGTGATTTTCTCAGCAGGGTGCGTTATCTATTTTAGGGAACGCTAGACTTTTTCTTTTTTTTTTTAAATGTAAATCACCTTTTTAATCTTTTTCTGTCAATTTGATAGACTGTAATAGCAATTCCATTTGGTAGCTGTTCCCCCCCCCTTCCCCAAGCACTTCTTTGCCTTTAATTGCCTTAATTGTTCTAATTTGAATAAATCTGGGATCACACCTTGGCTCGTGGAAATTTGCTGAGGATCTGCAGTGCTCTGCATGGAGCTGCTCCTTCAGGCCTCACTGTCAGCTCTCCCAGGTGGGGGGGGTAGGTGGGAAACCCAGGGAGTGCCGGATCTCGGCAACGGGAGGGTACAAGTGCTGGACCTCCTCTAGGATGGGTTATGGTTTCATCTCAGCTATTTCACCCCTGCTCCTACAATGATCGGACACCCCCTCCTTCACCCCAGCTGCCCTCATCTTCTCAAAGAGATGAAGTTTTGGGTTAAAGGAGGCAACTCTCAAAATACACATGTGGGTTTGTTTGACCATTGCAGCTTTTCTTAGCAGTACATGCAGCGTTGGGGCATTCGCTTCTGCAGGGTTTCCTCTCCCTCCGCCTCAGAAGACGACATCGATTTTAAATGCTGACTTTAAGGGGCACAAAGCAGCAGCAGCATTTTTCCACAGTGCCCAGCTCTGCCGTCCTCAGCCCCCTCCTCGCTTCGGGGGCATGTGGCTGCCCGTAAGCAGACATTCTCATCCGGACCCCTGTGCTGCTCGCTGCCTCGGGGAGCTGCAGACTCTGAGCTGCCGCTTGCCTTCGGATTACAGCCAAAGAGAAGGGAAAGGTGTAATTTGACATCCACATGCATTTTATTGGCAAGTTGAGATAATTCCACCCCGGCAAAATACTTTCCTCCATCAGTCCCTGGGCCTTGGTGGGGCATCCCTGCTGAAAGACTCAAAGTGGAGAAACACCTCCATGAGTACGGGGATGTGTTCAGAGCGGCACGTGAGCCGACACAGCCCGTCAGGTACACGATGGGGTGGAGAAGAGCCTGAGAAATTATTTCATATGGACCACTTGGAAAACAGTCTCTGGAGCAGCCCAGATGAGAAGGGCTCCCCTGGGAGTGCTGGGAAATGAGCGTTCATTTGTCAGGGACATCTTCAGGAGAAGGTGGAGATGGCTGTGGGCTGCCTCCTGTGCTCCTCGGCCCTGACGAGGGGACCTGCGGATGGGGACGGGTGCCTGTGTTTGAGATGCTGCCCACTCTGGGAAGCTCTGAATTCAAGGAGGAGTTAGAGAGGGGGTTTATTTCCAAGAAAATTGTGCCCAGAAGGCACAGGGCAGCCCAGAGGGTCAGTCCTCCTTGCTGAGCTTCTCTCTCTACGCCCCCCCAACCCAAAAGCTGCCAGGATGGAGGTGGGGTGCTCTCTTGATTAAGCTACCATGAGGGCACTCGCTGGCTCTGGGGTCACTGCCTGCTTTTATAGAAAAGTTAAGTGTTATTGGGAAATAAAGAAGAAAATGCTAGATGATTATCAGGGAGGAAAAAAGGTTACAGTAAAAAAGGAATTAAGAGAAAAATAACAAGTTGACCATTATTAGGGAGGGAGATGCAAAGAGATAAGGGACGAGGGGGGGGAACAAACATCTAGTACAGTATATTAGACTTCGGTGCGGATGTAAGTATAAAATGCTCCACAAGTCCTGTAATTGAGAAAATCCATCAAATGTCCTGACAGCTGTTCCAGCATTTCCAGAAGCGATAAAACTTGAATTTATTTCACTTCTGGAAAGGGGGCAGTATCACCTTCTGGCGGCTTTAATGAAATGCCATAAAAATCGAGGAAAAACTGTGCTGTAAAGTAATAAAAAAGGGCAGTCGGCAGCGGGTTGTTTGCTGAAACACTGTCGGAGGGGACACGGCAGGGCAGACCTGTTCCTGCTGGCCATGGCACCCACCCACGGGCCCGGGGGGTGTTGCGTGCCCTGGCCCCTGCAAGTGNGAGGAAAAACTGTGCTGTAAAGTAATAAAAAAGGGCAGTCGGCAGCGGGTTGTTTGCTGAAACACTGTCGGAGGGGACACGGCAGGGCAGACCTGTTCCTGCTGGCCATGGCACCCACCCACGGGCCCGGGGGGTGCTGCGTGCCCTGGCCCCTGCAAGTGGCTGCAGCGGAGCTGAGCATGGCTGGTCCTTGGCCATGGTGAGGGGCACAGAGGTCGCGGAATAACCAGCATGTGCCAAGGCTCAGGCAGGGCTGCGGGGGACCTGGGAGACACTTGTGCAGCTCCCAGCCGCTGCCGGCCAGCCCTGGCACCTGGGCGAGCGCGGAGCAGGGGAGGACTGCGAGTGTGGGCACCAAGGAAATCGGGGGGGGGGTTGTTTGTTTTTTTTTTTTAACTGTGTCATTTAGTGACAGGAGGAAATGTTGTCGCTGCAAAATGCCTCCCCTCGTGCGATAGCTGCTAGGCACTGAGCTTTTCTTCCTATTTAATTTGTTAATTGAAACTAAATTTGTAATACAACATTTAACTTATTTGAAGACTCCCGGACTCTGTAATTTAGCCCTAATTTGTTGGCAGGAGAGCACACCTTTTGCGTACGTTTTTCTTTTTGGCTCACCATCATCTCTCACATAATTGCTGAGACGGTTTCCTTCCTTTGCCTAATTTTGTTTAAATGCCGCAGGCACCTTGGGAGCCAGCATTACTACCCCCAGCTGGCAAATATTATGGATCTAGGTAATATGTTTAAACAAGAGTGGGAGGAGAAGTCTAAAAATAGAAGAGAGGGAAGCAGCGGTGCTGGCTGCGTGGAGGGAGCCCTCTCCTCCCCGCCGCCAGCAGTGGCCAGGAGCAGGGGGTACCAGTCACACCTTGCCTTCCTTGGGTGACACAAGGGGAAAGTGGCCAGGAAAGCAGAACAAGAGCCACTGATTTGCTCTCAATTAGGGCTTAGTAATGTAAAATCCTCCATGCCAAACAAAAAGCCTGGGGTGAGGCTGTAAAAACGAGTGGCTAACCGTGCCCCGGTCATTACAAGCAGTAAAACACTACGTAATGCTGGTTTCTGCTCTGTGACCTCCTGCGCCACCGGCAGTGTGGCCGTTGCCACTGCTGCTTTTCCGCCAGCATCTCACACTCTCAGGCACCTCCTGTGGTTGATGAACCTTTTGGAGAGTAACTGGGACAGCTGTACGGGATGAGAAGTCTGTACTTTGGTCAGACTGGTTTCCAGTAGCTTGGACAGAACATCAGTTACGGGAGTTGTGTGGGAGGGGGCTCTGCTGAAGGAGGTTCAGATGGAGGGAAGCATCTCATTGCCAGTAAGCACAAGGGGGGGCTGCTCGTGCTTTGCAGCACACCAAGCGCTTTCCACCACAAACCAGAGAACAAAAAAGAAAAGCCATAAGGTGCTTTGCCGAAGGACTACGCAACTCCTACGTGGACTTGTCTTCATGTGTGCTGGCATATTTTGGCTGTATCAGAGAAGCGGAGCCCTGCTGATAACCCCTGCGCTGCTCACTCCGTGTTCTCAGCCCGAGTGCCCCGCTGCCCGCAGGGGTGTTGAAGCGACCAAGGGAATGATTGCCTTCAACCGGCAGTGAGAATCCAGAGCCCTTTTCCCCGAAGGGCAGCTCGTGGCCTTGGCTCTCTCACCGCACGCTAAAAGCCTGGCGGCGTGGGGGGCGGGGGGACACAGGGCCAGCCCGTGGCATCCAACCAGGCGTCACAGCGGTTTCCTAGGCTTCTCCTGGAAAAGAGCTTTGTCCTCAGTAAGTACTCCAAGACATGCCGTGCCTTCCAACAGGAATTATTTGAGTGCCAGGGAGGGGATTTCCCGAGACTTGGGTGATGGTTTATCAGGGGCTGATACTAAAATACCCCTTGGCATGAGCGGGGCAGAGCTAACCCCCCCAGTGAGGGACGGCGCCGTGCTGGCACCACACTGGGATGGATGGGGAAAATCCATCTCCTGCCCAGCCGTGGGAAGGATCCTTCTGATTAACCCAAAGTCCAGATTTCTGTGTGAAGGTTCCCATGGCAACGGGGCTGCAAAGATTTAATATTTAAAAATATGGAAGTGATGCCGGTGTGCAAGGCGAATGCAAGAACTTCGGAGCAAGTGGCACCTTCCCGCTCCGTTCCAAGGGGGGAGCGTACGCTCCCGGAGCGAGCCAGGCGCTTATGCTGTCACTTCAGCTGTGGCTGGGCCCTGGTCCACACCGGCGCCCCACGGCCCTGCCGCTGGCCTTCATTTTACAGCGCTGCCACTGGAAAGCGAATGCTCCGTGGGAAGGGATCAGTTTTACGACATTTTGATGGAAAGTTTCTAATCCACCAGCAACTAATAATCTGTTTTGACCTCCTTGTTTGGTTTCTGACATACTGCTTTACCCGATGGGCATCGTTCGGGTGGCGCCGACACTGCTCACTGCGGTGAGATCGTTCTTCCAACCTGAGCGGCACCCATCCTACGGCAAACCGAAACCCGCCTCTAACAGCAGTGCAGGATCTCCACCAGGAGCTGCACATTTCAAGTTATAGGTAGTCACCTCTTTTCCCACTAGTGAACGTTAATTTATTGATACAGCGATTGATTAATAGTGGTAATACTAAAGGAAGACAGCGCCAGCATCCAGGCGTCCGCAGAGCAGTACAGATGGCCTCTCCAGACACGCCAGAGCTTTAATGGCACCACAATTTCACCTCCCGTCTCTGGAAAAGAGATATCTCATCTCTGAAATCACTGGAAAGTTAGGGAAGTTGAGTTTTTAATGACACCCACCATACCTATATCCATGTTTAACAATTCAGCCTTGTCTCTAAGGTAAAGAAAAGTGAGGCTCATTAGAGCCCTTTTTCTAATTAGCTGCTGCAAACAGATTTTCTTTTATAAATGCCTGAATGTAAAGTTATTTGTGTACCTAATTTCTTTTTTATGTTACATTTATTTTTAAGTGTAATTCACTAAGGCTTAACATTTGTAATTCTTGCAGGGGCATTACAACCAACGATGCACATTTATTACAACCCCTTAAATTGCCGCATTTTATTTCCATATGCTTTTGAATTGCTATTGAGCTTGTTTTGTGCTCTTCCCATCGTTAAACTGTATTTTTTTATTGTACATAAATGGTAAATAATTGATACCTGCCATCTGGTGCTAATCATCCTGCCAGCCCTATGCCTCCACCCTGTCCTTTTATTCCTTGCTAGCTCTCCCCAGTCAGCTTTTCCCCTTTCTTTCCCAGTTTTCTCCACATCTTCACCCTTTTGCTCCCCTTGGTGCTTGCAGCGATGCGGTGCTGAGAAATGCACTGCCCTTCACCTGTGCTCAGCCCAAAGCCTCGCCCTCCCCAATACCTTCCAGGGGCGGTGATTCCCCCGGAGACACCGTTCCCACTCTCCCTGCCCAAGCTCCCCTCGTCCCCGCGGCCCGGTCGGTGCCATCACCCAGGGACCACTGTGGACCCCCTGGCCGGAGCCACTCAGTCCTGACACTGCTGGGCTCTGCTGTGCAGCTCCTGTGGCGCCCGTGTACCTCATTACTCTTGCAGAGGTGCCATCCTTGCCAGCAGTTTCTCCTGCGTTAGCAGAGCGTACAGACCCATGTGAGAGATGAACGCTGAACTGCAGGGCTGGGTTTCTCTCTGTATAGACCGTGCTGGAAAAAGGCAGCTGGGCATTAGGGTAGTTAATGGCAGCAAACCTCAAGTGCTGGTGACGCCAGAGAGAAGCAAGGAGCCAGAGGCCACGGTGATGTGATGTTGTGACCACCTCCTGCCCCACCAGGGAACACCACGAAGTCCCTCCAGCCCCTGAGGCTGCTCAGCAGTGACTTACATGTGCTATACACGTTAAAAACCCACATTTGCTAAATATCCAGTTGCCAAAGCCAAAGTAGGGAAAGCCCAGAGCTGCCTACATCCAGAGCGTGCTTTCCACGAGCAAAGCAATTTATTTCTCTTAGCCTGAATTAAATATTTTCAGACATAAAAAAGACTCCTTGGAGGCCGATTCTTGGGAAGGAGAATTTCTGCCTAAATGGTCAAAAGTTTGGCGATGCTGTGAGTGACCGAAAGCAAGGTGTTATAATGGGAAATGCTGAGGAAAATTAGTAGCCAGCATTATTACCAGCCCAGCCTGTAATAACAGCTTGTGCTGTGCAGAAATGTGACCGTCCGTGCTGAGCTAATTGTTGATAAAATCCTAGGAGTTATAATTAGCCCCGGTGGGACTCCTCGTGCTGCTCAGCCTGAGCGCGTGCCTCTCTGTTTGCAGGGCAGAGCTGCAGGGCAGGGCAGTGGCCCAGCACCCCCAGGGTGCAGGACGGGACCTGGCAGTGCAGACCCTGCACGGCAGCGCCAGTCCCGCAGGAGGGGAGGACCGGGGTGCTTTGGGGAGGTGGGAGTGAACGACCCAGTGCTTTACCCCTGCTCCTCTTTCCCACCTTTCCACGTGATGCTTAAAATGGGTTGTTACATTACAATTTTGCCATCCTACCCTTGCCACAGCATGGGCCCTCCCACTGCCTCTACTGCCTGCAGGACAAGGAGGTTTGGGGATGCCGTACCTGTCCATCTGTCCATCTGTCCATCCAAGCACAGAAGCGCAGCTGCTGCTGTCTGCTGTGGGCAGCATCATGGGTGCAGGAGGGTAGCTGCACGTGGTGCCCGACCTCTCCAGCAGCCTCCCGGCACAGGGGCCCTGGGGACAGGGCAGAGACGGCCTTGGTGCCCCGGCGTACGGCACCTCTGTGGGCAAGGGGCTTTCTGCCTCTCCCCCAGCGCACATGTGGGTGAGCTGGGCTGATCCCCCTGTGAAACCAGAGTCTCCGCATGGCCACGGCAGGTGCCAGCCTACAAGAGCCGCTGAGGGACAGGGCTCCATGACAGCGAAGAGGGGCAGCACAGGGGACATGGGTGGGAGGGAAGGGGTGCGAGGAGAGCGGGGGGAGGCAGCAGCAGAAGGGGAGAGAGGTGGGGAAGATCTTTGTGCCAGTGCTGGGGTTCAGGTAGCTCGAACTCTGTGAAGGGGAGGTCGCTGCTGGCTGTGGGTCTTTGCCTCTGAATATTGATGACCGAGGGTCCTGGGAGACGGGAAATACGCTGAAGGCTAAAGGCATCCCTCCTGATGGACTGATGCCTGCAGTGTGTTTGGTAATGAGCCGAGCTCCTTTCCACACTGCCTGTATTTTAGTGCACTGCTGAATGTGCCTTGAGCAACTGACTCCCGGAGAGGTGCAGATGGGCTTTACTCTGTCCTGAAACCCTCTTTTTGCCAATCTTGCTTCACTGAGGGACTGATTGATCAATAATTAAAACATGGGATAATTAAAACCTCATGAAAACCTTCTCTGACTCCTCAAAATGAAATATATCAGCTTCTCCACTAGTTACACCACTTATCCTGATTTTGTGATGTTCCCCAAGCACGGTGATCTGACCACAGTGTCTTGCTGCTGCGGAGAGCTGGAGACGACAGCCTCCGGTAGCACCAGTTGCCAGTGGATCCCTCCAGGGCCCTGATGCATTTCCAGCGTCAGTTGCATCATTTGCAGCGCAGCTGCGTGCAGGGATGTGCTCGTGTGTGTGCCTGCCGGCTTTTGTTTGGAAAACAGGGCAGTTTTAGCTACTTACATCCACCAGAAACTAGAAGACCTGGCTCCCCTGGCAGCTGAGCAATGCACCCAGCAGATAGAAGCAAGAGTCACCGTGAGAGCCCAAAGTCCAGTGGAGGCCTCCTGCCACAGTGGGGGAAAAGTGAAGGCATTTTACCTGTTTGCTGCCAGTAAAAGTGACCATTGCAGGAGCTGAACCTGTGAGCCAGGCCATTTTTTGTGTGTTCAGAAATCCAGGGACAACAATAAAATGACAGTTTTCCTACAGAAAATGCAGACTTTTTCCAGGCATCTGAATGTTAAAACACATCAAGCAGATTTTGAACCCAGAGTGCCCTCCGGTCCCTCTGCCCGGGAACGCTTTCCTGGGTGCACTCAAGCCTCTGAAACACTCTAGTTAAACAGCATTCATTAGTTCAGGGGAATTTCTTTAGAGAAAAAGAACCTGTACTGGAGCCAGGCGCCACCAACATGTGATTAATAGCAAGTGGTGGGGTCTGCACTCACCAGCGGGGGGGGCAGAAATGCTCTTTCAGTCCCAAATGTCTTTGGCACAAGCCTTGGCCACTCTTTCTAAGCCTTTCTTTAAAACTAGCTGTCTTGTGGCATTAAAAAAATGCTGCTGCATCGACAGTTGTGCTTACAGGAGCAGGCGAGACACAGCCCTGACGTTTCCAGGTTGTCCAAGCAAGACAGTTCCTGACCGACCGTGTAGCTTTGCCTGGATGCTAATGCAGGCTGTGGGACCAAATCCCCCCAGCAGGCAGGGCAGCAAGCTGCAGGGCAGGGGGCTGCCACCTTCCTTCAGCCGCCTGGCCACAAGCCCACCCCTGCTGGTCTCCCCTGTGGGAACCCGGGTCCCTGGGGGCACGTCTGAGCCACCCTGCAGCCTCCGCATCCCTATGGGCCACGAGCATCTGAAGAAAAGGCTGCCGCTGCCAAGGCTGCCGGTGCCTAGAGCTGGCACGGAGGCCGCGGATGCGGCCAAATCCTCCCACGTCCCCAGCGAGGCTTCAAGGCTGGCAGCGGTACCCGCCGGCTTCGCAGCGTGCCGTGGCGGTATTTGTGTGTGTGGGGGGATGTGGCGGCTCTCAAGCCTGAATTTTCTCACTTGTGTCTGATGGGCTAATTATTATTGATTGACATTTTTGGAGTTTTCAGGGCACTTTGGGGGAAGCGCAGAGTGTGGGAAGAGGAATATGTTGACAACTTTTTCACATAATCCTTTCCAGCCCCCTCATTTTTCAGCCAGCCATGGAAAGTATCCAAATATCTGGGATTTTAATGAAATTAAAAGCAAGAGGACCCCAAATCCCTTGAAAAATACAAGAAAAAGCACAAATGGCCATTTCCCTCCTCTCCAGCCTCTATGCTGCATGGCTGGGATGGGCGTCCAAGGGGTGGTGGTGCGGGGAGGCTGCTCTGGCCCTTGCTCTCCTGGCCCTGTGGTGCTGCGTGGCCACCCTGCTTGGGTGCTCGGGCTGTGTTTGGTGTGAGCACCTCCCTCTTCCTCCACAGCCTGCTGCTAGGGCCTGTGATAAGGAACATTTACACGACCATCCTCTGCCCACACAAAGAGCTGCATGGCATCCTCAATCCTTTTACAAGGGAGGGAGCTGTCAGGTTTGTTCCAGCACCCCTGTGTGCTGAGCTGTCTTAAGCAACATTTTGAGATCCATAGCTGCTGGAGTGTATTTATCCCAAGCCCCGAGCAAAACCCCACCAGGAGCTGCACTTCAGCACGCGATGTTCAGGATCCCCAAAGGTTTGTCACAGGAAAAAAAAACCTCTTTGTATTAGTAAGTAACAGTCTGCTGATCTGAACCGAACTGAAGGAAGCAATTTGCATTGCACGTGCTATGAAGATGCAGCTAGACGTGGTTACAAGGGACAAATGATTGCGACCTGAATACGTGAGCAGCAACACATGCAACATCTACCTCAGCTCCTTTAAATGCATTTGTACAAGCTTAACCACTGCTGCTGGAGGTAACTCTCATATTGTATTACGTACGATGCAAACCAGTGTACAGTAAATACCTAACCAGCAAGCTGGATTTTAAACTGGCATCAAATTTTCCTCGGAAATGGCGACCTGAACTGCCTGCGTGGCTGGGAGGCACCACTGCGTCGTCACTGCCACAACTGCTGGCGCCGGGCAGAGCTGGTACAGCAACGCCTTCGAAAGATGCTCTCGTTGCGTGCTAGTACTGTGAAGGTACAATCCAGACACAGCAGGGGCTCTGGCTCCCACCAGATATTCAAACCTCAGCCTGCAAACATATACTCTTTGTATTTCCCCCGGGCAGCTTGCTTAGCCTTTAGGCTTCCTGGGTTTTGAATTGGCTCTGCCTTTTGAGTGGGAGTTTTAAGAAAAAAAACCAAACCAGCGAGTTGAAAGCAAAGGAGCCGGCTGTGCTGACTAACCATTTTGATTTAAGGCAAATGCGGGAAATACCGAGGGGAGAGGCAAAGCCTCCGCTTTGTGAGCAGCGCATCGGCAGTCAGCAGCAGCACATGCTTAAAATGGATCCCAATACCTGCCATCCTCAGTTTAAGATTATTAATGTTACTTAACCTAAACAAGACCAGACGGGAGGATTTTTCCCCAGCATAGATTAGTGAGTCAGGAGAAAAACGAAATTCAGTAGAAATCCTCTTAGTCATTTTTATTGGGGGTAGATTTTCACATCTGAATCTCAGCTGCCAATTTGCGTGGATAATCTCAGATTAGCTTTAGCCCGTGGTTTATTTTTTTGTTTCCCCCTCCTAAATAAGCACACTTTTGCAGTGACAAAGGAGGCAAACAATTCTTTAGGCGAACGGCTGTGACATCTAAATAACAATGATAAAAAAGTCCATCTAAAAACGAGCAGCTCGGCGCTTTCGGCTCCCCCCTCCTCACTATGCATTATTCATAGTAGACAACAGGACCAAATGTGTACGCTCCCTGTGCAATTACCAGGAGAACATATTCAAAGACATATGCTAGTGCCTCTTAGTGAAAGGAGATGTGCAAGTGCCCATTATTTACTAGGCACTGTTATAAAATCTGCAAGTTTGACTCCAAAGTTGCCGCTTAATTGACTCCCCCTGGTAGCTCTTGTCATCCATCTAATTCAAGCCATGTGAAAGTCTGGTTGTTGTTTTGTGTGCATACAATACGCTGGCTGCTTTGGCACACGCTGGTGGAAAAAATGTGGTTTGCATCAATTAGTCTTTTTTATAGCAAGGAGAGAGGCTGAATGACAGGGCATCTGAGAAGTATGTAAAACTTCAGCGCTTCACTCAAAGCAAATCGTCACTGAGGTCATCTGTGTTATCATCATGGCTGCCTTCGGCCCCGCTCCTCCCGAGCACACAGCCTTGATAAGGATCATCTGCTCAGTTTATTGCCTTCTTGATCCAATAAATATATTCCCTTTGAGAAAATCCTTCTGTGAATTTATTTAAACCAGCCTCCCCAATTTCATCTCTGCAAACTTTCTTCCTCTTCCTTCCGCACTGTCTCTCTCTGCATGCCATAAGCTGCAAGGATCTCTGCACCAATTCCTTTCTGGATCCCCTTCCCAGGCAGGCAGTAACCTCTGCGCACGTGGAAATAATTTTCCTCCAGTCACCCAGACCAGTCCAGCTCTTTTTCTCCCCAAAGCACGTCCCCTGGAGACGCATGCCCCTTCAGAAATGATGTACTGACGGGTGGTGCCACAGAGGCACCACCAAAAGCACCAGAGGAGGGTGCTTTCCTCCATCCCCTTTCACAGTCGAGATGAAGAAACCTGGGCTTATTAATTTTTAACGGAGGGGATTGACATCTGCGGTACAGCCACTGCCAGAGCAGAGTGCCGTGCGAGGGACGGGGCAGCCAGCGGACAACTGGCCATCCATCCCCATAACAGATGACAAAACTTCCATGGGGAGGGGGTCGATGCTGACAGGCGTCACTGAGGCAGTGATTGACATCAAAGAGAGCAGCAAAGTCCCTGTGCCTCCTGGGCCAGGCACTGGCTTGTTTAGGCAGCTGCTCCAGCACCAGGATCAGACCTGATGCGGAGAGTCTTCCTCACGTGTCGCTGAGGGATGTGCCAGGGCAGCCTCGATGCTGGGAGCTGCAGCAGGGCCAGCAGCAAGGCATCACCTGTGTCACTGCTGCACCTCGTTGCAATTTACCTTGGGCTCCTCTCCCCTTTGCCCTCCTGTCCCCTCTTGCACCAAAAGGTGTTTCCCCGGGGCTGCCGCCTGCCAGGAGAGCTGTCCTGCGGCAACCCTGGCAGAGCAGAGGCCAGGTAGCCCACAGCACCTCCTTCTCCCCAGCCGGGGCTCTGGGAAAAAGCAGCAGCAGACATGCCGTGGATGCGCAGGTGTGGAAACGTGGCACCCCAGTTTAACCAAGTTTGGGGATGACAGTGTTGCACTGTTCCTTAGCTGGTCAAATAGATGTAAGAATCTGTATGGAAGCTCTAGTCCTAATTTTAAATAAGAACAAATTGAATTAAATATTTTTGAGCTCTCACGTGAAATATACACGCTTTTTTTTAAGCAGCCCTGCTCTCTGCAGTGCTTTGGAGCTTGCAGCTTGCATCACTGCATCACTTGCAGCTTGCCTAGCCTGGGAGGAGCGACAGAAGCGGCAATCTGGTGTCCTTTCCACACGAATCCTTAATGTAGACATGCTGCAGCACTGCAAAAGGGAATCGACTTCACTGCAAATGAAGCAAGGCCTTAAGTGCTCTGTTGAACAGCAGCCCAGCTCCTTGGTAATGAACAGCAGTGACAAAAGAAATAAAGAAGCAGGCCGTGATAGCCTGATGTGGTTGCAGTGGAGTAGCTGCTCTGACGGTTGCTGGTGTGAGATGACATGTGAATACAATCTATCTCCACACGTCACTGCAGTCTGTCACCAGAGGCTAGCTTAAAAACCTTGAAGATTTGGCAATTAAGAGGGCCTCTAATTGAAACAGAACAACAGTACCATTTAAATTGCCATGCAGCTCCCCTTCAGAGCGTGATGGTCGAGCAGAAATCCGAGGTTTCTACAAGCAGGTTTAAAAGCAGATTTTTAAAGTCATGCCGAAGCCATGTCACGCATACGCTTTGCCTCAAGAGCAGTTTGCATCTGTGGGGAAGCGACTGGTGACTCCATAACCCCAGGGCCACGCGTAGGGGTAGAAAAGACACGCTGCTTCAGTGCATGAAGCCTGCCCTGGAAACCATGGTGTTGGAGGACAGGAGAACTAACAGCACGCAGCGGGCAGTTTAAGCCGCACTGGAACATGCTCTGGAGTTGAGCCTCCTTAAAACAAACCGTTGGCTGCTAATGACTAGCAGAGGGACAGGGACAGGGGAAACCAGCCAGTGCTGCACAAACTGGGACGGTGGTGTTCTGATGTGCCCTGTGGAGGTGCTGCAGAAATTCAAGTCGCACCAAAGAAACAAACAGCGCTGAGGTCAGGATATTCCTCCCCGTTACCAGGGTCATCCTTCGGTTTGGTGGCACTGACAGAGAGCTCTTCAAGGAGGTGACATCCATTTCTCCTGTAGCTGGGAAGATAAACACTCCAGGTAATGCATAGGGTGATAATGAATGGGATTATAGCAGCAGTCTCACCCCAGTACAGAGTAACTGCAGCGCTGCATGGAAATGGACCCTTCAGGGAAGGAGGGAGACGCTGGAGGCGCTGGGAGCAGTGCCAGCATCCCCTGTGGTGGGTGCCAGGGCCTGCACTGGGCAGGAGCCGCTGGCAAATGTATGTTGTAATGTATTAATACACTTTTATAATTCCTTTCGCTTCCGAGAGCCCCAAGACATGCCGCAGCAGATAATCCTGCTGATTAGCCAAATCAAAGCTTTGTGAGCAAAAGCTGCACACTATTTAGGGAGCTGCGCAATCCAAAATCAATGTATTGAAAGAGCACTCTCCACAGCAAGCGCTGCTGATTCACAGCCCCCGTCTGCCTCCCATTTCAAGGTAAGTGACATCCAAGGAACGGTTGTGGTGGTGTTTTCCATTGCTAATTATCTGCTGGTCCTGGGCTGGATGGTACTCGAGACATAAAAGACACCATCCCTTCCCCAGAGAGATGAGGACCAACGCACAAAAGAGCCAGGAGAGGAGGTTTCTGCTGCGCAGTCTGTGCAAGACACCAAACCTGGGCTGAAACTGCAAATGCATTTTAGGAACAAGCCTGCAAAAAATGGTGAGCGGGTGCCTGGCACGAGGCAGAGGGGAAACAGAACAACGGGTGAAGAACAAAGATCTTCACTCAAAAGCTGTATCAGGAATACTAATGTAAAACCAGCCAAAGCCAAACCCCTTGCTGGGAGCTTAGGATTCACCCCTTATTTTTGCAGAAAATCCCAAAGTTAGATGCTCCTGTCTGCAGCTGGTTTCCACTGCGTGTTTCAAAACTAGGTCTTGGTCCTCCTTGAGGGGAAGCAGGTAGTGCCGGGGGAAGCAGTATCCACAGGACCCTGGCACAGCCCCCCTCTGCAGCACCCATGCTGGGGCACCACCAGCACCCTTGTTTTCACCCCCCCACACCATGGTGGCACCGCGGCAGCCTGATGCTCCACCGCAGGAAGGATCTATTAGATAATTGACTGCATCCCCTGCCAAGGCAGGAGGTAGTCTCCTGACGGAGGCTGTAACAGATATTAAACATACTGCTCTTGATCTCAGCAAAAAAAGGCCACTGGAGTAATTTTTTTTAACCCACTAAGTAAAAGCTTTCTAGCTAATATTAATAGGTTTTATCTGATGAAAATGGTACATTCATCAGGGAAGAGCTTTTCTTTTTTTTCTCCCCCATTAAACTTTTGAAGATATGTTTTAATTTTTTTAAGCTGTCATTGATTTTTTTGTAAGCAAAAACGGGCATGTTCAAGCAGAAAAAAAATCCATTTTATTGTAAACCAATTTTCATTTAGGAAAACATTTCAACATACAATTTCCAATTTGGTCTCGTCGCATCCTCCTTGTCCCACTGTTACACAGGTCAAAACGTTACGGAGATTGATAAAAGTGCAAAAAAGTGACCTTGTTTTAGCATTAATTGGAACCTTTATATTTGTTTTCAGACAGTTTTGTTTTGCTGCTTTCCTCTTTTTCCATCAGCCCAAGAAACTAATGCCCTTACATAGGTGCATGTAGGTGCCAAGATCGTCATGGTGAGATTCATCCCTCCTCCTCTTTCCATTTCTAAATGACCTCCTACGCCAGACACGGAGTGAGACCCATATTCAGGTGAGCAGGCACCAGCACCGCCATTGTGGGTGATGACCAGTAAGTAAAACCAATCTCCTCGCTGAAACACTGCCCGTCCCACGCTCCCAAAAGCTTTGGTGCCCTCCGCCTTGCCCTGCTTCTGCTGTCCCGGCCGGGGGCGTGTGGGATGTGGAGCGGGGTGGGGGGCAGTGGGGACAGACCCCTGGCAGGGTCCTGCTCCCTCCATCTCAGAAACACGGGGTCACCAGCATGGTGAGCTGCTCCGTTCACCCAGATAATGGCACCTGCTGGGCTTTCAGATATTGCAGAAGCCCCTTGGCGCCGGTAAGCACCGGCACTGCCGGTGTTGCCAGCCCTGTGCCTTGCGGTCTCGTTAGCCCCGCGTTACCTACAGCCAGGGCCAGGTACCAGACAGCCTCCAGCAGCCCGGGCTTCCCACTGCCAGCCCAGTGCCTCCGCCTGCAGCCTCAGATTAATTTTGCAGTTGTCTCCATTTGGTACCAGCTGAAGGAAAAGAGGGAAAAGGTGAAACGCAAGGAAACAGGCTCCCGCATTGTTCGTCTCTGAAGGAGGGAGGGAAGCTGCTGCTACAGCCCGCAGGGGCACCGTCTGCCGTGAGTCAGCAACCAGCCAGATTTACTGCCGATTGATTAAATTAACATTTGTTATAAGCCAGGGAAGGGAGGAAGGGGGGGGAGAAATCCTCTTCATGGCTCTTGAATTATTTATGCCCTGGAAGCCTCCACGCCGTGCTCGGGGCAGGTGGCAGCGACACAAGCTGCAAGTCTGCGCGCACAGGGACAGGCTGGGCTCCGGCAGGACCTCCTGTCCCCTGACAAACCACGGCAACGCGGGGTGGTAAGGGGTGTGAAGGATGCGCCTCTCCAGAGGGCATTTTCCTCCCATTATTTCGGCTACAAGCTCTGTTTTCCTGACAGTAGCGTGACGGCTGGTAGTAAAGCCCCGCTGTATTTATAATGCCCTCCATTAGGTCCTCACCGCCTGGCGCAGGAGCGAGGGCAGGTTGGTGCGGGCAGGGGCAGGCAGGGCTGGCTTCGCTCTGCTCCCCTGGCAGGGAGCCACGAGCACGGCAGAGAACCCCAAGCTGAATTCCCACCCATTCGATGTGGTATTTTTTTCCTAGGTGCCAATAATGAATCCGGCTGGAGTCAGCTGGATGCTCTTAGATCTCTGCAAAACATGCCTCCACGTGCAGCGCACGCAACGCGAGGCGCCGAAGCCAGGGCTGGGCTCGGGTGGCTCTGCGGGGGCTGCCTGGGCTCGGCGTGTGCCTGGCGGGGAGGGGGAGAAGAGCGGCAGCTCTGCTGAGAGCGGTGTTGCACTGAGAGCCGTGTTACACGGGCAACGCCTGAGCGGGCCAGACCTGCCGGCGGAGAACATCCATCCACGCAAACCCGGGCGCTCGAGCTGCCGAGCCAGCGAGGAGTGGGCACTACGGGGTTTTGTCTGGCACGTGTTGGGCTTGAGAGCCAGCCCCCCCCGACACAAGACCATAGCCCCAGCCACTGAGGCCATCTCTCTGCAGAGCTGGCAGCTGGCCTGAGCGAGAAATAAGGCAACTCTTCCCTTTCTCCTGCAGACTAATATCCCCCGTGCAAATGCTGCCAGGATGCATTTCCTCTCGGCCAACTGACCTGCCGCACGGGCACAATGCTGTGAGCCCCTCGTCCCCCCACAGGGCGACAGGCGAGAAGCACGCTCCCCGCAGGGATGGGGACGTGTGGTGGGGGACAGGAGAGCGAAGGAAGGAAAGGAAGAGCCACCAATGTGCGAGGGCGGCAGCAGGAGTGACCCCGGGAGCAGTGCCACCTCCTGTCCTCACCAAGCCTTCCGCCACTGCCCCAGACTTTGCAGGGTCTCACCCCTCAGCCCACGCTGGCACGTGGGGGCTCCCTGCAGCCCTGCGCAGCCCCCCCAGCCCTCTGAGCCCCGGGCTGCATGCAGGGCAGCCAGCGTGCCTGTACCGGAGAATAAATTTAAGTATTTAAACTCCTCATTACAGCCAGCCATCAAATATTCATAGTAACAGATAAACGAGGAGAGGAGGGGTGAACCTATTGCACAAGGGCTGAAAAGGGAAATAACTTTTTACAGCCAGCCAATTAAGTTATAAATCTGGATACATCCAGGATTTATTTAACATGCTCTGGGTGTAAGCACGTCGCTGTCACCAGGAGAAGCCACAGCTGTGAGCGAGGACAGTAGGCACCGGGTTTGTCCAGCCCTGAGACGAGAGCTGGAGGGGATGGTCAGAGGAGGGGGGTCAACGGGGAGAGAAGCCTGGTGTTAGTGGTACGGTAAGAGGTCAGTGAAGACATCGAGGAAAGCCCCCCGTGCAGGGATACGGGTGTGCAGTGGCAGCAGAGGATGGCAACACAGCTGATGGTCAGCAAGCTGGAGACCAGATGGGTTTCTCCCCTCTCGCTGCCCATCCTGCAGGATGCTACAGTCCCACCTGGCAGGCCTTAAGCTGGGGGCTCTGGTTGCTACTGCAGCACAGGACAAAGAAGGCAGCAAAAGCTGAGAGGTGGGCTCAGGCCACCGAGCCCCTTCCCACAGGCGCCTGAAGAGCCACTGCCTTTTCGCACGACTGCCAACCTGGAGGCAAAACACCGCTCTTTCCAAGCCCTGCTGCGAGCAACAGCCCTGCCATCCTGGTTTGCAGCGCTGTGGCTTGGCATATTGCAGGGAAAAAGCCACATCTGTGACATGAAGGGATAAGACAGGGCAATAGCCAGAGGATGCCCAGGCAGTCCCTCCAACCCCGACTGCACCGCGGGGGCGGTTTGGGTTTCCCTTCCCCTCTGAGCGGCTGCTCAGCCGAAGCACAGCCTCCAGCCCATGGAGAGACACCAGCAAGGAGCTGTTTCAGCAGCTCATCCGTTACCAGAGAGACGCGGCACGCCAGGGAGCTGCCTGCTGCCCTGCTCTCGGAACTGCTGGCCGGCAGAGCCCAGCAGGTACACCGCAGCCCCAGAAGCCATCAGCAGATTGCCCCCCATCACTGAGAGGACAAGGGGTGGATGGGGTGGGAGGGCTGTCTTCTTGCTGCACCCAGGGCCCTCTGCCCACTCCTGCCTCCCCCCATGTCTGTGCCTGCTGTGGGGGCACCAGCCAGTGCAGGAGCCCCACAGTGTGGGGCGGGGGCGGCCTTGCAAAGCTTATTTCTGTGCAAGGATTTTCCCTCAGCCAGGCCAAGACTTTCCTAACCCCCAAAGGCCCAAAGGCATTGTAAAGGTCAGGGCGTATCTCAGCTGTGCAGCGCATCCGGCATCGTGAGCGGATGCCTGGACCCCTTTCCCGGTGGCCGGTGTAAATTCCTGGACAAGATCGCGTCGTGAAACTCCGGGTTTTCTGTGTCCCTGGGAGCAGAGCCGGCAGCGAGGGCCGGAGGCATGCCAAGGGGAGCTCGGTTGCTGATGAAGTTTCCAGTCATATTCTATTTTAATGTTGAGATCCTCCATTTGTTCATCTCCTAAAGGTGACCCACAAAGGAAAGTACAATTTGGGCTCATGCCCAGTGCTCCCTTCCCTGTGCTGAATAAAAAGACCTGGAAGTAGGTATTTTTATAAAGCTACATTTTGGCATTAGAAATGCGGATCCTTGCTTCACCTGAAGGCTCTGGGGAGGCAAACGGGCTTGCAAACAGTGTGGTCACAAAAGTGATAACGATGTGAGCTGAGTCACTGAGAGGCGACCAGAGCAGGCTGTTTGCTGTCCAGTGTTTCTGTTTGATTTGTTATTAGCACCACTTAATTTCAATGGCCAACTGACATTTTGGATAAAAAGCCTTTGTTAAAGGACAGCATCCTTCCCCCTGCTACAGCACGCTTTCCACAGCCTCCTCCTCCATCTGCATCAGCAAAACATATCAGCTATCACTTCCATCAGCTAAAACAGCAAACAGGAAAAGCCTTTAACAGCTGTTCCCCTCCAGGACTTTTGCCATACAGAAAAGATACCTGTGAGACAGCAACCCCAATAAGAAAACCCGCTCCCAGGCCCCGAGTGCCCCCAGAGCTGCGCCAGCTGCGCGGGGCTCTGCTCGCCCAAGCTGCAGGCGGAGGTGGGTGCTGTTCTGGAATGAGCACACCCCTTCCTCAGCACAGCCACCCCCTGCACCTCACTTTGGGGCAGGATTTGGGGCTATCCTCCTGTCGGAGGCTGCCGGTGTGAAGCCTGTACATCTTTGTACAGGCTTTTGTCTCGATCTGCGCGCGCGTCCCTGGAGCCGGATCCCTGTCACTCCTGCACAGACACCTCTGCCCCTCTCCTCTCACCTTCCTCTTATTCCCAGAGCCACTGTTAAGAGCTGGGGTAATTTCTGACCCTGGGTGTATGCCTATACAGATGACAGTAAAAACACCCAGGGAATTTAATCACCAACGGAAACCCACTCCCCATGGGACTGACACCGCTCTTCCATGCGCTGGGGTTTTCCTCGTGATGCCCCCACCTCCCGCAGCCCTTGCTGCGCTGAGCCAAGGCTGCTGCCAGCCATTCCGTGCTCTCCGCTGGGCGCAGCGTGCCAGGCTGCTGGCAGGCAGCAGTGGGGCAGTGGCGCAGGGCTGGGGACGCTGCTGCAGCTCTGCCTGTGCTGAATCACGCCCGCTGGACACTCCTGCAAATCCCTCTGTTTCCTACGCCGCTGGAAAAGTACCAAGAGCATTAGCATCGTGAGCCCAATCTCTGCAAAATAAGACAGCCTGATCCTTGCAGGAGCTCCTGTTACAGCCCATGGCTCCCTTCCCTGTGTCTTCCAGCCACCCGTCTCACGCGGGTCAGGCAGCCTTCCTTTGGTGTGTGCTGCGTGCCTGATGTTCAAAGCGGTATGCTTGGGCCTTCTCCAAAAAAACCTCCCAACCTGGTAAGCAGCTGCCATAGCTTATTTACAGACTGTTGTTCCCCCTCTCGTGCTCCTGTCCTCTAGCAAGTACAGCGATGGCTCCTGCCTGTTTGACCCATCCTGTGGCACTACCCAGCCATGGGCATCACTGCATCCATGCAAGGACCAGACAGGTGCCAAAGTGGCCTTCAGCAACGTGAGAGACTCAGATGTTGGCCTTGTGTCGACGCTTGCAAGCATGGGAGAGGCAATGGCCAGGAGAGATTGGCCTGCCTTGTCTCCCGGGAGGCTCACAGCCCATAAGCTCTCCTTCCCTTCAGCTGCAGGCAAGTGATTTATGGCCTCTGTGCCTCTGTTTCCCTGCCTGGGACCCAGGCATGCATCCCTTTCTCTCCAGGCTGCTGTGACGATGGCTGTGTTTAAAGCCTGAGGTTCCTGGACACTATGGCAACAGGGCCATACAAATATTTAGGGCTGAGCCACCCTTTGTTTGGGGTTTCTGGAGTTCTGGTATGACTGATGAGCTCTCACCAGACCAAAATCATCTCAAGCAGACTCTGCCGGGGCCAGGCTCCTCTTGACGTCAGTAGGATTTGGACCGGGGCCCATCCTTCAGAGGAGGCAAAGCCAAAGCTGCTTTTAAACTATGCTGCTTCTGCCGACAACAGCAAGGACAGAGCAGGGCACAGGTCCATGGTGGCCCTGGCAGGGTCCTCCAGGAATGGAGCTCAACCAAATCCACTTGCTTTAGCTAGCCAGCCCATCCACCACCTTACCCCCAAGATCCCAGGGCTCCTGGTGTGGCCAGCAGACCCAGCACGCTCTCTGGCCTGAGAGTCCCAACTGTGGCTTGGGAAGACGGGGCTTCCTCTGCCCAGCTCCTCAAGCATCCCCCATCATCCCTCCATGTCTTCCTTTCCAGCAAGATTTCCTGAGGGGACAAGGCTACTGCCACCAGGGGACTGAGGGGGACTGAGAAGCTAGAGGACCAGCTCCGGCTGGCATTCATGCTGTGGGACACACTGGAGAGACCAGTCACAAGACCCCATGATCTCAAAGATGTCTCTGAGGCAATACTGCAACTGCCAAATAACCAGCAGTTCCAGCGGTCCCAGGGGTCTCCCCTTCCTGTTGAGCATCTAAGTGTCTCCCTCCCAGTCTGGGTCCTTACTACACTGTCACAGACAAGGTGAAAGTCTGCGGACAGAAAGCAATTCCTTCATCATCCATCATGCCTCTTCCCCAGCTTGTCCCCCATGTGTCCTGGGGCTCCTGGCTCTGGCTTCTGCTCTCCCGGTTTTGGTTTATACGGGGGCTTCTCTGGGCTCATGCTCACCCAGAGGCTCCCGGGGCACTGGGCCAGGCACAGCTTTTCCCGATGCTCTGGCCCCGCTGCTGCAGGTCCTGCGCACGAACCGGTGTCTGCCGACAGCAGTGCCCGTCTGGGCATGGCTCCCCAGCGCCCGCTGCCCAGACCGCTGGCTTGGCTCTGGGCTCGCCACGTGCCTGGGGTCTTACTCCAGGCCGGAGGTCCCCAGGCAGGACAGCAGCGTAATTAACTGCTCATCTTCCTCCTCCCTGGATTTGTTCGTCTCTGCTAGGTTTCCCTGCCACCACTTCCAGGCATTTCATTGTCTCCTGGCTCCTTCCCGCTCACCCTCATCTGTCCCAGGGCTGCTCTCTGAATCCGCCAAAGCTGCTTCTTGGGTCTTACGCTAATTTTAACAAAGGCTCTTCCTTACCCTGGGGATTTTGCTAGTGTCTCTGTCAAAGCCGCCTTTGAAAGCTTTGCTACTCATGCTTACTAATAATTTAGTGTTTGGCTTCTGCATGGCTTCCTACTGCTACCCTGGCTCCACTGATCTCCCTCCTGCTTCACTCTTCTGCCTCACGCAGGTTGGGAGCAGGAACCAGTTAGTATTTGATTTCCCCTGACTGCCGTGTCTGGGAGGCATCAGGGGATCAGCCACAGCCACCCAAAGAGGGAGCAGGAGCCGCCCTAGAGCTATTTGCAGCCCTCCCAGATGTCTCGCTTCACCGCCTTTGTGCCTCCCGATGCCCCCTCCCCTCGTCTCTCCCCACACATCCCCCCAAAGGTCTGTTCTCCCTTTTGATAATACATTACCTACATTTAATGCCTCGCTGACGTCCTCCCCTTTGTCTGACGGTGAAACCCCGATCAGATGTGAAGCTTCTTCTGTTACTAATGGCAAATCCTTTTGCAATAGCTAGTTGGAACATGGGGAAACCGCTTTCATGAAATAAAAATTGAAACACTGGACTCATTTCCATTCTGCAGCCCTCACAGAGGAACCGATTTTATTTGGCATTATTTCTATCTTTTTACAGAAAATCACTCTTTGGAGCTGTGGTCAGAAGATGGGTTTGTATTGTCAGCACTCACACTGCTAAACGTATCCTTTGCTGTCCCGGTCTAGTTACTATGGCTGTCCTGGTCCTCTCTGCCCCTGGGAAAAAAAGGGGAGCTAGAGAGGGAAGGAAAAAATGCCGATGTTCTGTTATCTGTTTAGCCCTCAGCAAGCTGAGGCCACCAGTAACACTCCCAGGAACAGGACTGCCCTCTGCGTGTGCTGAGCACGCCTGGGTGGATGCATAGGTGGGCGCCGGGAAGCGGGTGAAGCATGGCTCAGAGGAAGGTCTCCAGCTAACCATCAGACTGTGTTTTTATCACTTGGCATAATTTCCAGAGTCCTCCTGCAAACTTCCTTGCTTCTATAATAAGGTGTTAGGTCGTCCCACAGTGCCACTGCCAAAGTCACCCTCAGCCAAATTATTATTAAAATACAGCGGCACCGGCCGCTGTGCAGTGGCAGAGCTTTGCAGCAGCAGCCAGCAGAGCTGCAGTACCCAAGCAAAGCCCTTGAGAGCCTGCAAACAGAGCCATGCCACACTGGGCCAGCGTCCGAATGGAGACCCCCAGGCTGGAGGGATGCAGATAAGGCGTCAGCATGTGCCCCTTTCTGGCGAGCCAGCACTAGCACGGCACTTTGGACTTGCATTCGGGCTGTGTGCGCTGGGATCTACATAGTCTTTTTGGCCGAGACAGGTGGTAAGAGGAGATCCTGGACGGCAGGAACCCCAGGCACTGCCAGCAAGCTGGGAGAGAACTGGCCTCCCGACCAAATGCGTATTCCCACCACTACAGATGTGCCTATCTGTGTTTTTCCTTCAGATGCGAGCATTCATTTCTGCAGCTAGTCAGAAATTCACTGACAAATGCCAGCCTGAAATGTTTCATCTCCTGTTCAATGAACTGTCACTGAACCAAAAAAAAAAATAATCTGCAAGGACATGCCCGGGCTCCTGGTGGGTTTGCCCAGAGCCAGGATTTGAGGATCCTCCCAGACTTACTCATGACATTCTTCCAGTTGAGGGGAAATCTAGCTAGTTTTTAAGTTTCAGTCTAATTCAGAAGGATTTTTTGCTCTTAATTTCTGGATACGACAGCATATCCTGTGACCTGGAAAGCCTGTGCCCAGCAAAGCCATGTGTTAGACCTGTGGAGGTTCTTGTATCCTGCCACTTGGGATAGAGAAGCCCAGGAACTCATTTGATACCCCAAGGAGTTGAAACAATGACCAGAATGCGCAAACGCAGACACACGAGGCAGCCCGAACATCTCTGTCGCCTGAGAGGTTCAACAGAGGCTGGTGCAGCGAAGGCGCTGGGTTACGACCATGAGCTGGCCTGGCGCAGGGCGAGCAGCCAGACTAAAGGCTGCAGGGGATGGCTGTGGGGAAGCACAAGAGCAAATGGCCGAAAGAGGCTGAGGAAAGAGAGAAGAGGGAGAGGTACGGGACACACACCAGTGAAAACAGCCCTGGAGCTGCCAGCAAAGACAGTTTCCTCATGCGATTTTTCGCAGGTGCAAGGAAACATTGCTTTGTAAACGTACAGCTCAGCAGCAGAGCTGCTTCCCTTCACCACCGTTTTCTCCTTCGGAGGCCTGGAGGCTGCCGGGCACCACCGCTTCTGCTCTCTGCCACCACCAAGGAGAGGTGGCCACACGAGGAGCGACTGACCTCAACAAAGCCGTGGTTCCCTGAACCACCCAGCTCAAGACTTTTGATCTGGGAGGAAAAAAATCCTGGAAACAGTGACAGCATCTTTACCTAGCTTTTACCCTGAAGCTGAAGGCAACAGCAATGAACTCTGTGATGGGAACAACCAGAGCAGCCCTTCCTGGGCCTCCCACCCTTCAGTCCCCTCGCCATGACTCACAGCTGTGTTTTGCCCCTGAGAGCAGGGCTGGTGAGTCCCACAGAGTGACACAGGCGCTGCTGGCTGCACAGTGTTAGCAGGAGATGCTCTTCGCTCCCCATTTTTTCCTGCCCACATGTTTTTTTCCTGGAAGCTCTTGCTGCTGAGGCGCCTCCCCAGTCAGGAGGGGCAGAGCCATCCTGCACGCAGCAGTGCCACCAGCACAAGGCACTTGCCAGGCATTGCTCCACCACTGTGGGGTGAAAGAAAAGTAGGTCAGGAAAGTAGATTTGACAGAGCCAAGGACTGGACTTGTCACCTCACTTGCTATTGGCGTGGGAACCGAAAACTGCCAGCGCCAGGCAGCTGCCGGGACCCGTTTGCTGGGACAAACAAGTCCTTTGGTTAAGACGCTTTCTAATGGATGTACTGCAGAGCCACCACGCGTGTATTTCTGTGATGCCCACTCAAACGTCCTCTGAATATTTGGGGAGCCCGGTACGCTGGCCTCCAGGATGGGACTAGACTTTTCAGGTCAGGGCAGCAGAGAGGATTCCTAACTGCCGACCACGGTGCTGGCACAGGGCGACTTTCTGGGAAGAGAAGTTACCTGTGATAAACCCCAGGTAAGGGAGGGAAGATTCAGGCCTTGTGACCTGCAACGCAACTCAATCCATGGGGACCGCACCTGTATTTTGGCAAGCGGAGCCCTTCTGTGTGAGGTAGGGGTGGCAGCGGCTGGGGCTGGGTGGGCAGGAGCAGGACAAGGCCCCCGCTCCCCACAGCAGCTGGGGCAGGCAGCCCGAGAAACACAGACATGGTGGGCGCCCACTGAAACTCCTGTCCCTGGCTGTCCCCCTGCCAGCCGCCACCCCCACACAGCTGCCCGCGCAGCGTTTTGGGGGCTAAAACTGCTCTCTCCTTGCTCTTGGGTAATTGCTTTAATGCATCCCGAGGCGCCCGCCCTGCCTCCCTCCCACCAGCGGCTCATCATTTATTCACAGGGCTGAAACCCCCCGAGCAGCATCCCGCTGGCCGTCACGCTGTGGGGGGCTGATGCGGGGCGGCTGGCTGGCCACGGAGAAGGATGACATCATCTTCATGCCGGGAGCGAGGCGCACAGGGCTGGGGGAAAGGCTTAGCCCACTTATCTTCCGACGTACACCTACAATTTTCCCTTTCAATCTCCTTCCAATCTGGCTACTCCCACGTGAGTTACTAATATAGGACACGCAACGGGGCTTCTCCCCGCCTGGCCTATCCTCATCTTTTCAACTAATTAGCTCAGTTTCGCTGGGGGGTGTGGGGGTAAAGAGGGGGAGAGGGGAAGAAAGGGAAGGGGGGGATGTTGTCTGAAATCCACCCTTCTGCTCCATCTTCCCTAACCCCAGGTTGGTTGAGCTGAGCACGGCTCTGCTGATGCTGGCCAGCAGGACCAGCAGCAGGGCTGGTGCTTGGTGGCTCTGATGCCATGGCCAATGTCCTGCAGAACCGGGGGGGAACACTGGTCCCTTCCCACCCACCCTGCCACCATACCTTCCCAAAGCAGCAGCCCTGCAGGCGCTGGGGCGATATTGCCCATCCTGGGGAAATGACAGCCCTTGGCTGGCTGGCAAGGCAGGGCAGGAGGGAAGAGGGGCAAACGGCAGAGAGGGTACTGTTTCCCTCCTGTCCCCTCCTGCAGCCTGTCCCCACAGCAGTCCAGGACAGACGGGTGGTTTTGAGGGACATCACACCCTGGAAGAGAGTCCAGGACCCACCAGCATCAAAACTATCCACAGCCAGACCCATGGCATGTGAGAAGCTTTAAGAGTCATTCGGCAGGGAACAAGTGGTTAATTACCATGTGCCACTGCTGTTAACCTCTGCAAATAAGTCTAATTATCACAGATTAATGAACAGAGCACAGGCACATCCGAGGAGCCGTCGCTGAGGGTCTTTCTGGGGCCACATTTCATTATCTTTCCAAGCGCTGCCATCCTGCCTCCTCTGCCGCCTCCCCCCCCAGCCACGTGTCCTACTGATGCTCCAGCCGGTCCCTGAGAAATGTGGCCCCACAGCTCCCGTGCTGCTGCAGCAGTGGAGAAACCCCAGGGTTGCGCTGGTGAAGGCATGAAATCAGGGTCCCTGATGGCTCCCACAGCTTGTTCCATGGACATCAGCATGGTCCTACAAGGCTACTCTCACAACAGGGCCATCTCCTCACACGGTGTTACAGGGATCCCTATAATGTTTGGGTTGTGCTACCCCAGAGGCTCTAGCTCCTGCAGGCAAATAATCAGATTAGATCCTCCTGTCTGATCCAGAAAAGAGAAAATAAATAAAATAAAAACCCTAAAGCACGCCATTAGCTCTTGTGGTCGTAGGGAAAAGCTCAAGTGAATCTCACAGGCTGAGAAAACAAAGGAAAAAGAGACCATGGTTATTGATTTTGTTATTTGAAAGCTCACTCCTTCCCTCTCCCCCCCTTACAAGAGCCCGTGGCTGGGCAGATGGGAGCCCTGGGACCGGCCATGGGACGGGCAGCAGCATGGGCAGCCACCTCTCGGGCACGGCTGTGGGGCTAGGCTGAAGATGGCAGGAATGGTAGAAGGCTGGGGATGGTATGGGAGGCAGCTTCAAAGCAAGGAGCATTAATAAATGATAAGATCTTACGATCACGTCAGGAAAGCTTACACTTCCAGCATTAAAATAAATAATGAAACTTTCCTTTTTTTTTTTTTAGCTATTCTGGCTTATTTTCAGTACTGGCTGAATGGCTGATGCTTTGTTATGGTTGCTTACCCAGCACTCAAGAGCATCTTTTCAGATCTGAACCAATTAGCCCACGCTCACCTCAACGAGCACTGCTACAACACACGCACACGACTGCCGTACTGAGGCTCCCGTGCCAGCAAATCCACGGAGCCTGGTTTTGTTACCCTGCCTGAATTTAAGAAGGTGCTATCCCTGTCTTCACGTGGTCTGATGCTGGGAAAGATTCTCACCAGCAGAGAAAGGAAATCTGCATGCGGGAACGTGCTGCCTTTGCAACTGCTGTCTTATTGCCCCCGCAGAAGAGCCCCGCTGGCCTCGGCCGCGTCGGGATCAAACGTATCCCATCGCCTCCCTCGTGGTGGTTTTGCTGCCGAGCAGTACAAATGCGTCCCTGGCTTCGACACGTTGTCGCAGGGAGGAAACCAGCAGATGCAGAGGAAGCTGAATGTGCAAATGAATGTTAAAATAATTGGAGCCACCATTTCAGACTTGATGAATATGCTGCTCAAATTACAGCTCTGCCTTGAAAACAAAACAAAACAAAAGGCCCAATGAATGTAACATTAATTTAATAATAGTGAAACTTGTAAATAATGTAACACTCATTTAAATGGTTGCTCATGCAAGATCTCTTGAGAGGAGAGTAAGGGACTTTATAATTTTGGGGCGGGATGACACATGTTCCGTAAAACGTGATGTTTTATTCACCAGCCCTCCCAAGAGCCGGCGGGGCGGTGGGGCCGGGGCCAAGGAGCTCGCAGGCAGCCCCCAGCCCTGCCGCCAGCCACACGTGCACCCCCTCCCCATCCCATCCCTTGGGTTACCCCAGCAACATCCCACCTTACGTTCAGGGGCTGGCAGCTGTCTCCCCATCCCGTGGACATCCACAACACTCACACATCTCAGACGCCTCCCCTCCGCTGCAAGATTTATTTAAATGTTTCTCTTACCCTTCACCCTCCACCATGAGGTGGAATTACATTCACAGAAAAATAAGAAACGTAGTCCAGGCCCAAGCTAGTAATTGCAGTCAAACCCAGAGAAAAACAGAGCAGAGGTACGCAATTCGAGTCTTTGTCCCTTCAATTTTTTCAAGTCCCCCTTTTTCCCTCCTCTTTTTACTGTTGTAAGAGACTATTACCAGCATCTACAACTTCCTTTCACCAAGGACCTCTGGGTTTTTCCCTGCCTGCTTTCTCTGCTTTATTTATTGACATATTCAATAATTCAGAGAAATCTTATTTTAAATGCACAGGGCAGAACTCGCCCCCAGGTTTAAAAAACAAATCCTGTCGCATTTGGCAAACAGCTGCACACAGAAGGCAGGCTTCAAACATATATATCCAAATATGTAAATTCAAAGAATCAATAGATACCGTGGATTCTTTATTTCAATTTTTCATCCAAAAATAAAAGCTCATGTGTAACATTATCATAGTATCACCGTATTGATTTCCTTGTGGTAAGGAGCATCCTACGAGAAGTGCCCCAGGAATAAGGTTTCTTCCCGGAGCGAAGGTCACCCTGCTGCCACGGGGACTACCCATATACGACCAAAAACGCTTGATGGAGTACTGATTTGCAGGGTTGGGCTCTAACCTAGTGCAACCAGTCATCCTCAACCCAGGAGGCACCGAAGTGCCAGCCAAAGGAAGCCCTTAGACACAGGGCTTTCACTGCAAGTCCCACGGAGCCTACGTGCTCCCCCAGCAAAGACCTGGGGTCTGCACTGGTGACCTGGGGGCTGAAGCCTGCAGATTGGCACCCGCCACTCATCTGCCCCGTGGTCTGTATCGATCCTGTGCACTAAATTTATTCTGCTCCAATATGCTATTTGGAAGGTTACCTCTCCTCTTTCATAGCCTGTAGTATACGTACTTTCCACTTCTCCCGTGCTCACCACGTTACACAACCTCACAGCTGACCAGCGCTCCCCAGCCATCACCTGCCATGTAACTGCCCAGGTTTGTCTGTAGATAATTGAGAAAGAAATATAAACATGCCACGATGATTAAGATATACACAGCTGGTGTCACCAGAAATGAGGGAAAAGGAGCAAGCACTGAGTATGTGTGAGAGAGCAGCCCGTGCTGTTTCATACTGACTCACCCAGGACCGTTAGCCTCCAGATGATGCTAAAGGCAAAGAGGCTGCATTGCAAAACTGCCGGGCTGCGCCTCTGGGATTTCTTCATGCATTATCATTTTCATCTCGCTGCTGCCGGTTATAAAATAAATGTGTACATCAATACAGTAGTGGCAAGCAAGTGTCTGTTTTGAAGAGACGTTGGCATTGTCTTATAAATGTCAGCAGCTGAACAGCAGTGGGCTCCATCACCTGCTACTGCTTCTATCGCTTCCCTTTTATTAAAAATACATATTGACAAGAAAAGCACCGGCTAAAAAAAAAAAAAAAGCCCCTCCCCAGAAGAAAGACCTTGCTCTGCTCTTCTTGGGAAATCTTTAAACATGTGCCCTGCGAAATGACCTTACACATCTTCTCCCCTCCTGTGAATGCCATTGAAGTACGCTTTTAAAACCAGGCAGTAAAAAGCGAAGCTCCTCTAAGCGGTTTAATAGCGGTGCTTCTCACAGCTGCCGCAGGAGCAACTGTTCGAGCTTTCTAAAACGTCGCACTTTGTCCAACCTGCCCGCTCACGGCCATGGCTGCCCGGGCGGTCAGTGCACACAGCCGCATGGCACAGGGCTCCCTGCCCCATCCCCACGAGTGCTGCAGCCGCGCTGGGCACACGCAGGGCTTGTGCCACAGGTAGCAGGGGTGGGCATGGCTTGACACCAGCACCTGACGCTTCTTGCCGAAACACGAGGGCTCTGAGTGTGGAGGGCTTTGCTACCCCTGGCAGATGGGAGCCGAGCTGGAGATGCTCCTGCAAGGCTTTTGCTGACCTCTCTGGGTGTAGGCAGTAAGGAGAGGTCAGAAGCTGGGCAGATCTGGAAGGAATTTATCATAGCTGATCAGAGCACTGCGGGCGGCACTAGTATAGTTTTACTATAATATCAGTTTAAATTATTTTTTCCTTTTTGGTAGATGGATTAATTTTTAATTTAAAATTATTTTTAAAAGTGGGAACCCTTTTCCTTTCTAAGTAATACAAGAGAGAGAATTTAGAAAAGCATCCCAGCAAAGCAAATCCTTGCCTAAAACCTGACTATTTGAATTGCTGTCTCTTTTTTACTACTTTCCTTCACCATGCGTCTCAAGGAAAGAAGGCCAGTGATGTTTTAGGAGAGCAGCTCACTGTACACAGCCCACTGGGTGCTTCAGACTCTCACACATATCCCGGATTTGCAGTGAAGCAGCTGTTAAACAGATGATGGCGATGCCTGCAGTTTGCATCCCTTTATACCTCTGTATCAGGGAACCAGAAAGCTGCAAGTTCCAACACCTCCACAGAGACCCCAAAGAAAATACGTTGCTCTGGAACACAAGCACATGAACACTGCCACATAAATGTCAATCACTGTGAATCCTAAACATTGGCCATTTATAAACTATCCGACTGCAAGTCAAATTGTTTTATGGTTAGAGGAGCATTTAATATACTATGAACAGTTTAAAGTTAGCATTTCATATTCAGAGTGATTAATGGCACCATATTGTATTTCAATTACTACGAGATACTTCCCCATAATAAACGATGGCAATAATATTCACATTAAGTCAATAAAAAGCATCTTCAAAGTGTGATGTATAAGTGCCATTATCACAGGCCAATGTGAAAGCATCATACAGCAAGTTAGCAACACTGATAACGGAAACCCCAGCACCCAAAGGTAGATGTTTGTGCAAGGCAGAGGCATTGCCCTCTAGCTCGAGAAGCCATACCAGGTTCCTCCTTGTGTCTAGGTACAACTTTGTAAACTCCAGCCTGGGAGCTGATGAGATGGGGACTGGGAGCACGGACGTCCTACAGTCATTTCCTAGGCACTATGGCTGATAAGGGCTACACAACAGGTCACACCAAAGCCTTTCATCCTCTCTTTCTTCTTCCACGTGAAACCTCATTAACTGAAAAGGGAAATTATTTTTGCTCACACTGTTTTAACCTGCTTGCTTGCCTTTTAATTACTAGCATTGATTTAACTTGAGTGCCCAAGAGCATACCGACTGGATACAGCTGCTTTCCACAGCCTCACATCTAGAATATAGTTGCATTTCTCATCAGGAAGTGGAAACCTGGAAAAAAATAAATTAATTCAAACCCAAGAAAATATTTAATTTCAATAAACAGTGAATTGTTTTATCTTGGCATCTTAATTTTGTTTCATTTGACTAAAATAAAAAGACACGGCTTAGATGTCAAAACACAACAGCATGTACCAAAAATTAGATACAGTATTAAATACCGTCTAGAAAAAGATAATGATAAATTAATAACTGTTATGAACATTGTATTTTTAGCTAGCAAAAAATGTAGTAAAACAAGAAGGGGGAAGTAAAACATTTTTGCATCATAGAAATGACAATTCTGTCTCTGTCAAAACAAGACATTTCACCATTATCAAAACAAAACAGAGAAACCCAAATGATTCACTTTGACTTTCCTGTTGAAAATTATGTCCAGACTGGCACATCCTTACAAAATGCCTCAATGTCAAAAAAAGTTGCACGCTCTTTGGATGAAAATTCACTTCCGCTGGAGACCTTTGCAGCCACTCCCGCAGAAGGGCTTGGGAGAGAAGGTGCCTCTGGTCACACCTGGCACCTCTGCCCCTCTGGTTAAGGATTCGGGCCCCCTGCCTGAGGCCCACATACTCCCTCTGCTCAGTGGAGGCTGGACTCAACAGTCACCCTGCTTCTGGGGTAAAATATTGTCTCCCTACTCCACAAAAATGAAGGCTTACCCTCTGGCGCTACCACTAAGAAGCGACGAGCAATGCACCAATAACAGCAGTATTTATAAAACTCCAGAAGAAGAGAGAGAGAATAAGGCATCTTTCTTTGCAGGTCAGCTTTAACGCACCTGGTGTGGGGATTGCAGGAGAGTAAGGAAATCTCGGAGGGAGCCATTATCCGTAGATCACTGCCTGGGCAGACCATAACGGCCTCTCCCAAGCTATTAGAGGCAATTGTTTCAATAAACATTTGTCCTGCAATCAATAAGACAAACTGCAATGCACCTCCAGACTCTGCTGGTCTAGTGGGGGGACCCAGCATCAGACAGCAGATTCCCCAGGGGATAGGAGGCCCTGGCCTTTCCGTGGTGGCTTGGCTGGTGAGGACCGTACTGGTGTTTGCCATGCAGGTAGGGCCTTGCCCAGCAGCGCTTCCCCACACAGCTGGGCCAATGGTGGCTGGTGCCTTCCTGAGGCCGGGTGGCTATAGCTGCCTGCTGCCAGCGTGGGCACATTGCTTCTGCAGCCCTGCGTGGAGATGCCTCCACTGACACGCTCTGCAGAGCACTGCTGAGCTACCCAATGCCCTTGCACCATGACCACACAGCTCATTTGGGGCTTGGGGGGTCTTCACTCAGTTTTCTGCAGCCAGTGAGCGCTACACCTGGGGACATGCACCATGCCAGCTATAAGGATCAACTCACCACAGTAACATCAAGGTCATTTTATTAACTGTCTACTCTGCTCTGAACAGGAAAATACCAGCTGCTTCAACAAGCCTGTATTTAAGGTTTTCTTTCCAAAGACCGCTTTATTGTGTATTCCTAGACTTCTCTACCAGCTTGTCCAAAGCAGGAACAAAATATGTGTAACAAACAGAGGGGCTGTGCGCCCTGACACATGCTCTGTCCAAGCTCAATCTAAAGTGGAAATTACTGGTAGAAAACAAAGAAACCTCCATAATTTATCAGTCCTAATCCAATTAATGCTAATAATGTAGGTTACTAACAACAGTACGTAGCTATCTTCAACACAAATCAAACTTGTACTGCTTACTGAACAGCTGAGAGACGGAGGCAGACATAGCAGTAAAACACAATTTGAGTCTTCAGGTCAAACCAGGCCATGCCCTGACCATACTGCTCCTCGCTTTTTAAGTTCCATATTATTCATTTCTTGAAACACATGGTCCTACTTAAGCCAATGGGAAATTTGCCACTGACTTCAAAGGGACCTGGAGCGAGCCCCTGCAGCAGTCTCTCTCCTTAAGGATGCCTGTGCATCACCAGTTTTGGCAGGGCACTCGCAATCACACCAGTTTATAAAGTCACGGTCACACTTAACAATACAAGTGCTGGGTAAAAGTTTTTGCAGGAATATTCTAACCTTCATCATTGTAACGTATGAAAAACACACCTGAATTTGTGCAGAATTCAGTGAACAGGTTCATAAAAACAATTAAAAAACCCAAAAGCATGCTGTAGCAGTCCTGTCCAGAAAGGGATTAGTCACGGGTTCTCAGGGCGCTCTCTGCAGCAGGACTGCACACTTGAAAAATGCAAGAGGGCAGAGGTTCAGCCCCCACATTCAGTCTCCCTGGGCGGCCCCTGGTGAACCCACATCTACCCAGGGTGGGGGAGCCCAAGGGTGGGGAGTTTGCAGCCCCAGCTTTTCCTTCCATCCAAACAGGGGAGGGCTCACTCTCCATCAGAGCTGTACTGAGTGCAAGGGAGCATTGTGTCACCCATCCAGGCCGTGCAAGCCTTTGTGACTCCCCTGTCAAAAACCTAGTGATGTCTTTGTGCGTTGCCATGGAGAAAACGTGATGTCAGAGACAAAGGCAGGCGCCGAGCCTGCTCGCCTGCTTCCAAGACTCTGCAAGTTTCTGGAGAGACATGTGTTTCCCTCTTCCTTCGCTCTTCCAGGGCTCTGCCTCTCTGTCTCTCAACTCCTGGTTCCAGACATCAGGGGGGACCCACCAGGCATGACCAGCACCTGCCCACTGCCTGGCAAAGCTGTGATCAGAATGACGACACCCAGCACCTCCACCCTGGGCCACCCGCAAACCGGCTCCCAAGGGAGGGGGTCACAGAACAAGACTCAGATCTCCTCAGCTACTACTTATCACCTGTGTGACCGCTTCATTTCCTTCCTCGGAAAGAACAACTTCCCAGCTCACCTTCTGCACTTTATAAAACGATTTCCCCAACCTCTTATAAAATAATCTCACAACATTCCCTGTGGCTTTAATGGTAACAGCCGATTACTATTCTGTGATTCTGATTACCCACTGGTGGCAGGAATTGCTGTGGGTAGAAAGGGCAGGGATGACAAACTGCTGGCTGCCCAGCTGAGCACTGTCCCAGAGGAAAGGACAGATCAGCAGAGCTCCCTCAACTCCCAAACCAAGGTGGGCAGCCAGGAGTCTTCTCTAGCCAGGGATGTGTCTGAGGGAGCAGGCATGATAGCTAGAGGCCAGTTCCCCTTCTCATTAAACTGCAGTTTGAGAGGACAGAGGGTTTATTCTGGGTTCTGACTTGCTTTGTAACTTTGGGCTAAGCTTTGCCTCTCACATTTAATACGTGAGCTCTTATATTGTGCAACCAACTCCCCACAATGACTGGAGCACTCTCAATGCTGCTGCCTTTCTGTGAGCAGCCAAGCATCCATCTGACCCACTGATGCAGCCTGCTACACGGGCCAAACGGGTACGAGATGCTCTGCTGAGCGCTGCTCATGCTGTAGACAGAGCCATGCAGACCCTTAGGGGAAGTCAAAGCCAAGGAAAAAAGACTGTTGTGGGAGAGAGGCCCAGAGACTGACTTTCCCTCTTGAACAACATCCATTTTCCTTTCAGCAGTCCACAGCCTGGCAGATCCACAGCCTGGCAGATGAGGGCTGAGTCCCCAGGAGAGATCAGCAATTTTTTAAAAAGACAATGTCTGCAGGGCCTTGTTCAAAGGTTTGTCTTCAAGCCGGGTGAGGGCTGAGAGAGGGAAAAGCCCTGGAGGTGTAGCTGGTCTTGGGGTGGGAAAGGGCAAACCAAGGGAATAGCTGTTTCTGTCTTGTTTCATACAACAGCAGTCCCCAAAGAGATGCTCTTTAGAGGGGGAAATGCTGCGATACCCTGGTGATGCCCTCATGTCACACCAAGAGAGCCTGATGGATAAACCAGAGCAGGGACTCTAGCTCAGGGCTGAATTTGGATCCAGTCTCTTTGTATGAAGCCTGGTGACTGCTGTGGGGTATGTGCGTGTTTGTGCCAAGACAGGTATTTTATTCTTCACGCACCTCCGTTCCGAAACATGAAAAGCTGGTCAGCAGGCGAGCAGCACAGCTGGGACACCCGTGTGCGCCCAGCACGACTCGCTTTGGCAGGCGAGCTTGGAGCCTTGGCTTGCTTCCCTGTGCTCCAGCATGTCCTTATTAATTCACACATCCGCGCTTGACTGCGAGAGCCACGTCTTCAGCAGCTTCTCGTGAGGGACAGGACTAAGAGAGAAACCCCAAGAGGATGTGAAAACAGCACAGTAAGAGAGTCTCGCAGCTTCCAGCCGAAGACAGGCTTTGGTCTGAATGCATTGCATTTCCTTCATGTGCACAGCGTCTAGGGAGAAAAACCCAGCGACACGGCTCTGACCCCTGCTTTCTGGAGAATCCTCTCTTTCCCACAGGGACCATGTGCCACAGGTGTTTGCTGTGGTGCCGCAGAAGAGCCATGGACAGCAACCCCCCCTTCCTGCGTGTGCTACCTGTGCTGCGACAACAGCTCTTCTTAAAAGGGTTCTTGCTGGCTAAAGCCAAGACAAACCAACGCTTTGTCCAGAGTAATGTGTGTAATAATACAAACCAGTCCCCAGTTACCATCTGCTGAACCATGCCAGCCTCCTCCTATTTTTTTGTAAGGTTTCCTATAAATTACCTGAGTGCAATCCAACTCAGTCACTAAAAGGCCAACAACTCATAAATGCAGCACAAAACTGTGTCTTTCTCACGTCTACCGACAGCCGCACAGCACCTCCCAAGGCTCCTGAGACCCCTCCCAGGCCATCCTCCAGCACTGCCAGCAGCACCAGCCCAGGAAGGTCTAACACAGTGGACACCTCGGGTGGAAGCCACAAGTCCAGGCTGAGCCCGAGACTCAGAGGTCTTCCTTGCAGCTCATTATTATTTATTATTTGTACCGCAGAAGTACCTGAGAGCCTACTAATATGATCAGAGACTGTATGTCAGATGCTGAACACCGACAGAATAGCAATGATAACTGCCCTTGCCAAGAGGTTCAGAAACATACAGATCACCTAGGGAAGAAGGGAGTACTCCAACCACAGCAGAGGGAGCGCTTAGATCCAGATGGGTTCAGTGCTCTCGGTGGGATCCAAAGGAGATAGCACTTCCCACTGGTAACACCGGGGTTGTATCTATCTGACACTTGGACCCATCATCACACGGCTCTGAGCGTAACTGCAGTGCTCTCCTGGACAGCACTGCTCTGTGCTCTGGCTTTGAAGACTTGGGAGACAGCCCGATCCTAATGTGAACAGTCATAGTCATAAGGTAAAAATAATTACAAGCAATACAAAAACCCTAGAGCACACGAACAAACCACAGCAGATGAAGACTCCTTCTGCAAAGTGGAAACTCAGTCCTGTTACATGCTGAGTGTCCTCGGTGCCTCTTCAGCACAGGGGGTCAGAAGCCTCCAGGCCAGATCCAGATCAGCTATGATTTCTAACCTTCCCTTGAAGCACTGGGCTTTGTTTTCTGTCTCAGCCCAGAGAACTCAGCTGGATAATGTTTCTGCTTCAGGATGGCACATCCTGCTTTCCCACCAAACATCATCTGCGTCTGGCCAGTGATCAACTTGCAAAGTCCACTGAGACTTTTAGATGCCCTAAGCTATGATTATGGGCTAAACCCATTCATCTCTAATCCTGGAGGGTGCTCGTTAGCTGCCCTGCAACTAAACCCATTGCAATGTCTGCAGGGCACTGATTTGAAAGGAAAGGGGAGCCAAATGGTGCCTGTTTTCAGGAAGGAGGGGAGGCACGGGAACCTGCTGTGCCACACTCTGGTGTCCCTTTCCCTTGCTGCAGATCTGGGCAGCAGCTTGTGGCTCACTGGAAGCCAGGAGGCACCTCCATCCATGCAGGCTCAGCACAGAGATGCCACCACCACCGGTGAGGGTGACAGCTGCGAGCTGCAGCCACGCTGCTCCGCAGGATGGAGACGGGAAGGGAGACCACCTCTGCACCCTGTGCCCTCAGGATGCTGTTTCTGGGCTGCATGGCCAGAAGAAAGCATGAAAAACTGAACTACCCTCCAGGTCACTGAAATGCTGGCGTACAGGCATAGGAGAGGGATGTGGGGCCAACAGAAGGGGCCTTTCTCCAGGAAACTGAGGTCTGAGGAGGCGCAAGAGGTTGGGCAGGTGGGAGGTATCCAACTGGAAGGGGAAAGGGGTTTGCCTGGGGCCTGCACAGAGATGCTTTATGCTAGGAAAGGAAGTTGTCTTTCAGTTGCTTGATGTCTGTTGGGATTTTGGTTCTCATCAGACAGGGACACAGGTGCACAGGCACATTGGGTATCAGGAAGTGGCAAGTCTGAACAGCAGAGTGGCTTTTGAGCTCTCCTGCTGTGCTTCTGGCAGCCTCTTCCAGCCATACCACCTGGCCATAAAACACCACCACGAGTCCTCCACTCCAGCAATAGCTTTCTGCATCCACTCCTGGAGAGGGTGCAGCTGCAAACCCAAACACGCTCCAGCGGGCTTCTCAGTGCTCTTCCTCCCCTTTGTCACTGATTGCAAAGCTTTGTAAAGCGCAATCTCAACACTACCAACCTGCAGGCACAGCCTCTCCCTCTCCAGGAGGGACACTGGCTGGAGAACCAACACCTTTGAACACCCCTGTTACACAGGAAAGTTGTTTTAGCTCTCCATTTGAGATGGTGAATGGAAGAGATGCAGCTGGTAGCCTAACATGCAGATGTGATGGCAGAAGAAACCGATAGCCTAGATGCCTGGAGAAAGTGCTTTAGCACTTTCATTGACTACAGAGGAGACCACAGAGTTTAAAAGTGCACCATGAGCTGTGTGCAGGGGATCTCAGTGTAGCTCTTTCATTGGTACCAGAGGGAATGTATGCAGTGAAATGTTTAGGTTATAAATTGATACACTACCTGATGGCTTTACAGCACCTTGTCACTGCCCAAACCAGAGCAACAAAACACAAACCCAGCACTCCAAAGTCCCCTGCAAATCAGCCTTCCGTATCAGGTCCCCACCGTGCACCCCTTGCCATTGCTCCTGGGGGCAGTGGGGCCGGAAATACCACAAGGGAAAGCAATCAGAATGACCAAAATTGTGATTCTGCGCACACCAGTGGCTTGCAGAGACCCAGCCAAGTGCAGGGGGTGATTCTGCGCTCCCAAATTGGAGAAGGTAGAAGAGGTTGTTGCCAGAGGTCCTTGGGCATGCAATAAGAAATTCAAGCTCTTCCCAGAAAACAATGAAGTCGCCTCTCCTCTTCCTCTAGAAGAGCAGAAGAAACAAGGAAATTTTCTTTCCTTGCACTAGGACTAAGCACCGCTATTGCACTCTGATGCCAAAAATACAACTCCTTCCCTTTTCCCAGGTGCCAAGACCCATTGGCGCTATTGCACAACCAGCCATACCACCTCCCTGCATTTTCCCGACATTTCAGCAAGTCACAGGAATGAAGAAGTTTGGGGCTGACCTAAAAAATCCTCTCCCCATCCAGGCTATTCTCTTTACCCCTCACAAGACAAGCCAATGCTATGGCTGATATGTCTGTCCTTAACCCCTGCAGGTCCAGCCAGCACCCTTTACCTGAATTTTTGTGTAGTTCTCTGTGCCCTTGAGCCCAGCTGCATAGCAGTGGGGAGGTATTGCTCCTCCTCCACGTCCGATTGCGTTGCTCTCCACGATTGATGGTGTGGTTCGGCCAGAGCAGGGAAAGTGGCTACCTGCCAAGCGTAAGGTCAGTACAGCCTGGGAAACAAAAGAGAGCTTGGCAGAAATTGCCTTCCATTACCTCTGGGTTAGCACAGGTAGATGCTACCTCAGGACCGACAGCATTATACCCAGTGTATCGCCACACATTTTTTGTCTAGACTTTTCTACTTCTGCCAAGTGACAACCCCATTCTGCTTTCTCGATTGACCTCCAAAGCAAAATATCCAAGACAATAAAAATGCAATGTCTGCCTGGAAACCACACAGGCAAGCGGCCAGATCTGTAGCCCAGCTCTTCACCTCAAGGCTCACAGCCAAAATCCTGCCCTCAGACACAATTCTTCCTGAAGCCAGCCAGAGCAGCAGACCAGCATCTGCTCACCAGATCTGGCCATCAGTTACGAGCACAGGCTGGGCTATTTGCTGGTATAAAGCAGCTGAGCTCCACAACTGAGAACAACCTTCACCCTGAGGGTGGAGAAGTGGCTGCTCCTACAGGACATGGGTTTAGCAGAAAGCGCAAGATAAGATAGACAGGTAGAAAGATTTTAATTGATTCAAATGAGAGCTGCCTAGCAGCAAGCAGAGGGGGCTACCACAGCAGAGGGGACTCCTGGGCTGCCTGTATACACCAAGCTTTGCAATAAACCAAAGCATGAGCAACCTACAGCTTGCACAGCCCAAGTCTCCTCTCACGCTGCTGTTAGAGGGGAGCCTGAACATTAGCGTGCTGAACTTTCTACATCCTACAGTGGTAGTTATGCTAAACAAGGCCTGAAGTATAGCACCAAAATGTTCTTCAGCTACAGAAATTACAGAATTTGAAGAAAAAAAAAGTACATTTAAGTAGCTCATACCATAAACCTTCACTGCTTTTGTCCTCTACTTCTTTGCCTAGGTCAGGAAGAGCCTCTGCATATGCATATGGCCTTGTTCTGACAAGCTCTTAAGGATAAATGCTTATTGAAAGATTTTTCCGAAACAGGTTTTTTTTTTTGCATAAACCCTCTCAGTAGTGGAGCTTTGTTACAATACCCAAGTGCTGCTTCTTTCCAGATCTGACCACCTTAGTCCAGCTCTCTCCTCTCCTGTCCTTCAGTTTTCCCTTCTCAAGGTGCACAGGAAAGGCATCGCTTTGCCAGACCAAGGCATGCTTGGAATTGGTAACGATGGTCTGTGAGACCTCTCCAGCAGCACCCACTGTGCTAACCTTTCCTCTCATCTTCCCACTAACACATACATTTACACATTTATGGGTGTATTTATGAGAAAGAGCAGTTTATTATTCACATCCAGCCTCACATCTAGTTTTTCTGCAAACCTAAAGGTGCTGGAGATGGTCCTGTTTAACACAGCCTACGGCTCCCTAGATGAAGGCTGGGAAACAGGCATCACTTTCACAAGGAGCTCACAGGAGACAGCCATCTTCAAGTGAGCTGTCCCTGGACCGTCCAGACCTGCAGTCCCAGGATCAAAGCCTGGGCAACAGCTCCCACGAGCCATCCTGCTGCTCCTGGAATGCAAGCACCCACAAAAACCATGTTTTTGCAGAGGTGAGACCATTTATTTGAGAAAACTGTCTATGTCCAGTCACTCCCCGATTACTCCAGTTCCTTCAGTGACAGCTTTATTTCCCCCTTCCCCTACAGATTTTGACTCAAACTAGAGGGCAGTGCTTCCTCTGCTTTATTCTAGTTACAGCAATGTTGCCTGCCAGCACCTGCAAGGCTTTGGGGCTGGTGCAACCATTCTCTGGGCTTTCTTTAGAGGTTTATTCTGAGACGCTTTCTTCAAACATGGCTTTCAAAATTGTTATCACAGATCCAGTCTTGGAAAAGGCAATTTGTCTTCATCACCCAGAAAGAAAACATACCATGAACTAATTATCACTGATGAGTTTTGCTGCCTCATACTTTCACATCAGTCTGAGTGGGACACCTGGGATGAGACATGTATACTAGTTGCCCTGCACCAATTTACACCAGCTAAGGCCTGGGCCAGGCACTCTGACCTGGTTGCAGAAGGAAGGCTATAGTGAGCAGAGACATCTTAGTCACCTACAGCAAGAAAAGCATGGTGCAACTGCTCTAAAACCAGATAGCTTAACAACCCCTGGCAGCACCTACTTGCCCCAATGCCAAATCTACCTCACATAGCCAACAACCCCCATGAAAGGGCACCAGGGGGATGTTCATCCAGCAGCCCCATGGCTAAATACAGCTCTGGCAGCATAACTGATGAGGTCACAGGGCCATTTGAATTTCAGAGCAAAGAGAACTTACTTCTATTGCCACATCACCCCATCACCCTGAGATGAGCACGCTCAGTTCTGCAATCCTTCCAAAAGCAGAAATGCAACTGTGCCCAGCACCAGAGCAATTTTGGGGAAGCTCCACACCACACTGACCATTTAAGGTCAAACAGCTCATTAGCCAACCCAAACTGGCACTCACAGAGGGCCCAGCTCACAGCTAAGCCTGATGAAACACCACAATAGATGCCTTAACAAGCACAGGAGCCCTTCTGGAGACACGGCCCGGCTGACCCCAGCACTGCCCACACCTCACAGCCCGGGGCTGCTGCACTCAGCACACACCCCCCGAGCACCTCTTCCTTATGCCGGCTGCTCCTGCGCGGGGTATATTCCCCCTACCCCCTTCCAACGCCCTCATCAGCTGCGCATCGTCCCCAGCCAC
>VWZZ01008519.1:1321075-1591642 GCA_013399095.1 Psophia crepitans | reverse complement strand
TTCCTCCTTTTTTTTTTTATGATCACAAACAACCCCCCCACCCGAGCAAACAAACACACACAAAAGCAGAAAGAAAGGGTCTTGCTCAGCAGCAGCATGGATGTCTTGGCTAGTTATAGTATATTCCAGGAACTCCAGCTTGTCCACGACACCGGCTACTTCTCAGCTTTGCCATCCTTGGAGGAAAACTGGCAGCAGGTGAATCATTTAAATTACTCCTGTAAATCTCTTAAGCGCAGACAGTCGATGCATTGGGGCTGCATTTCTGACTTTATTTTATTTTTGTTCCTTAATTCAGGGTTGGTTTTTTCGGTGGTTCTTTTTTTTTTTTTTTTTTCCTGCGTGGGTAGACCTTTAAATCTCTCTATTTTTTGCCGTGACAGACCGAGCAGTCCATTCAAATCTGTCTGCGTTCAGTCCTTTCTGAGCACGCCTGGCAGCACCTGAGATCCGGTGGCATTCGTCAGTGTTTTGTTTTTATTATGACTACTATTTTTATTTTATTTTTGAGCTTAGATTTTTTTTTGTTGTTTTGGTTCTTTTAAACGAGGCTGATCACTTCCAGCCAGTGCTGACAACTGGCAGCTGGTGGAAATGGAATAGATCATTCTTATTTTCAGGTAATTAGTATATGTCAATAAAAATCGTAGCTTAAATCAGAGATGGGGGGGTGGGCAGATGTGTGGAAGCACCAGCAAAAGCTTTTAGGCTAAATTCTGTAACTAGGGATGTGAGTTATTTTTCTTCCCCCTCACCCTTTTTTTTTTAGAAGGTGGGGAGAAACACACACTTCTTGCTGTATCTTAAAACAATGACGCCTTAGGCTGGTTCCAGTAAACCACTGTGTTTTGAGGCACTGTAGGGTAAATATGCAGACAGAATTGGGATACTTCAAAGATGGAAATCAAGTATTACAAATGCATTAAAATGATGGCTGGTGGCGTGGGTAAATAAGACCAAGGAGAAGAGTAGGTTACAGAGAAAAGAGTTGTATAAAATGAACTGTGAGCCCAAACGCGTAGATCTATAAATAGTTACCAGCTGGGATACTGAGGGAAAAGGAAAGACAGGATTCCTTGTTACGGCAGGACACTGTGAGACAATCCTGTTTCTTGATGTCTTTTTATGGCAGGGGTGATAAGCCAGGTGAAATTCTGGAAACTAGTGTCTCTTTAAAAGAAAAAAAATAATCCACCGATGGGTAGGAATAGTGGAGTGTGGCTGGGATGACATGTGGTTCTAATGCAGCGCACAGACCCATGGCACTATCGGCATAAGAATAACAAACTACTGGGGTTTGTCTTGCCAGCATTCACCTTAGTCTTGGCTAGTGTAAGGGTAGCATGTGTTAGGTCTCCAGTAAGTGACAGTTTGGGATGTTCATTTAATTTTTCCTTAGAAGCGTGTGTGGGGAGAAACGTGGATGGTAGGGCTTCGGGGGAAGCACTTGGGCTGTAGCATTGTCAACCAGCTAGACCCGGGCTGGATCTTTAAAGGTTTATCCTAGTAAAATTGTTTTGGCTTCAGTGTTGTGTGCGTATGTGCACACACACCAGAGGTTTATTGACAGCTACAGTGCAAACACATTCAGGGTTTAATTTGCAAAATGACTGATCCAACTTTGCTTTATCCTCTGAGGGGGAGGGGATGCTTTTTGTTATTAATATTCAGCTCGCACATCCATGATGGTCACATCTGCTTTCCTTTTATATTTTTAACATGCTAATTAAACTGAAGAGGTTAATATTATTTAATTTAAAAAAAAATAATGTCATAGCATCGTCGTTGTTGGATCAGTTGCGTATTCAGTTGCATATTAGTAACAGTCCAGACAGTCCAAAGCGAGATAATCTGTTGACATAGCCAGCATGCTTTAGGCAGTACTGTGTGTGATATTCTGTCTCCTGCTGCCTTCTTTTATGCGTGGAAGAGCAGCAGTTTGTTTTATACAGTAAAGTGTACCTACCCAAGCTCACTGTTACTGTAAACTTCCCTGGTTAAACCCCACTGATTCTCCATATATGTTTGAAAAGAGAAGTTGAAAATAATTTATTACATTTTCCCTTATTTCCACTCAGATCCTCCAACCAGTGCCTGATGTTTCATAATACATCGGATTTACAGTTTGGTTTTATTCCCCTGTTGCTGCCTGGACTCTCCTTGCAAACAACAAGGAGCAAAACTGATGTGTAGGGGCGGGAGCAGCCGAACCTGGCTGTACAGAGCATGCTGTCACGCAGGCTTGGCAGACTCACCAACACAGAGACCCCAATTTCATTCTTCTGAATCGCTTGCAAACGTACCCAGGTCTTGGGCATTTATTTACTTTAGGCAAACCGTAGCAACTTTTGGACAAGGAATGTGTATGTGTTTCTAAAGGTATCCCTTAGAACTGTCAGGCTGCAGTCCAGACCCCAGGGAAGAGAGCTGACTGGGCAGTGACTGATCCCTGCGGGAAGCATCGTGTTAAAGCAGCAGCTTTAATTTTGAGTGAAAATATTTGAATGGGTCTTGCCTCTGCTCCCATGAAGAGCTCTGGTGCTATACCCGAGCTCCACAGAGACTCCAGAGCAGTGCTTTTCCCAGCAGCAAAGCAGCGCCTCGGGAGATTACTTCATGCTCTTAAAAGGGGAGAAGTGTGGGTTAAGAGCAGGCTTCCTTGTAACATTGTGAGCTCCAGTTACTTTGTGATTAGCAGCTACTAGTGCTTGTTGTGGAGAGGTTAGTCCATGCCAGTTTCCGCACCTAGAAATGGTGTCTACTGTGATACCATAAAAGATGCACTTGCCCCACCGAAAATCAGAGTATGCCTTGGCATGCAAGTGTTGGCACAGTCCTGTCTTCCTTTTCTCCTGAGTCTGGACCACGCTTTGGTAGGTGGTGCCTGAGGACTACACAGCTGGGGCTGTTGGTCATATTTCCGATTGTGAAACACCCGTCACTCACGGAGGGCATTGACAGCACAGGCAGGTTGCTAAATGCTTGCACGCAGTCAGCTGGTCTCTCCCTTTTTTCCTTCCCACTGCAATAGAAATGTGAGCAAGTTTGGTGTCTGTGCTTTTGACAATTAGCATTGGAGTTGAATGAGAGCAACCCAGCAATATGTACAAAACCCCCAGATTGTGTGTAGGGAAAGATTGTCATCTCTTGTGTAGGTTTCTTTTATAGGAGGAAAAATACAAACAAAAAACCCCCTCACTCCGCCCTGGACATAATCTACATTGTAGAAGTGGAAGTACCTGAAGTGGAAGCTGGAACTGAACCCATGATGTGTTTCACGTTATTTCAAAACACACGTTGGGAAGGGAAGTCTTTGTTTTTAGGCAGCAAAAGCTTAGCTTCACTATGTCAGCTTTAGGTATACTCCTTCAGGCAAAACACATTTGAGGTCAGGAGGGTTTTTTCTTGGAGTGGGGAGGTCAGGATCTAATGAGTAATTCATAGCACAACTTCATCAGGAGAGACAGAACTTTCTTTAGTCTTTGTTCAGCTTTTCCAGCAGCTTTTCCAGCCACAGCACCAAGACATATTAAAGGAAGAGGTGGGCTCTGTGCACTAGAAAACAGGCATTTGCTGTATGTCAGCTGGCTGGTATCTCAGCATCTGCATGTTTCTGCCTGGCGCTTCATCCTGGCTCTGATGGAACCGTCCTAGTTGCGCTCTGTCCCTGCGAGCTGACTCTGCAGGTCAGGACCAGGGCAGGGGGAGATTTCAGCACCTGCGTGGCTGCTGTGGTGCAGCGAGAGGGCCTCTGGCCGCATGTGCCGTTGCTCGGGGAGAGCTGTCTGATGTGGCATCTTTGGGATTGGAACCAGACTGCTGGGAGAGACAGCATGAGGCCGAAGAGCGCCTCGTTACTCTGCAGAGGAAGGAAGTGGGTAGGAGGCTGTTTTTGAGGGAGGTGACTGTGAGGAGTGCAGCCTGTGCAGCTACACGTGGTCCCACTCTCAGTGTGCCAGGCTGCAAAGAGGGGGAGAGCAGAGCCAAGAATTGGGAAGGGCTGGACGTGGGGCTTCAGTCCGTTCTTCCTGCTGGGCCTTCGCAATGTCATTTTGGGGGATCATTAAAAGATCAACGTGCAGAATTCTTTTGTAGTCAGGTATGTCCCTTCCTATGGGTAACATTTCAAACCATTCCTGTTATCCTTCTCCATACGCCTGTTGGAGGACAGTGAACTCACCATCCTTGTGTGGAGAGGGGTTTGATCAGGAGAAATTTCTCTCTTCATATTCTGGGGGGGCCATAGAGCAGCCTCTAGCATGGCAGTTCCCATAATGTCAGAGCACAGGAACACAAAGAGCATGTAGATGCGCAGGGTGACCATATGTGTAGCTGATGCAGGTGTATAAAATCATCAGGGCTTAGGTGCCAAACCCTGACTTACTCTAAAAGAGACAGCCTTTCCCACGCGTGTCATTGGGCAGAACAGGTCTAATTGGCTGGCAGAAGTGGAAATAGCATTATATTGTTTACCTGATAACTGTTGCCTGATAACATTTCCTCTTGCCTTGGCTGACATGGTCGCTCTCAGATGCAGCAAACAATGATCCTTCCTAGGAAGATGCACATTTCCTGTAAAGCATGGGATCAAGGAAGCCTTTGTTTTGCTCTTGACTCTGTCATAAAGCCTTCTTTGCATATTTTTAATCCATTCTTCAAGCCTCAGTTTCCCTCTTTCTGAAGTGACTGACAGCAGCGATGCTAAGGCATGGTTTCTGCGGGGCTTGGGAGGCTGAGTTTTGACCCATTCTGGCAAAGGGCTTTGAGATCCCTATGCTGTGTGAGAGCAGAGTATCCCGAGGTGACTAATCTAGCAGAACTCTTACATCTTAATGCTGACTTCTACTTGGCAGACAGGGTCATTTTCAGGCCTATAGGAAAAATTTCCGCTGCTACTGGAAAGGAATAAATCACACTGGAGAACATTTCTGCCTCCCTATCGTCTCCGTTGTTCTAGTTTAATGGCATAGTTGGCCACTACATAAACTAAACCATCTCTTTTAATATTGCTATTTCATCTTGGTTCTAGTCACAGTGTAACACATTTCTTAAGTGCTTATAGTACATCACGCCTCTTGAGAATAACTTGCAGAAATGGTTGACTTCCAAGAACAGCCACATGTGTAATGCAGTGTATTTCAGATGCTGAGTGCCAGTCCACTTAGACCTGCAGGCTCTCTGCTTGCTCCATGTGCTGAAAGCATGCTCCTGTCACCTTACAGAAAGAGATGGAGGAAAAGAGGAAAGACAAACTTGAAACTGCTGTTTCTGTTGTTTTATGATTCCTTAATTACAGAATCTGTTGTTACAAGTGATTATTTCTTGGCATTATGAAAGTGTAAAGCCCTGCAATCCATGTTACAGGTCTTAAAAAAGCTTATTATATGTGTGACTTGTGTCAAGTGATTTTGAAATGGGGTAAATACCTTTAAGCAATGCACAGTCATAATGTGGGTACTCAGCTAGAAAATATTTTCTCTTACTTGTTTGGGATGCTTAAACCTCCCCTTCCCCAGTCCACACCTTTCTGTATGTCCTATTGAATAGGCAACACACAGCTTAGAGTAGGCTACATAAAAGTCATGATATATAGCTGCTCTGCAATGTGATACTTCCATGTGGAAATGGCAGAGCATCTTCAGTTCCAGGCAGTAACTTCACACTTAAGCTCTCCAGGGTGGAGGCAAATGGTATCTTCTGGTTATTGTTGTATTTTTTTGAGGCCTTGTCAGATAACTCTCCACTGAGAAGCATCCAGTGTCTTGCTTCTCTGTTCTGCAATGGGAAACATGTTATAGCGAAGTGAGAAGGAAGCTGCTTCTGTTTGACTCTGTAGCTACATATGAACAACCTTGATTGCAATTGTCCTTATAAAACAGAGGGATTTTGCTCACTGGCTGAGCAGCATTGGTGTTCAGTACATTACGTGCACCTCATCTCCTATCAAATTTGTCACGTTCTGCAAAAGGGAAAAAAATTGTAGCCTTTTGATCACAACCCTCACCCTACCTTATTCACAGGTATTGTAATAGGTGGTGGTTTTCCTTTTTGACGGTAAACCAGAATTCTGGAGAGTTAATAAAGGTGTTTTCAAGAATGGTGCTGAGTCCCTCTTACTTCCCGCTCTGTTTGCTTGGACTCTCAAGTGCCTCCTGCTGATTCCCGTACATATTCACCTACAATGCCCCCACCACTTCCAAACTCCCAACAACACTCAGGAGCTGGGATTGCTATTTTTGTGGTGTCTTTCAGGCTCAAGTTGCGGGAATCACCCACCTGAATTGCTGAATTTCGTCTCCCCACAGGTCCTCTTTGTACTATGGGTGCTTTTGCCTTGGTCCAAATGAATCTGGATTCACTTGAACAGCAGGGTTCAGCTGATTGTGTAGCAAACATAAAAAACAAACCTGCCGGGGAAAGAGCCTCCTTTGCCCCCAAATTTTCCTGGGTAGAGAACAGGTTTGGAGTACAGATGTTACACAGGTATATTCCCCAGCTTGATGCTGTTGTATCTGAGATCATCCCAGTTTTCTTCTATTGACTTCAGTGTTGATAGGCACTACACGTTTTGAGCGTCTGAGTTTGGTACTCTCTTGGCTGTGTCTTCTTCCAGGCATTGCCACTTCGAGTTAAAAAATCATGTGCCTGGTTCCCAAGGCACTGTCTTTAAAGTCACAGACTTTTTATTTTTTAATTTGATGTTCTTTTTACTTCCCTTGCTTCTGAGCCAGTGAAGATTTGTTTTATTGTCTTTTACTCTCCAAAAGCCTGGGATTTCCAGCACTTAACTTGATTTCAGCAGCGTTATGAAAAAGCCACTATTGTGGCATTTTGAGAACTGACAATACAGAGATAGGTGTGTACATCAAAAAAGACTCATGTACTGCTGCGTTCACCAGGCTGTGTTTGCCGTCCCTGCTCTGGCCAGCTGGTGAGGAAGGCTGCCTGGCTGTTCGGGTTGTTAGGCTGCCTGTGAGAGCGCAGGGTTCATGTCTCGTTTCCCTTCTCAGAAGAAATTGTTTCAACCCTTATGCTCGAAGATAGTTAGACATCTTGGATTTCATCAGGACATCAAACGTTTGCTTCTCAGTTCTTCAGTTACAAGATGGGTTGGCAGCTCTTCTGTTCTCATAGGCCAGCTGTGAGGATTCATATTAGGGGTTTGCGGTGCTCTGGCGCAGCGGCTGGGGCAGGAGAGGGTTCTGTTAGGCTGTGGGGAGACAGGCAGCCAGCCCTTCTGAAGCTGCTGGCCCAAATCCCGCCCTGCCAGCCGGCAGGTGCTGAAAGCGCAGGACAGCTCCTGCATAGGGAGCCCTTGGTGGGATACAGCATTGCCTCTTGGAAAAATGAAAATAAGGATCCGAAAGGTAAGCTTAACTCCCCCTTCCCAGAGGTCTGTGTTGTCTTTGAGACAACCTGTGCACAGCACTAATTTGACCCCTTTCCTAGGTTTTATAAAGGTGTTGGTGTTGGTTGTAGGAAGCTTGGGCAGGGAGGCATGGCTTTTTTTTTTTTCTTTAAAAGCTTTAATATATCAGCTCTGATATATTAAGCTGCTCTGATGCTTTTAATCCTTTTAAAGCAGGTACCCATCCTCTCCCTGTTCTTACACGTGAAGGATACTTTCCGATCCAGAGCATTTCCACTCAGTGCAACTGTGTATTCATTAGATGTGTTATTGTTTGGAGAACTACTAAGATGCATGTGGTATACTTTACAACGTACACTAAAGAATCTGAGTCCTTTACGTACAGATTGCATATTAATGCTTACTGAAGGTCTAGCAGGCAAAATCACTTAAGTGTCATAACAATTTTGAATACGGTGCTTATAGACCATGTCTCACATGTCCTAATCCTCTTGGTTACTTCCTGGAATTGTGGACCCAAGTGCAGAGCTGGGGTTTAAATCATTCGTGGGGTTCAACAGCTCCTACTCTGCAAGGGATAGAGAAGTGGGCAGTGACACAGGCGAGCTTGGGAGACAGTGTGATTGATGGAGGGGGATGTGAAGGAGAAGGATGCTGGCTTGGGAAAGGCTTTTCTGAGACATTCCAATTAGTGCCCTGATTTACAAATCCTGCCCTTAAACCTGCAGCCTCCCAAGGTCAGTTTTAAAAGGACCATGATGGGCCTTTGTAAACCAACATGTTCTGACAGAAACTGCAATCAATGAAAGTATCTCCATCTATATAATTAAAAAAGCCCTGGAAGCAGTGTTTGTGTTTTTTGGACAGGATCGTCTTGCCCACCTGCTGCCTTTGCAGCTCTCACGCTGCAGCGTTCTTCCCATGCAACTGAAGTGACTGGAAATCAAAGTGAAAATGACTGTTTGTTTGGATTGTGTGGCGAGGAAAAATGCATGCGGCATGACAAGTAAATTAGATTTTAAAAATGCTTTCACTACTAATAGGCTACTATGCTATTAGGCATTTGGTTTTAATCCTGACTCTCTCGAGTAAGCAAAGTTCATTTTCAAGTATAAGGAAAGTTCTTGGGTTTGTAAACATTTGCAATTTCTGCTGACTTGTCTTCCCTCCAGCCCAGGAGGGGAATCAGCTTTGTGCTGAATTGCTTTGTGCTGGTGGGGGTGAAGTAGGGGACTGCCTTTAATCGCCTGCCTTTATTCTCCACCAGGCCTGGATGGAAAACAAAGGTTCCAGCAAGCAAAGGCCACAGTGAAAAATGTTCAGTGGGTGGAAGAGTAGAAGGGGTGAGAGGTGCTCCTGTCTGCTTGCTTTTTACACTTACAGTGGACATTGGCCACATCACAGCACGTAGGTGTGATATTAGAGACCCAGACTTGAGTTGCTGCTTTGTTTGATTCAGGTCTGCTCTTCCAGATTACGTCTTGGATGTTTGAAATTTCAGTGGATGGCAAGGTGGCTCCAATAAAATATTTAGATTGGACAAAAAATGTAATTTTTTTTTTATAATGTTTGGTAGAAATGTTTCAACCAGTTCTGCTTTCTATAAGTTTTCTGAGGGCCTGGCCCTGTTTTAGGTGTGAAAGACTTGGTTTGGTTAACATCTTCAGCTTTGTTGTCAATTTTAGCCTTCTGTTTCAGGGCTTGTGCCCCTAAAACTCGATGCATTTTTCCCAGCTATTAGCAATTTGGTTAGTAAAAGCTATCCAGACTTTCTGCATCGTGTGACTCTCTTGCATCTTTTGAGAACTGCAGCCACAACCCTAGGTGATGCCTTAAGCAATGTCTGCATACTTCTGGTCTCTAATGTGGATGCCTCCCTCAGGGTGAGGGTCTGGCAAAGTGTGTTGATGCATGAGATGCGTAAGAGTGATGCGATCACACGTTTTCTCTGGCTCCTCGCAACTGCTGGTCACTCCTCTTGCCTCTGCTCGGCCACTGCCAGTGAGGTGTCGTGCTGGTTTGTTGGTGAGCAGTCAGCGCATTCACCCTCCTGTGGCACCTCTGGGTTGCCGCTGGGTCTGAGGTGCCCCATGTGCCAGGGTGCAGGGTGAAGTGAGCGGCTTTGTTCTTTTCCTGTGGCTGCGCAGCGGTTAGAAGGGTGCCAGTCCTGCAGAGCTTGCTGTCTGCTTTGAGCTGGTGAAAAGTGCTAAATAATCCTGGTTTGGGGTTTGTTTTTTTTCTCTTCTTTCTTTTGGCCTCCCTTGTCAGTCTGGAAAATTTATGCTGCTCCGAAGAAAACATTCCACTCATCTGCAAGCTACTACAGCTGCCGTGTGAGTAATAAAGTATGGAAAGGAGGAAGGGAGAGGGGAGAAGAAGGATGGGAGCTAGTGTTTCATATGGAAAGCATCAGACCAGAAGTGGCTTTGTTTCCGACACGTGGACAGTGGAGAGGCTGCATTTGCTGCTCAGTGGAAAATCAGTGCCAGTGAAAAGAAACCTCCCTCATTAGTGACTAGATCAGATGAGGATTAACTTCAGTGTCTCCTGCTTTTACCTTTAAATTTGTTCACATTTTAAAATAATAAGGGAGAAGCAAAGGGCACTGGACTGACTGATTTGAGAACAGAGCCAGTTTGGGCAAAATAGCTCTTTCCTGTCTCCATCTGATGCTGCTGTCCCAGTTCACTCTGGTGGTGTCACAGCCCTCCCCCAGCTGTTCGTAAGCTGTGCCAGCACCTCAGAATGGTTGTGAACATTTGAAGATTGCTGTACATCAGGTTCTTAGCAAGATGTGTCTTCCTTCTGTTTATTTTCCATTTCCAGTCTTTGAGCATAGTGTAAAATCATGCTTGTAGGCTTTCCTGCCTGGTTTGAGGAAACCAGGAGCTTGCTTTTGGTGCAGATAAAGGTGGTTCTGATGTAACCGGATGCCTCTTCAGAGTTGGGGCTTTAAGAAACAGGTGAAAGAGCAAGCTGGGGTTGTAGCCAAACAGTGAGAGTAAGGGTATTTCTGCCTGATGAGACCAGAGGAAGGAAGCACTTACAGTTTCAGAGGTCTCCAATATCTTGGAAAAAGAGGCAAACTACTGTTAAGTGCTGGCGTGACCCATGGAAGAGCTTGTAAGGTGCTTCTTTCGAAGGTTAGAGAATTTCAGGGTAAGTGGATGTCACCTGGGGTAGTTTCCTTCTGTTTACTGCAGGAAAACAGTATAGACTTCTCTTATCGGTGCATTCCTTACTTCTCCTCTGTTTTTAAAGTGAAAAGAAAGATTGTTGTATACAGCGTTTGAAAACAGAAGGACCTGGTTTAATCTATGAGGTTTTTTCTAGAGGGATTGAGTCTTTTGGTGTTTGATTGTACAGTTAGGGTCAGGAAGAACTTTGCTATTTCTTCCATTGATTATAGGATGAAACCTTCCAGACAGAGACTGAAGTATCTGTCTCCATTGCTTCCCTGGATGAAGATGTTTGCTTGAATCAGTGCCTCAGGAGCTGGGCTGATTTGGGGGTTAAAGAAGGTAATGCGGGGGGCCTTGCTTAGCTCGGTTCACATGCCTCCAGGACAGCCTGGTCCCATGACACCACGCTGTACTTCTGAGTTGGCTGCAAAGCTCGTGCTCTCTCTTCAGGCAGCACTGATGTTCTGCTCGCTCAGGATAGTTTTGTGTTTTGAGTGAGTCCTTTATTAATCTTTCTTGGATGCCAGCAAATGAGTTTCACGGTACCTAGTTTAAACACTCTTTACTGAGTGTGCCTAGCTTGCATTGGGCTTTCTGAGCTTTGGTGGTTTGTTTAAAACATGAATAAGTCCCAGTTGTGTGAGGGAGAACAGAAGAATGCCAGTGCAGAGTAACTTTCTGGTGTGAAGGACTTGGTAAAAGGGTAACCTCCAAGGATAGTTCCTCCTCAGTAAGTTTGCAGACGACACCAAGTTGGGGGGAAGTGTCGATCTGCCGGAGGGTAGGATGGCTCTGCAGAGGGACCTGGACAGGTTGGATCGCTGGGCTGAGGCCAACGGGATGAGGTTTAATGTGGCAAAGTGCCGGGTCCTGCACTTTGGCCACAACAACCCCAGGCAGCGCTACAGGCTGGGAGCGGGGTGGCTGGAAAGCTGTGTAGAGGAAAAGGACCTGGGAGTGCTGATTGATGCTCGCCTGGACATGAGCCGGCAGTGTGCCCAGGTGGCCAAGAAGGCCAATGGCATCCTGGCCTGTATCAGGAATAGTGTAGCCAGCAGGAATAGGGAGGTGATTGTCCCCCTGTACTCAGCCCTGGTGAGGCCGCACCTCGAATACTGTGTCCAGTTTTGGGCCCCTCACCACAAGAAAGATATCGAAGCCCTGGAGCGTGTCCAGAGAAGGGCAACGAAACTGGTGAAGGGGCTGGAGCACAGGTCTTATGAGGAGCGGCTGAAGGAACTGGGCTTGTTTAGTCTGGAGAAGAGGAGGCTCAGGGCAGACCTTATTGCCCTCTACAACTACCTGAAAGGGAGTTGTGGTGAGCTGGGGGTTGGCCTCTTCTCGCAGATAACTAGTGACAGGACAAGGGGAAATGGCTGCAAGTTGCGCCAGGGAAGGTTCAGGTTGGAGATGAGGAGAAAATTCTTCTCGGAAAGGGTGGTCGGGCATTGGAACGGGTTGCCCAGGGAGGTGGTGGAGTCACCATCCCTGAGGGTGTTTAAGGAAAGGTTAGATATGGTACTTAGGGACGTGGTTTAGTGGGTAATAGGTGGTGGGGGGATGGTTGGACTAGATGATCCTTGAGGTCACTTCCAACCTTAATGATTCTATTCTATTCTATTCTATTCTATTCTATTCTATTCTCCGTGTTGAGAAGAATACTAGTAGGTGCACAGAGCCCTACAACTGCAGCCACAAAGGCTGCATTGCCGTTTCTTTTTCTGACAGCAGAAATTCAAGTTACATTTCTTTGAAGAACACATTTGAGAGCGAGCAAGGGAAGCAAGGGTTTCTTACTCCCAAATACCTCTAGTGTGTGTGAGTTTAGAAAATGCAGAATACTCATCTTCCAAGTCTAGAGTGCCTGTTGAGCTGGATGCTGAGTGTATGCCCTGGGTTGAAGACTCCTTCTCACTGGGACTGTCTTACATGGATTGTCTTCTTGCAGCGAGAGCTATACCAGCTGCAAGGCCTTGTAATTCAGTCAGTGTTTTGTTTGAGCAAGATGCATCTCTGGTCAGATGTTATTGCACTGTGGTATAAGATGGGAATTTCTGTCTCCTTTCCATTTCTTTATGTTTAAGTGCAAAAGGTCAAGGAAACCTTTGACATTCAGTTCTGAATGCTTTTTCTCTTTGTAAATGGGAAGAATAGTACTCACATCATGGTGGGAATTTCAGGTCAGTCGGTGAGTCAGATCCTGGGCTGATGCAAACTGATACAGGTCTGCCAAAGTCACAGTGGCAATACATGGATTTACACTGGCCCAGTGTCCATGAAGTCACTTGACACCTTGCAGGACAATGGTCTATACAAATCCCAGTTCTTGTCAGGATGTGGAATAAATATCAGGATGTGGGCAGAAAACAGCACACCCATTTTAATGATTTGATTAAACCAATATTGCTTCTCTATGGCTCTCATAAACGTATTTCCACTGGTGTTGGGGGGAGGAGATATTCTCAAGTGCCATAATGAAAGAGTACATTTTTTAAAATGTTGCACAATAGGCCACTAAGTTGTACTCTAGCTATATTGGCTTATTTCTGGTTTATAGTGAGCGTGGCCTTAGGCATCATATAAATCCCATTTCCCCCCCCCCCCCCTTCAACTAATAAATAATGAAAACTGTACCGGAAAGAAATTTTCTTTCCGTGAAAGAGTGGGAGATCCTGAGCTGCCCTCTATAAAACAAAGGATATAGCATGATTTGCTTTCTTTGGTTTTTCAAGTGAAGAAAATGTGGGGGTGGGAGGGAAAGAGGAGATGTTTCTAAGCGCTAAATGTGCTCTCCCCAGCACTGCAAGGTAGAATGATGTCTGGTGTGAGCGTTGCTTCCCCCAGGACAGTAATACCGATCTGTGAAATGAAGATAGCTGAGAGAGGTTTCTGAACAGTCTCAGTGCATGGGAAGAAGGAAGGATCCCATTCTGATTTACCCTCGGGCTTTTATATCCAGTAGTGGAAACCAACCTGAAAGTGGGTGTAAATGAGCGTCTAAGGGAGCCCTTTATGTTATTCAGTGGGCTGTGTCGTCCAGGAGTCAGATTAAATTATCTGAGTGGCCCTTTTTGACCTTAAAATCCGTTTCTGTAAGTAAGTCTGATTCGAAGTGGTTTTGCTCTGTTTTACTGATGTCAGAAAGCTGTAGTGCAAATGTGAGTCATGAAGGGTCCCTGCGTGTGCACATACGGGTGGCCAGACACATTTCATTTTGAGAATCCATCACACGTGTACTGTTGTGTAAGGTTGGAAATGTGTCTCAGAGGAGAGACCAGGTTTGGGGAGATGGGGGCCACCTCCTGCTCTGACTAGAATCAAAAGCGAGGTCATGTCATGTCATGTCATGTCACAGGGATGGTGTGGGGCCACCTTCTGATGGCAGTTTGGCGTCGAAGGTTAGAGGAGGGTCAAGGAAGACCTTGTGTTCAGCAAAGGGCTCTTACTGTCTAATTTTAAAGACAAATGAGGTTCAGGAGCAGGGTGCACATGATGAAGAGGCATTTTCAGTCACTGCTTTCACCCAGCAACAATAAACTGTGTGTATAAGCAGATCTGGTCCAGAAACAAATAAGCTCGGAAATCATCACTGTTAGATCATGAAATTCTTCTGTCCAGGTGCCGTTTCTTATTGTATGCCTCAGTGGTGCTTTCCAGTCTCATTTGAAATCCACCTAGCATGAGGCCCTGCTTTCCTTGGAACCATGCGCTAAAACCTAATTTAGGAGAGGAATATCTAACAGGCTGTTCTGTCTCCTACCTGAGTCTAGTTCCTCCACCTCCCATATTCTCTCTCTACTCCATGAGGAAGTCCCTTGTTTTGTTTGGGTTCACCCTTTTCATAGCTACATTGTCTGTGATGCTCTTTCCCATCTTTATCTATATTAACTCTTTCAAGGATTTTTATCTAAATGTAAAATGAGACCCCTGCTCATTGACTAGAGATTGTAACACTGACAGTGGAGCAGTCGTGATAAATAGTAATAAATGTGCATGTCCCTCTCAATTTTGTCGTACTTTCCATCTCTGTATTCCTTCCAATTCTCCTGTATATCAGATGCTAAGAATGTGTCCTCAAAGCTATATTGGTCTCTTCTGTGTCTTATCTGTTCTAGGTCTCTTTTCAGCATTGCTGTATCTGTGTGTTGTATTGAGTATGCATGTTGTGTTGCTGTTTATTCCATAAATGCATTAATTTGTCTTTTTCCAAATTCAATCTCAAGGATTTATTTCCTGCCCCTGTGTGGTTTTTGTTATATACTGCCTTTCTCTGCTGGCATCACAAAAAAATTTAGCATTTCCTCCTTAAGCCCTTTTCCCTGCTTTTCTTCACAATGAAAGCTTTTTATCAGTTTCCTTAGTTTTCCGATTTGTTTTTATTAAGCATGTTTTTATAGCGAGGGCTGCGATCCATCAAAGTAAATGGAAACAAAGAAATTGATGCCAAGTTTTTGTTTGTTTGTTTAACGAAAAGGATCAGACTTTAAAGGGGATGAAGTCAGTTCGGTGCTGATGACTTGATGGTAGCTGGTTCTGAGTGCTGGCTAGTGACAGTGAGTCGTGGAAGATCTTAGCATTGAAGAGCGTCGAAACAAATACAACTGTGGGGTTGGAAATCATGTGATGGTATTAGTATTGGGAAGAGCAAGGTTGCTGTGAGTTGCTGCCCTTTGTTCGGGAAACAGTATCTTGCATGTTAGTTAGTTGAGGACCACTGGTTTTGTGTTTGGTGGGTGTGAGGTGGGTGTTTAACCAGGATCATGGTTAAAGGATAAAGGCCCCTTGAATTTTGGTGCCGACCCAGCACACCTCTGTCCTTCTCTTCAGCAAAGGGAGCTGCTCTGACGTTGACAGGGAGCAGGCCTGCCTGAAACACTGGGGTCAGTGACGGGGTCCCACCACCCTCCCTCTGGAGGGCCCTCCCGTTTCCCACCTCCCACCAGGGTGGGTGGCTGTTGTGGCCTTGACCAGGGTGGCTGCCTGCCTCCCTGGCCGCGCTGCCTTCAAGGAGGATTTCCCAAAGCCACTAGTGTAAGGCAAAGGAGCCTGCCTGAGTTGGGAGGAACATGAGCTGCTCTGCACTGCAAGGTGGTTCTCAGTTCGCTTGGCAGGTCACCCTGGTCTCTGGACCTTCCTGATGTGCTGCTTTTAACCATCTCTGCTCCTTTGAGTTGGCTTAGACTGCTCGCATGGCAAAGAAGGATTTTCCTGGTGTTTCAGAAGATGGGTGATTCCCTCTCCTTCCTGTGTAGCAGGAAAGCTGCTTGCCCTGTAGAGGGTCTGCCGAGGTTATAGCAAAACAGTGGGGCCTCACCAAATAGCAATGAGGTGCACAGCTGGCCGCGGGCAGCAGGGCTTTCCTGGGTTTTGCTCGGAGGAACTGTCATCTCTCTCCCCTTTATTCATCATGCTCTTAAGCTGTGGGTATCCGTGAGGGGTTTTTGTGTAGAACGCAAGGACGGTAGAGAAACAGATCCTAAACCGTGTGCTGGTGCTTATGGTCCTGCAGACCAGCATGTAGAAAGCCAAATGTTTTAACAGAAATTAAGGAGTGGAAGGACCAAAGGAAGGACCTGTTACAATGAGGCACCATGTGGCACCATCCTTATAACTTGATGGTGTGATTGCACTGGTCTACATCCTGGGTGTATTCTTCCATCTAACAACTTCCTGGAAGAGCTGAAAACAGAGGGATATGCAGAAAATCCACTGTCCATCCAGATGTTAACCAGGACAAAAGTTGAAGTTCAGAAATAAAATATGAATGAGAAAATTGTGGGAAAGCAGTACTCTCTGTGCCTACCTCTATTTCAGTACGAGGGACTGTGCTGGCAAATTTATGCAGTCCGGAGCAGCAAAAATCCTCAGTAGTATCCTGATAAGTCAGAGGACCTGATACCTACAGTTTTGGAAGCAAAACTTGCAAGTCACCTTTTTGAGGCTGAAATTTTCGAAGAGCAAGGACAGAGCTGTTTCAGCAGAGAAAAATACGTACCCTTTTATCCAAGACCCAGAAGCTCAGAGCATTCAGATGTCTATTTGATTTGATGGTTGGGCTTTGAACAGGTAAGATGCTTTACAGCCACTGCCCTTACACAGCTGGGAAGCTCTAGTGTGCCCATTTTACAGGCTGGGAAACTGGGACACCCAACTGCTCAATTGTTGGAGAAAGGAAGTCGAGAGCAGAACTTGAAGAGGATACCAGCTTCCTGATCATCTCCATCTTAAATTCTTTCTGCAGTTGTCTTCCCTGGCAGTTTAGCTGGTTGAATGTGGTCTGCGGAGGAATTTTTGGCTGCAAACTTGACAGGAATATTTTTCTTGTCCAGATCCTTGCTTAGTGTAAATTAACATGACTCCACTAGCTACGATTAAGGCACTAACGATTTACTCCTCCCTCTGAAATCTGGCCCTGATTTGCAGACGGTGGGCAGTTGCATATAATTTGTTCTTTTTAATTTTAGTCTGTCTAGACACTTTTGCAGCACCCCTTTCTGGGAGGATTTTGTGCCAGCAACTCTGGAGCAGCACCACACCTCCCTGGTGAGAAATAACTTAGCAGACACAGTGTGGAGGTGGCCGGGTGTGCTCAAACTCAGCATTTCACCTCCCTGGAGCAGAGTTTGGCTTTGATAGTGCCAGTGTATTTTGGTGGAGTGGTGGCAGAGAGGATTCATGGCAGAATTTCTTCCCTGCGGAGGGGGAGCGAGTGTCATTTCCCTGTTTTTGACAATGTGTTGTCCCAGGCTGAGTGCTGGAGAAAGATGGCTGATGCCAATGCAGCATTTCTGTGGTCGTTTTTCTTTCCAGCAATGGATGACACAGCTCTCTTTGTGGGTGAGAAGGTCTTTCTGCTGGTTTTAAAGGCCATTTTCTGGTCTAGTGTTTATTGTTACAGTCAGTCCTTCCTCCCATGCCATCAGTATTTAACACTCAGACTTTAGCTTCTCTGCTATGTTTTCTGCTGTTTTCTTCCACACTGAGTCACCTGGCATAGGGGTGGGACCTCTCCAGCCTTCTTCAAACCATCACGAGGCACACACAGTACCTAGTTTTTACAAAATCCTTAGATTTGCTGGCTGTGGTTAAGCAGGTGATCAGCTAGGACTGTTTTTCTTCCCCTTCAGTTCTCTTGCCAGTTCCCAAGTTACTCACCAGGATTGTCAAGAGCCAAACACAGAAAGGCCATGACTGGCTGGGCTCGAGTGGCCGCAATATATAGCCTTTTAGTACCATTACTTCTGCTTGAATCCAAACGCACTTAAACCCTAATCCTCATAATCATTTTACAAAATTTGCTAATCATAAAGTCCTGCCTTCCATTGTTAACCACCTACATTTATGTGTCTGTACCCAGCCCCCTAAAGGGTCTTCATGGCTGCTGAAAAAAGCCTGAAGATAGGGATGCTACAGTCATTAAAAACAAGATTTCTTTTTGAGAAAACCATAAAGCACACGCTATTTCTGGGCTTCCACCTGAGCTTGATCAATACTAATGAAGCAGAGCTCTCCCAAAAAAGCAGCTTTCATAGGAATGGGTAAGAGATTCTTTGTGCAATCCTAATGATTTTGAGAGAGACGTTTCCCCTGTGAATTGCTGTAGGAGTTTGCACCCCTTCCCCCACACTCAGCAGAGGCAAGAACATATGACTATCCTCATGTAAGGTAGCGCAGTGTTAATAATGCTGCTGTATTGATCAAATTGGGCTGCTTTGTCTCCAGGGACATCTGGGAGGATTTATTCTGACTCCTAAGGCTGTGCCTCCTGAAGTGCATTTTCCAGTCCTTTCACTCGGCGAAGGGCGTGTTGTGTTTTCTGTCTTAGCCTGCAGGAACAATGCTTTCAAAAGATTTCATGGTGTCCCACCATCCACTGCCTCTATCATTTCTGCTCTCAGGGCTCCCACCTCACTCCCACTCAGAGCTGGACATGTCTCAAGTTCAACAATGCGTTGCGGCGAGCTCCAGTTGTTTGCCCTTGGAGAGTGCCTGGAGGAGCAGCCGCTGGCTCCTGGCATGTGGATAAACACAGGGTGACGGGAACAGGAGAGGCTTCCTCTTTGCTTAGAAAGTGAGCAAAACATCGGTAAGAAAGCAGCATAGAAGGAAAAACATGTGCAGGGTGGTTTTGTCGTGTCCCCCCTCCCTTCCCCCCCGGCTGATATTCATGACCTTGTTAAAAAGATCAGTCTGCTTCAGAGACTGCACGTGGTCGTTTTTAAGTGTAGGGAGAAACCGAATGTGGCTTTTATTTTTCCATCTGATAAATTGCCAATTGCAGGTTTTACTTACAGAACACTGAGTAGTCTGAGAAGAACACGATCACCTTGATATTATATTTATGAGTAAAAACAGTATGAGGCAAAGAAGGCTCTTAGCTTTCATGTAAAGAAGACTTTTAATGCAGTTTTTGCGTCCAGGAATGCACCATTACTCGTGGTGGGGCAGGGACGGGTTAGCAGGCTTGACAGGAGGACTGAAATGCCTGGGGGCACTCAGGGACTTGCAGGGGCAATTTGACTTCATGCGTCTTTGACAGGTGTCACGATCTTGGTGCTGGGTAGTGATGGGACATCTGCAGAGCTGGGAAGAGACATTTGAAATGGAGGAAAACCTCTGAACCTTGCTCTGGTGATGGTGGGGGCATCTCTGGGGCACACTGAACGGAGCACACGTGTTCAGAAGTGCTGCCTTTGTCTTCTGCAGGATCTCAGGGTGTCAGCCAAGTCATGAGTCGTGCCTGGAAAATTGTGTCCTGAATGCACAGGCTGCCAATAGTGCCAGCTATAGCTAAAGAAGCGAGATTTGAATGCATTTCTCTCCCTTTCTGAGTCCCAGTTCATGGACTGCTCAGACTGAAGCAGATCCCTCCAGCTGCCCCGGCCACCACAAGGCATTTTGGCTCGCACTTCAGCTCTGATATCATGCAACTGCTTGGGAAGCACAACTGCTTGGGAAGCGCAACCATTTGGGAAGCGGAGCCGGCTGGAGGCGAAACAGCAGAATGCTCTCAGGAATGTTCCCTGCAAAGCAAAGGCTCGGCCTGTGGTCTCTTGCACGGCTCCTCCTCTCCCAGCATAAAGGTTACCTTTGTATGTTTATAACCAAAATAAAATTGCAGCTCCTGAAAGCTGTAATTTGTACTTGGGGGAACATCATGTTTGTGTTTAGCTATTGCAGGGATTGTACCAAAGCACGGTGACAGAGGTCTGGAAGTGTTTGGGATGATGATAGCTGGCAACAGACTGTGTCTGTGGGGGCTACTAGAACCAGATTTAGTTAAGCAGTATTGATGATAAACAAAATGCCAGGGAGGACTGGTTGTGCAGTGAGGAAGAGGACCCTGCTCGTGGCGGGAGAGGCTGTTCTTCTTCAGTTCCTGCTCTTCCCCTTCCCACAAACTGAGCCAAGAGAGCCTGGCTGCAGTCTTCCAAGCCGTGACATTGGAGACTTCCATCCCATCTCAGAAAGACAATAGAGGGAAGGAGTGGTATACAACCGACCCACAAAGGCAGGCTTATCTCAGGAGATGCTATATAGGCTTAAATAGATGTGGGAAAGGGAAATTGAAGAAAATAGGACACTTAAGGTAAACTAACTACATTTTTTAAAATCTGAGCTGGAAGTATGCCAGATAACATGTCCACTGCTGGGATTATAATGACTACAATATATTTCCTCTTTTCCTTGTTGGTAAGTGGGTTTTGTTTGTTTCCTTTCTGGTGAGGTGAGGGACAGCAGTTCCCTGCAGTGCGTGTTTGGTAGTGAGAGAGCTGGAGCTGTCTGTGGCAGTTCAATGTGTAAGGCTGAAGTGCTGTGAACATGACATCTTCCAGTTCCCAGCATCAGCGTTTGGGCCTTTTCTTCTCAGGGAAAGATGCAGCATTGAGTTTAATTCAGTTTACTCAAAAAGGATGCTTAGGGATGGGGCCAGAAAGCCAAAGGCCTCACGGAGAGCCTCTCAGCAACAGAAGTGCAGACAGAAGGGATGCTAAAAGCCTTGCCAGCAGAGAGAAGCCTTTGCCTGGTGTTGTCTCTGTGAGGTGATGCTGAGTGTTGTGTTTGGTGATGTACCTGCAATTAATTTGAGAACCCTCCCAATCAATTTTAGAGGGAAAGGTGCAAACATAAATGTGAGGCAGGGTCTGGCAGTTTTGCACAGTATTCTCCAGTACGTTTCCAGGGATATTTTGCCAGGAGAAACAGAAGGTTTAAGAGAGAGCATGAAAAGGGACAGTGACTTGCCTTGACTGCAAAGTTCCTGCCCAAGAGTGATGCTGAGGAGATGCAGTGTGAAGAAACATGGGAAGGAGAGGGTGCTCACAGGGAAGAGAGACTGAACAGAGGAGCCTCTCTGAGGTTCTGGAGTTACATAGGTTTCTGAGCTCAAACAGGTCCCATCCCATCTTCCACCTTTGGGAGGAGTGGAGCTTCTCCTGGCCTCTTTTTTCTGCTAGTGCTTCATCACAGCACCCAGCCTTTGCTTTTCAGCAGCCTGTTTGCAGTAACAGAATACCGCTCTTTGGGCCTTTTCTGCATTGTAGTCTCTTGAGACTTGGGAGTGTGCAGAATAATAGAATCATTAAGGTTGGAAGCGACCTTCAGGATCATCTAGTCCAACCGTCCCCCTGCCACGTGTTACCCACTAAACCATGTCCCGAAGTACCAGATCCAACCTTTCTGTAAACACCCGCAGGGACGGTGACTCCACCACCTCCCTGGGCAACCCGTTCCAATGCCCGACCACCCTTTCCGAGAAGAAATTTCTCCTCATCTCCAACCTGAACCTCCCCTGGGGCAACTTGCAGCCGTTCCCCCTTGTCCTGTCACTAGTTATCTGCGAGAAGAGGCCGACCCCCAGCTCACCACAACTCCCCTTCAGGTAGTTGTAGAGGGCAATAAGGTCTCCCCTGAGCCTCCTCTTCTCCAGACTAAACAGTCCCAGTTCTTCCAGTCGCTCCTCAGGTACCCATACAGGGCGTTTCTATGAAGGCATGCCATGATTGCTTATCATACAGTTAGCTCCTCTAACAAAACAGTCTTGTGCACAGGAACATCTTGAATTAACCATGATGGCTGCTCGGATGCTGGGAAGTCATTGTATCTTCCAGGAATACCAAGGCATTGCATTCCTTCTAGGCTATTTTCTGGCTACACTGCTATTAATAACTTTGTCCTGAAATAGCACTTTCGTATTGCAGCATATTAAAATCCATAACAACTGGGTGGGTGTCCACAGTCAACAGACCAAAGAAAGCGAGCCAACACGAGAGCCGTGGCTGTGTAAATTGGCTCACAGAGGTGTGTTGACTCTGAGCAGCTGGTGAGCTGACCTGCCGAGCTTTCTCAAGTCAGTAAATGGCAGGGCTGTTAATGGGATCTCTCGGCTTCCTGTGCCGTGCTGCAGCCGGTAGCTGTGCAGCCTGCTGGAGCCCGTGCTGACACGTGACTGATCTCATGATCCTTTCATGAGGAGTGAGCAGTGCCTCATCCAGTTAAGAGTCATAGGATCACAGAATCATTTAGGTTGGAAAAGACCTTTAAGATCATCAAGTCCAACTGTTAACCTAGCACTGCCAAGTCCACCACTAAACCATGTCCCTAAGCACCACATCTACAGGTCTTTTAAATACCTCCAAGGGATGGTGACTCAGTTCTGACACTGCGCCTTGAGTTGGTAATGATATCCACTAAAGGCCCTGCCAGATCTCCTTTTTGTTTGATCTAATGCATTTTGGGGATACAGGTCTCCTCAGGTGCTTGCGGGCAGCTGCCTGGGTTGCTGCTGAGCTGCTGGGCCAAAACTGGCAGGGGCTTTACCAATGCACTCTAGCAAATTGCTTTTAAAGAGGACCGTGCTGCTTTTATCAGGGTGCGTAGCAGCCCAAGTGCACTGCCTGTGAGATTTGAGGCTGATCAAAATCCCTGGTGGCTAGAGTTTTGGAACAAGTGCCTTGGCAGAGCCGTGTAGAAAAGAAAAGCAATAGAAAACCACCCTTGGCTATAAGGGAGCATCCTTTGGAGAGCATCTGGCTTTTGAGTGAGAGGCAGGTTCACCCGCAGTGGTTTCTGAACATAGATGATGAAAACCCTGGCATAGAAGTGGCAGAAACCAGTTTGTGAGTACCTCCATATAGACTGCCCACATTTAAAAAAAAGAAAAAAAAAGAAAAACAAATCCAAGTATCAGGATGTCTGAAGTTGGTGTTGTTTTTAAATTCTTCCCATTTTTCCATTTGGGTCACATTGTTCCTAATAAAATAGACAGGATTTGTCATATAACATAACCATATCCAGCCGTCAAAGAATGTCAAATTCTGCTTCACGTAATCCACAGAGTTAAATGGTGCTAATCAAGAACAGAATTTCATGGAGTTTGAGTGTTGGCAAGGTCCTCAGCTGATGTAAACAGGAACCATGAAATCAGGGCTGCTCTGTGCTGATTTACCCCAGCTGAGAATCCGGTTGTGCTTCCCATCGCTTTGTTTCTAGTCAGAGGGTTTTTTTCTCAGTGCAACGGTGAAACTCAAGCTTGTTGTCTTCTCTTTTCCGTGCCCAGACTGGCGTATTTATCACAGTAGCACACGCATATTCGTGCTCTTGTAAGATAACAAATTGCCCAAATGATTAAAAAAAAAAAAAAGAAAGAAAAAAGCAGCAATTGGCTTTTTGTAAATGTGCTTGGACAGTTGCTGTGCTCACATTAAAGTTTAAACTTCAGCCCAACAGCCCACTGGTCCCTGTGTGGCTGGAGGCAGGCTTTGGTGCTATGTGTTTGTTATCATTTAAAAATGGTATAAATGCTCTTTTATTCTGTTTTGTTCTGACCTTATTCTACAACACATTCCCCTCCTTCCTCCTGCTTCCTGTTTCCCAGACAGGTCCCCACCTCTTCCTCCTCACAGCCAAAAATAATACAAAAGGGAACACACAAAAGGTTTTTTGAACCATGAGATGTGATAATGAATGGGCATCATATACAGGATAGATACAGTAGTCCCAGCACGAAAATGTTAAACGCGCAAAGTCTAGATGAGGAATTGCACGTTTTTGGGTTAGGAATTCAGTGTTACGCATCCTCTTGTTTAATATGTTTTTAGGTCAGAGCAGAAGAGATGACTCACAACCCAGGACTCTTATGAAATGTAGCATACATTGAGTGTATTGATCACATCTCTTCTCCAGGTTTGATTTAGTAAGTTAATTGTGAAGAATTGTGCTTACAGATATGCTATTGCCTGAGAGCGTGAGAGCACAACTGGTGTATGTGTTTGTCAGCTGCTGAGGAGGAAATGTTAAGCTATCTCTGGATCTTAATGAAACATCTCTAAAGAGTACATTTTTTCATTCATGATCCTATCCAGAGTAATTACAAGGAATCCAATTCTGCTGTGTAACCCCACTGCAATACTTTGTAAGGATGAATCTTAATTGAGGCTTGAGACCTAAAATACTGCTCAGCTTTGTATGTTCCACAGCCATCAGCATTTGCTCTGGCATATCCGTTTCCTGTGAGAAGTTTACCACACTCCGGCGCATGCTTTGAACCAGATCCTTTCGTTTCAGTGGGAGCTAGGACTGGCAATTCAAGGAGCGAGCTAATGGTGCCTTTCTGCTATTTATAATGCTGAATTAAAGCTGCTTCCGAACTGGGCGGCAACAGGTTAAATATGCACTTGAAGAAGTTTGGGGGAAAGTTTGCAGTGAGGGCCACTAGCCAGCTCAGGCAAAGCCATTCAAGGTTGTTATATAAATAAATAATATATTCAGAAAGATTTTGAAACACACTGATGTTACATATATGTGATTTCTCAAATGTCATTGTGTGGCTACTTGCCATCTGGATTGCACGGCAGCATGCAGGGCATGTGCTGGTACACAGGCGCACACGGGTTTTATCATATTTTGATACTAGCACAATGGCCTGCCTGCACTTTTAAATTCTTAATTTGGCTATCCTTAATCCTTTGCTGACATTGATGCTATTTTTTGTTGTTGTGACTGGTTGCAGATATTTTGTCTATCTTTATTAAACAGTCAAAAAACAACAAAAGCCCTCCAAAGCCCTGGTTCAGTGTTTGCAGATTTCTTTCATCCCTTTTTTTTTTTCTATCTAGATGCCTATCAAATTCAGCCACGCTTAGCTGCAGTCCTTTGTTCAATATCTCACAACCAGTGCACTGAAATTCTCTAAGCTTAGAGCCCAAATACCACAGATGTTTAGTGAACAAATTTGGCTTGTCCATTTAAAAGAATATTTGTTAGCTAATATATATTTCGTTATCATTAATTTTAAATCTTTATCACTAAGTTAAATCTTTGTTTTGGCTCCTCAGTTAGAGTTATAGATTCAGACTTTTCTGTTTGAGACATTTGTTTTAACACCCATTTGTGCTGGTGAAAATTGCTAATTTATGGCAAAATCGGTTTTGATCCCTTGAGCTTTAGAGGCTGATCAAGGTCTTTGATAAACCTGGTTACATTATGCCCCAGAGCAACAGGAAAATGGCTTTTGTTTGTATGAAAGTAGTGATTCTGTCCTAATTTAAGTAAATCCGCAGAACTTTTTACATTAAAATGTATCTTTGCTGAATTTGGTTAAGGCTTCTGATTTAAGCATCTTTTATGCTTTGAAGAAAAATGCTGTGGAGAATATGGAGGGAGAAAGCTGTCTGGGTTGTGGTAGGAGAGTGTTCGTTGAGAGCGCTGCTGTGCGTGAATGACAGCGAATGGGCTGTTTTGGCCAAATACGTTTCCTTAAAGGTTCATTCTTCGGGCTGAGACAATGGGCACAGGCCATTATTGCATTGAAGAAATTTGCAAACAGAGGCTTGAGTCCTGTGCAGGGTAGTCAAGAGTTAATAGACACGTCCGTTGCAGACTGGCATCTGGTGAGACCCATTCAGCTGGTGTTAGAGAGGACTAGCCTGATGGAGGGTGAAGTTACCACAGGAAAACAAGTCTTCATGTGTCAAATGATCTTTGCTGACTCTGCGTGCCTGCTTTTTTGCTCTTGGTAAAAGCCTGTTTGTTGAGCCTGTTTGTTTCTTGTATACAGGGGATTAAGAACATGCATGCGGATATTTACCACAGCTGTCATTAAGTGTCTTATTGTTGTACCCGAGAAGGGATTTTAGCTGTCTTTGTTTGTGATGAACTATATAACACATAGGTGAGTTGTGCTGGCACGTAACTAGGAGTTTTGTCTAAAATCCTTTGCAATAGAGATTATTTGCCATTGCCTGAAATTTTTTCTTACCATTCACTCATTTCAGACTGGTTTTCCCATTTCCCCCAAGTATATTTTGCAAAACTACTTATTTTAATACTAAAATTCTGTTTATTTTATGCTGTCCCAAATGTTAAGCTTCTGATGTGCTGCAGCTTTTTGACAACTAGCAACTGCCCAGTAGAGGTTGCCAAGAGGAAGAGCTGGAGGTTTTGGCAGCTGGGTGGGAACAGATGATAATCTTGGAATAGATGGGCAAGAGTACTGGGTTTTGTTGTTGTTCAGGAAGTAATGAAGGCTTTTGGCAGTGAGAAGAAGGTGCATCTTTCAAACCTTGTTTTAGAGTTAACGACGAAAATAGCATGGCATTTCAGGGAAGGCAGGTGAGTTTTGAGTCTCTTACTCCTCTTAACATCCACAACATCCAGTTCAGTATTTGCCTCTAGCATCAGCAATACAAGTTCCACCATAGCTCAGAGCTTTCGCCCTTCTGTTGAAAAATGAAACACTGACACCGGGCACTGCACCTGATGCCACCCTTTGCTCTGTGCTTGAGTGAACTGTGATGGCACTGACCTTAGAATTGTTGTGTTGGGTTGCCTTCAGGGTGATGATGCTTTTTCTTTCTTTGTGGTCTCGAGACTTTCACAATTATTTAGTTAGAGATGAGGTCCCTTTTTTGTGTGCTGTGGAAAGCAATGGGGCCATAATGGAGATTGGAATTTGACCTTCACTATTACATGTATAATTCTACTTTCCTCATGTAAATTATGCTGCAAAGAGAATCCTTTCAAATATTATAAACAGAGCTGGTGGATCAGACCTGGTTGTCAACCACATTTGACATTTTCATTCTCTGTCACAGTCTGATCTAAGTATCCAACTTCTTAATTAGGTTTTGGATAACTTCCAAGATCGGCACTTGATGTCCAATTATATCTGCAGTAAAATGGCACTTAGAAGTAACTAGCACTTTCAGATAAGAACTTCCCATGATCTGCTACAAAAATTAAAAATCAAGATGTTATAAAATACTTCAACATCAATAAAAAAAAGAGGAACCCAGTGAACAAGTTGGTACGGTGTCTTCCCTGACTTTCTGTCCTCAAATCATTGTAAGTTTTTGGGCTTTGTTTTACCCTTGAAAGAACTTTACTTTTGTCACATTGTCCTGTGTTTAGCTGTGTCCAATGCCCAGGAGTTTGAGTGCTGTGAAGACTTGACAGCATAGCCAGTGCTTTGGCAGTGACCTGTGAATTTTCAAGAGCCTGTATGTAAGAGTCAAATTCTGATACACAACATGGCTGCTCGATTCGTTCGAGCAAGTTTGGATTTATACCCTGGGAACTGAGAGTTCATTTTGGGTCATCAGTTGGAATTAGGTTTTCCAGAGTTGTCTGGACCTGAACCAGATGCCAAACTTGTGTCCCTGCAGAGGCTTCTGGCCTACGGGCACGTCTGTCCCCCATCATTTTCTGAAGAGGAGACAGATATTGGGTACCTCCACTACCTTGGTGCTTGGCACATTGATGGCGGTGGTGGTCCCAGCTAGAGCCTTCTTGCTGGTTGCTCTCTGGGAGAGAGTGATGAACATCAGCATCATGAGTGGTGACTCTAGCTTCTTCATATCTGGATTTTGAATGTTCTGGGTTGAACTTTAAACTGGACAGCTGACAAGTACCCTAAAACTTAGGCTATCTGAGCCAAACCGAGTACCTGCAAGTCTGGGAGGGACTGGAATATCTGGGGTTTGTCTTGTTGTCGCAGTTGGTAGCAAAACTGTCTTGATTTCTGGTGGCTGCAGAATTAGGTGAGTGCTAAGCTCTGCTGCAAATGGTGGACATATATCACATCTCTACTATGAGAGGCATACACTGGGTTTCTCCTGTTTTGTATTTCGTAGTGGTGAGCATACTCAGTGTGTTTGGTAAATAATCTTCGCTTTCAGTAGATGAGCTTTAGATGAGCTCCAGAGGTAAGAAGACAGGTAGATTAGATGATACACCTTTCTGAATTGACAGATGTGCTGGAACACTGAAATTCCCTGGATCAATGCTACTGCAAACTCGGGAAGAACTAACAAGAAGTAGGTCCTTACTAGGCACAGGACAGCACTACAGTGGCTGTCTTGCACTGTGTGAGGGATCTGGTGCTGCATGTGGAAGTGTCATGGTGCGCAGTTTACATGTAATCTGCTGCTATACGTGCCCTTGAGGACTGAGATGATAGTACAATGTGGGGAGCAGAGGTGTTATGAGTTATGGGTGTGTAGGCAGGAAACACACAGCATTTCTTGCAGGTGATGGAAGTGTGCCTCTGCTAGGAAAGTGAGACTTTTTGCAGTTGTATCCAAAACTGAAAAATCAGACTGAGGCTGCCTTGGGATTATCCACATGCCAGACTGCCATCCTTTTCTAGCTGGCTTTCTGCAAGTACTTGGGGTCTCACAAAGTCACATCCTATTATTTGTCAGCCATGAATCATCATTTCGTTTAACCGGCTAAATTGAGGAGCAAGGTGCAAGGAGAATGACCCTTGTTAATCAGGGCAGATGGGTTGAAGTAGTGGGTCACTTTTTATCCCTAGCCTGCTAAACTGGCTTGACAGCAAACAGCAATCTTACGGATCTTCTTGTGTTCCTGAAGGGAGCCATCTTCCTCTTCCCATTGCAATTTTTGAAGTCTTTATTGCCACAGGGACTGGGTAAGAAAGTTTAATACCCATCAAGTTGCCTGCAACGTAGCCACCAAAGGATAGACTTAATGTTGAATGTGACGTGTATTACACCATTACACAAAGCTCCCCCTCTCTTGCAGGAGTGGTTAAGAAGCTGGACATGCCACAGAACTATGACAACAACGTGACAAAAGCAGCTCACTCCTGTCTTTAGGTATCCATGGACCATTTTCCTACCAGGCTGATAGTGGAAGTAGCAGATGCACAGGGGTTCACCATCATCTGAATCCAGCAGTTTGCATTCACATCTCTGTGAATAGTGGTCAATATCCTGCTGTTCCCACAAAAAAAAAATAATGGTAGTTTTTGATGCACTCGCTGGCAAATGGCTTGGTGGGAATGAAGACCAAAGAACTCTCCTGTCCCTCCTGATGGTCCACCAGGCTGGAGTGGCGACCTTGGTGGTCTCAGCCTGACTCATCTCTCCAGGTTCAGAGCGCAAGATGAGGGGGTGAGCTTAGTTGGCCTAAAATTGTCTTGCCAGGGCAGGAGTGAAGAAGGCAGGTTGGTTTCAAAACCCTGCCTCACCACTCGCTGGGGGATTTGGACCAGGAGGAGGGAAGGTCGCGTAAGGTTCTTGGCAGAAGCTGGAAAGTGCATATGGGGAAAGACGCTTTGTTTGTGCCGGCAATTGCCGGCTCTGGCAAATGCAGCAGCAGGTAGGGCCCTGGCGGGGGGCAAAGGAAGGACTGTGGCCGTAACCCCTCGCCAGGCTTTGTCTGCCATGCAGATTAGGTGGAGGGCTTTTCTGGCTCAGCGTTGCTAGGCTTTTCCCCCCTATTGACTTGGTGAAGAGGCTGAGGGGGGCAGGAGGGAGGGACTGCATTATATTGTTTCTTTGAGTTGTTTTCTTCCCCCCTCTATGGGGAGATGGGCTTGATCCACTGGTTTTGGATTTCAGAGGCAGAAGGCAAGACATGACCAGCTGGTGTCTTGAAATGGCACAGGTGCAATGGCTGCGGGAGGGGGGAGCCAGGAATAATTACAGGTTTCTGAAGCATCAGGCTTTGCCTGAAAAGGGCTCATCGAGAAACTGCTCTTTATGGAAAATTAATGGTGAAGCTGGAAAAAACTGTCAGGCCCACTATTGTTGTCATGGGGTAGTGATGCCTTAAAGGAGCAGCACCTCCTGCTCGCCTCCCCTCCACGGGCAGCCCGGAGCTGGCGCGCAGCTTTCTGATCCCATAGCAATTGAAATGTCATGTTACTGTCATCATATTTAATGGCCTTGAGTCCCTGTCTCTTTCTTTTTTTTTTTTTTCACCCTTTCCATCCCTAATTTGTGATTACGCTTGCTCTTTCCCTTGGAAGCCTTTTGTTTATTCGGCCCCTAAACCTGTTTCTGCCCCACTGGGTGAAGGCTAAGTGGCCAGAAAACCCAAATTACATGATGTGGGGAATTTGAAAGCATTGCCTCTTTTGGTGAGGGGGGGTATTCCTGAAAAACTGTGGGGCTTATTTGGAAAGCAGCCCCCAAAGCCTGTTTAGGATTCATCTAGGGAGAGACCAGTTCCCTAGCTAAACCCGTTTCTCACAGTCCCAGAAATGCACTTTAAAAAGAAAACAGAAAGGTTGCTTAAGGCAAGAGTACTAACTGGTAAGTGTCCCACCTCCAGGCCTGTGTGCAGACACGCTGTATCTACAGTGTCATGCCTCTGAAAATAACCTACATGCTAAAGTATAGCATGTCTCTGTTGCTGTTTTTTTGCTTTTTGTCCAAGTCCATCACTGCAGCTCAGGTCTATAATCAGCTATTATTATAAAAAGAAACCACAGATAACTGTCTGACAAAGTCAGTTCTGAACTCTGAAATCATCCCAGCAAACATCACCTGCAACCAGCAGTGCTGCTTCCTGGGTACGGGGACAGTCAGAATTTTGAGTTCCGTGGTAGCCCCTAAAGAGCTGTGAGTGGAGCCTCTTTACACTCCTGTTGATGGGACAGAAGGCAGGAGTCTCTGTCTCTCCTCTTCTCTGTCTCTCCTCTTCTCGTCTTCTTCCTACTCAGAAGGCAGGAGTCTCTGTCTCTCCTCTGGTCATACGAAGCTTTTGTTTCTTGATCAGGTGCTGGACTCTGCAGGTTGAGACATAGTTGGTTTGCCAGCTCCCATAGGCTGAAAATTTTTGCCTAAAATCCCTTTCTTAATATCTCTAGAAGTGTTCTCTGAGGAGTAGTTTTTAGAGGTTTCTAAAAAGCATTACTTTGTATGTCTCTTTCTCCAAGTCCTGTAAAATCGCAGTGGTGGTATTAAACCAGCTAGCCTTTCAGGCAGCGAGACATGAAAAATAGCACTAATAAACTCCATTAAAAGCTCCTCAAACTACAGCAAATGGTTTTCTATAAACAATAAAAGTTTATAATGTTGGTTATGGAGAAAACTGGGCAGCGTGTTGGTGCTTGGAGGCTTTACTTGGGCTACCTCAGGGCACCTAATAATAAGGTACATTCAAGTAGGAGGCTCACCCCATCCTTGTGCTGATGATCACTGCTGTGGAGATGCGGGAACAGGCTTTTATGTGACAGCCTCTTTGACTGCATCTTCGCCTGCTTTTTAATAAGGTGCGTGCGTGTGTTTGTGTGCAAGTCTGGTGTCCTGTACTATAGGAAGCCCTGTTTGATGAGATGTGCCAAAAAACCGCCTAAAACTGACAGTTGGTCCCTTTTTCCTGTCACATCTTTCCTTCTGTCAGACCCTTCAAACAAGCTGTGGTGTCACTGGAAGTTTTCCTCTGTCTCCTATCTCTAAATGCTGCAGTTCAGAATTGTACGGTTTTAGGGACAGATCGGGCCCCAGCCAACTCTGCTGAGTTAAATTTGGAGTGAAAGTTAATGTTTGTGAAGGAAGAAGAAGCAGTTCTTTGGAGAGGTGACTTCTTGTTTGTGCGTGGCCAGGCGTTGGGGCAATTACGATAGCCTCATATGGAAGTGACTGTTGGACAGGTTGCACTTAAAATTGGGAAGGGCCTGGTATCCGTGGGACAGTGTACAAACTTCCATAGAAATGTAGTGGGTGCTGTCTGGTTGTCATATCTTCACTTCTGCCTTAATATCCACTGCCGTATGTGGGTATTCCCGCACTCTGTCTCGGAGCTGCAGCAAACAAGTGCCAAATCTTCATGTCTCCCAAAATGTGACCATCTCGCAAGGAGATGCTGGCGTGCATGAGTGCTGTCTCTGAATGGCTCTGGACCATGTTGTTCTCCTGCCCTAGGTGGGAGCTATGCTGTAATCTCTTTCTAACAGTGGTTTCTCTCCCTCCCCTCTCCCTTGCCCTCCTGCAGACATGCCTGGAGTTGGAGAGGTACCTTCAGACTGAACCGCGGAAGATCTCTGAGACCTTTGGTGAGGATTTGGACTGTTTCCTTCATGCCTCCTCAGCCCCAGATGCAGAGGACAATATCCGACGGCTGGACCCCATCCTTTTACCAGTGGAGACAAGTACGTGTGACAAAAGCACCAACATGGACATTATCCTCTCACGGGACAAGCTGCTGTCTGAGACATGCCTCAGCTTGCAGTCCACCAGCTCTTCCACAGAAGGCTACACAGCTGTCAACCAGGCCCAACTCAATGCAGTAACCTCATTAACGCCCCCTTCCTCTCCAGAGCTCAGCCGCCACCTTGTAAAAACCTCACAAACTCTCTCAGCAGTGGACGGCACGGTGACGTTGAAATTGGTGGCCAAGAAAACTTCACTCAGCTCTGTGAAAGTGGGTGTAGCAACAGCAACCGCGGGGACGATAAAAAGTGGGCAAAGTGACAGTGAACAAGGAAGTACAGGGGCAGAAGCATCCCCAGAAAACAAGAAGAGGGTTCATCGCTGTCAATTTAATGGGTGCCGGAAGGTTTATACAAAGAGCTCCCACTTAAAGGCTCACCAGAGGACTCATACAGGTACTTGTGTAGGATGCTTCTCTCATCTTGTCCTCCCGCCACCTAACTGTAACCATCTCCTTTTATTCTCATTTAAAAAAGAAAAAAAAATCTCTTCTGAAAGTCCAAGCTTCTATCTATGAAACAGGGCAGTGGAAAAATATGGTAGGCCAGCAAATGTACCCGTTATTCAATGGAACGGAAGAGTTCACTGCCTACCATTACCCTCCTGGGGTTTCGTATGTCTTACGGGGCTCGTGCAGAGTAATTTTAGGATACCTAAGGGCTGTAGATGTATCATTCATGTAAAAACTGTGGGCATGCCAATTTGGGTTTTTGGGCCTAACTTCCCCAAGAAAACTTTGAAAATGTTAATTTTAGTCAAGTGTTAATTGTTTCAAATAGAAAATAGCATGGGTAGGGTTTTACTGTCTTTTGTGTGTGGGAGAGAGAAAAACATAATTCGGATCTGAGATACGCAGTTTTAAGAGTAAAGTGTGCATGAGAGCATGTGTGTAGATGCAGGTATGTATGTACACAGATGCACGTACCCTTGAGATATTAATGATCTTGGACTTCTCTGGTGATAAAATACAGTGAAAACAAATGAAAGAATGACGTGGAGTTTGAATGGAGTAGTGTAGGTGGAGAGGGAATAAGATGTATGGAAAGATGTCAGGCTGTTATTTCGGGTAACATTTACTAATGTTGCATATAAGCTCCACTGTGTAAGCTTCTTGAAGCATACCAAATTGGCTTAGGGTTGGCTGTTCAGGATCCCCACTCTCCTGTCATTTGTTCATAGTCCCCAGTAGCTTTTCGGCTGGTATTCATTGGCAGTAATAGCTGTGCAGTTCACTTGCGTTGCTGCTTTGTTCTAAGCTTCACATGTGATGAGAGATGATAAATTCCCATTAGCACTGTCTTATCATGTGGTTATTCTTGTTTCCAGAGGGATTGCTGTAATCAGTTTTCCCAATTTTACTGTAAAATGTGTGGTCCCTTATGATAACTGCACATTTAATTCACGATCTTATCATGCAGGCAGATTCCTAGAAGCGAGGTTGTTCTTGCAAGGTAGAAAATAACATGTTGGACCAGTGCAGTAAATCAAACAAATGTGTGGGTTGTTAAGAGAGCTGCATCCATCAAATACTAGGCAGCCCCGTAAAAGTTACATGGTCTGAAGTATAAATCATATTAAGACATAAAAGGCATTGGTTTTGATCTTTTTATGTGGCTTTCCAGTGCTTTTTCTGGGGATAGCCACCTTGCCAGGAGTGACCTCACTTGTGATCCAGTGATTTGAAAGCCAGTGAAAGTATTGCATTTGTTTTAAAATCTGCAGCAACATGGTCAGGAGGCTCCTCGGAGCACTGGTGCTGCTGTGCAGCTGGCCCCCGTCGGTGCTGTCCTGGGGGGACATCCCAGCTAAAGCCTTCCAGTGGGCGACAGGGTTCCCGTGAAGGCACAAGTGCAGAGCGTGAGAGCCGTTGACGTGGTGGTCTTGTCTGTTCAGGTGTGACACCTGCGTTCCAACTTGCGCTGGAACTGCGTTCCAATGCGGCTCTTCCTGAAGTTAGACAGAGATGTGACATGATCGCCTAGAAAGGGTCTGCTTGTCGAGTTTGTCTGGTTTTGTCACCCGGGAGGTGGGTATGTGGACAAGGAGAGAGCACTTGGAAAAAACACTGCTCTTTCAACATCTCCACCTTTTGGAGTCAAAATCTTGCAAGATTTTGCATGCTTTTGAACCCAGCCTTAGGTCTGGATTTTGTATCTGAGGTCAAAACCTTTCCCTTTGGTAACATTAGTATGAGAAATCTTATGTTTTACAACCAATCCATGATGAGAAGCATTTCTCCCTGGCCCTGCGATACTTCTGTTGAATAGCCTTAGATCGTACATAGTGCCATTGACGTGTATGTGCCCGCCCATCCACAGCAGTGCTCCACATGTCAAGAAAGGCAAGTCCACCTTTGCTGCTGTAATCTCTTGACCTGTATCAAATGATGAGACTGCAGCTGCCTGGGTGCAGGGCCCACACCTCCCACTCCCAGCACCTCCCCCCGTGGGTTCAGCTACCCCTCTGATTTTGCCAGTTAAACCATCAGTGGTTTAACCAACCCCTAAACCATTTACTAGGTTATGGGAGTGTTCCTGTTTCCATCCACCAAGTCCTAAGCAGGTTACATATGTTGTTAGGAAAGCAGGTACGCAAAAGACGAGGGAATACAAACCTAGATGAGGAGCTTTCCTGTCTTTGCAGCCATATAACCACCTTCTACCCAACCATGCCCTAGCTGTGCATAGCTGTTAAGAAAGCATGGTTTCATTTTGCAATGAGGACTGGATGCAGCCTTGTTGTTAAAATACATCTTTGATGTAGAACCTGGGAGCAGGTAGGCAACTGGCTCCCATTTTTCTCTGTGGAAAGCAGATTGTCTAAATACCTTTGAACATTTACATCTTGGGAGCAGTGAGTGTATCGAAGAGAGGTGTGTGTGACAGGCTTATCTAACTAGCTTATTTGAGTCCAAAGCACAAAGTCATTCAGACCTCTTCATCTGGCTTAAGTGTTCTGTTCCCTTAAAGATCACTGACCGTTGTATGCCTTAAATCAGAGCTGGTACAATCAAGACATTAAATCTGTTCATGCTGACCTCTGCTGCGGGGTTTCCCCGCAGGGAGCTCCTGCCTCCAGTAAAAGAGATGGTTAGAGAGGAATAGCTATGGAAATTTGGGACTAAATTATAAATGGCAGGGTTGCCTCCTTTCCCATGCACGCCTTCAGGGCGAGGGACAAGAAGCCCTTTTCTCCATCGGTGCTTTGTTTTTTTCACACTGTGAACTGGTTGTGCTGTGGGTTGCAAATGCACCCAGCAGTGCCAATGGCTAGTAGCCACTTGGCTTAGTCAGTGGCTGAGCCAGAGGGTCTGAAATGATTGCAAGATTATTTTCCTTTGGCTGGTAGCTTGTTAGTATGTTGTGCAAGAACAGTCTGCCAGTGCGGGCTCTGTGTGAAAGGGTGTGAGTGCCCTGACAGACAAAGAGCTCTCAGTGTGGGGTTCACAGGCAGGGAGGCAGATGCGGGCTGGTCACCCAACTTGCACGTGCAAAGTTCACTTGCTGGATCAAAGGGATTTACTGCAGTGGGTGAAAATGAGAAAACCATGAGCTGGGTAGCTGGGGGGTGGAAGGCAGCGGAAGGAGGTTGCATTCCTTTCATTCGTATGTAAGGCTGACCAGACAGACGCTGGCTGGCGTTCCTTACTGCTGCATGATGAGCCAGGCTGGGCTGGAGGCAATACAGACTGATAGCAGCTCGCTGGATTCGATCCGATGTTCTTTTAGGCCTTCACTTTGCCGAGGAACCTAGAGACAGTCAGGCCCCACATTGCACTTGGTGCTGTACGAGCTTCTCTTGTTACTCTCCTGCATCTCATCTGTAAGAGAATCAGGACAGCGCTGTAGGACCCATCAATGGTTGAACTGGTTATGAAACCACCTTCTGGATGACCTTTGGAGAGGGAAAAACAATCATCTGTGTGGGAGAGAATTTAATCTGGAAGGGAAAGGGAAAAACATTGTCTGGGTGGAAAGGGAAATGAAAATATTTGACTGAATTCAAAGTAAGCTGGGGCATCTAAAGTGAAGGGTGTGTAAAGGAGCTAAGAGCAGTGATGGGGCTGACTGTCAGAGGGCTGCAAAGAAGCAAAAAGTGGCTGGGCCTGTAAACAAGAGGAAAAGGTGAGCTGTAGGTTTGGAAGGACCGTGCTGCCAATGTGAGCGTTGAGGTAAAAACATCTGAAGAAGGAGCCACCAGGACTGGCACGGTAATCCAGCCCTAGCACATTCTCTCACACTTATTCATGGAGCAGACATCAGTGCAAACAATTACATGTTGTCTCTTTTGAGAGACAGAAATTTTTGTCCAGCCTTCACGCATGCATGGAGGTGAATTGCCAATGTAATGGAGAGTGGAGAGGGAAGGAATTGGAATGAGCCAAAACCCATGTGTAGTCATTGGTACTTCCTAAATTAGAAAACAGGATATTGCTGCTGAGTGTCTGGATGCAAATAAGTATAAGGGTGAGCTGGCCTGTGACCTATGGAAAGATTAGTCATGGGACATCGCTGTGTCTCCCAGATCAAAGACCTCTGGAGGAGATTTCTATCTCCTGACAAAACCATTCACATCAGCCTTCCTTGCAGTAATGTATAGGGGAAGGTATGAGATGGCAGGGGTGCTTTCTGGCCAGAGATAAAGCATCGCATATAAACTGACCAGGAAATCCTTAAGATTTGGATAGTGATAAAAAATGACGCTTAGGGGGTTCTGCTAGGGTTTGCATTTTATAAGTATCAGAAGGTTTTGCGTTTTTTTTCTTTATCTGTCTGAAACTGGAATCTGATACAACCAAAGCTCAAATCTGAAAAACAGCAGTTGGGCACCTCACATCTATATTTAGCTTTCTAAAGCCTAAAACAAGTGGGAAATACCCATGTAAATAGATGTTACAAGTCTACATGTGATCTTAAGATAGCACTTACTTAAGTGAGTTTGTTTCACATTGTCAGGACATCTTATTTTAAATTATATAGTTCTTTGATCCAAAGTGCTGGGTGAGAGTAACTAAAACAAACAAATCCACCCTGCAGGAAAACAAATTACTACATTTGCAAGAAACAGACGAGAGACACAGGAGTATTAGAAAGAGCGTTAATGAACAGGAAGGTTTTTGAGATGGGATTTAAAACAACAGAGAAAGCTTCCCCTAAGTGTTGGGGATAGAAGAGGAAACATCCAGAATTTGGAATTGAAGGGAAAAGACCAAATTGAGAAGAGTAGGCTGAGTAATCGATAAAGAAGATTAATACAAAGTAAAGGAACAGTAAAGAAAATAAGACTATCTGTGTCAGTGATACTGCATAAATGGGAAGCTGCATTGCTGTATTGTGTTAGCGTGGTGGCACCCGTGAACAGAAAGCCAATGAATAGAAAGAAAAGGCAAATAGCCAGGCACAGCACCAATTCTGCAGGATGCAAGATTTTGAATAATGACTTAGGGAAAAGCATTTGGGAGAATGGTATAGGTAGCATAGGAGAAATGAAAGACAAAGGCCCAAGATTTTTTGTTGTACAGAGACCGACGGCTTTGAAGCAAGTCCCCAGCGCTGTGTGCAGGGCTGCAACCCAGCAAGGGGACCCAGAAGATGCTGAAGCAACAGGTGAATTTGCCACTGGACATGACAGCAAGGGAATTGTGGGAGGAGGGATGTGTGAGGAAGACCTTCATTTAGGGCTGGATTTGTTTTGGGGTACAGTTGCATTGCCAAATTGAAAATACGCGTTTGGCTGTGTTGTTGGGGCTTTTTGAAGTTTTTTGGGTAAAAACATAGCAAGAGTTTATCAAAGCTGATTAAAAGAAACCCAACCTGATCCTGAGCTCTTTAAAAATTTCTGGTTTTGAAGCCTTTTAGCCATTTGGCAAGTTTGGAGGGGAGTGTTGTGATTTCGCTGTGGAGAGCCAGAGCCTCACTTTATTGTTACAGCGAGAGCTTAGGGTGAAGAAACAAGCTTTGTGAACCTCCCAGGTGGCAGGAGGACAGGTCCAGCCAAAAGCAGCCCTTGCCGTTTTAAAACTCCAGTGGTGTCCATCCATTGCTTAGTTGCCAATACCTGAATTCTCTGTCCCATGTTTCTGCTCAATCATTTGCCAAATCAATAGCACAGGACAGTCTTACTGTTTGAGTTTGAAATACAAATAGGTATTGTTTGTTTGCTTGCTTGCTTGTTTGTTTGCCATGTGAGATGATTTTTGGCACAAGGAGGTCCTAGAAAGTGATGGTTTCTGTCTGTTCAGCAGCTGCAGGAGGCAGGGTACCTTGGTAAGGCACAGAGCAGCCACCTCTAGTTTGTCATCTAGCGTTTTCTTTATACCCATCCACTCCTGAGCCCCTGTGAGGCACTGAGTAAGGGGGTGAATGATAGGGATCACAGAGAAAGACTTGAGGAAAAAAACATCAACTTGTCTTCTGCCGATATTCCCTTGTGTTGCCGCTGTCCCACAATGGATACAAATAACAGGTTGATGACAAGAAGCTATGATTTTTTTATCCATTTCTCCAAAGCATTGGCACTTCTGAAGTATTTGAGGTCAGACCAGGCCCGAATCAGAGATTTGTGCTCAGAGATGCCATTCTAGGCTAGGGTGGGCTTGCTGGATGAGAAGGTCCTGAGCAGGCTGGGAGAGCTGAAGCACTCTGGACAGCAAAAGCCAAGTGCGCTACCTCTCGTCTCAAAAGCAGGTGCCAGGTTAGGCTCTTCCTAAGCACAGGGTGGGCAGTTGAGTCTGGATCACATCTGGGCAAGCAGCCAGGGGCCTGGATGGACCTCTCCTGGTCCAGAGCCTGCTTTTCACACCCCGTGCAGACACAGTCCTGCATACCTACATGCCAGCAGCAGCACCTCGCAGGCAGGAGTGGATGAACTGCAAGGCTTTGTGGAACCTCACCTAAGTACAGCAGACCGAAATGCAGCATCCACACTTCTGCCAGGGGTGGTGGGGTCCCAAATAAAACCATTGGCACCATGGTGTCGGTGGTGCCCACCATATAGCACAGACTAACTGCAGGTAGGTAGACCAGCCAGGCCTGCATTACCACTAGGAATAATGGCTGGAAAAATGTACTTAAAGATAGCTAAAAGGCAAGCTTATGATGCAGCGAATGCAGGGTGGATTTAATTAATAAAATTGCCTCTTTCTGTTTTGCTGGAGTTTAGGAGAACATGTGTTTGTGTCTTCGGAAAACAACCATCTAACACTATGCTCAAAAGCCAGTTGGTTACCACATGTCAAGCAGCGAACGGTGATGTGCCGCAGTAGATTGAAGTGAGAGACAAAGTCATCAGGTGTGGGCAGTTTAAAGACTAGTGCATCCATTTCAGAAAGGGGAGGACAAAATACTGTGTGGGACCTACTTTATCCACAGGTCTCTGAGAGTGTCCAAAACCTTTGTGTCACTGCAGAACCAAAATCTTTCCTAGGTCAGCTTTATATGTGAGAAAAAGGCTTACTAAGAATTAAAAGCCTTTGAAACATTGCAGGCCAGTTCACAATCCCAGTCCCCATTTGTAGAACGGCACCCAAAGGTTGCATTGGGCAGATTTGCTCCTGAAGGTGTGGGACCTTCAAAACTCGGGATTGAAAGCTGGGGCTGCAAAAACTGAATGCTGAAACAACATTTGCAGGAATGCTAGCAAAGCTAATGATGGCAAGCATGTGTTTCAAGATAAAAGTTGATTCCCGGCTGAGTTCTGAAAGAAAGGTGTCCTCCCTGTACAGCAGTGCACATTCAGAGGCTTAGCGGGGATTTATTCCTTCCTCCTGTGCATCTGGACTTTTACCACTGACAGAGAGAACTTAATAGATCAGCTGGACAATTTTGCAATGTCATTCTAGCTTTTTATGATGACCATAAGTGATCATTAGTGCACTAGAAGCTTGTATTAGTTCTTGGAAATGAATGTTATAAAAATACAGGCATGCACATCCGCCTGTATTTTTGTTCAATATGTAACTGCAGGGAACTGTATTATGGTTAATTTTGCATCAGCTTCCATTTGGACATCTTCTTGTTGGTCACCTGTAACTTTGCAAAGCTTTTCCTTCTTCAGAGTGAAATTTTCCACATTTGGTCTTTTTCCAATGTGGTTACTGATAGTTATTTTAGAAGTTGGAGGAAAAATATTTTTTAGGAAAATGCGGCATGTGTGTTGGGGAAGGGCAGGGAGAAAAGAGCTGCCCTCAATGTAACAAGCTTAGGTAAAAACTTGGCCGATATAATGGAATATAATCTTTGAGTAGACAACTTCTATCTGTGAATATCTGGGTAAAAATTAACTTGAATGAACTAAGCTGTGATCTGTTGTAAACTGACTTTCACATGGTAGAACTTTATCATTAATTCTTTGCAAAACCCATAGAATCCCAAAGGTGATTCTTTTACTGGGCTTTGTTTGGCTTTGAATGTGTGTTAGGAAATGTGTTTCATACAGAAAACCTCTTTATTTTTTTTAAATTTTCTCCCTGAAGATGCAGGATCACCCAGCAATAGAATTTCATGGTACCTTTGTGTCCTTCAGTTGCACTCATGTGGCAGCATGAATGACCTGGGTGGTTACCAACTGGGTGCTTGTACCTCCCTTAGACCTAAGGACAGATAATCATCTGTGCCTTTTCCAAAATCCAGATGAGGAAACTTCCTAGCCGGTAAAATTAATTATCTTTACTCGCTGACTTGTGCTCTTGAGACCAGGCTGCTGGGTTCGCCAAGGTTTGCCCAACAGCATTGCCAAGACCTTTTTACCAAGCCTTGCTCAGCGTGAAGCAGCAAGGAGCTCCTCCACTGCCGGGTCAGCCTGCCACCTCCAGCCCCAGGAGGGGGAGAAGACATGAGGGAGGATGGGATCTCCCTGAGAAACATCGCGCGCTTGCCACCGTGCAGGTAGCCCTGCCCTGACACCCGGGCAGCCTTCGTGGGAGAACTTGCCAGTGTATTTTTTAAGCCCAGGCACAGAGGCACAAGCTTTCCACCTCCACCCCCAAATCAAATCCAATATCTGAATGAATGAAAGCATCCTGGGTCTTTTGCCGTTTCTGCTGTTGACAAAACTGGGAAACAGGAGTGTGTTTTACATTCCCCTTGCGTTGTGTTCCTGTGGTGTTTATGCCAGTCCGCACTTTTTTTTCTATTGTCACCTTTCTCTGTTTTTTTCAGTGGCAAAAGGGAGAAAATGAAGTGACACATAAATGGTGAGAAACATCAGTGCTGTAATAGTTTGAATAAGCAGAAAACCACATTCATTAGCAAAAATATGAACCAAAACCATTTAAAATGATAGCATTAGGAAAAAAGGAGGTTGTCTATTCCTCTTAATTTTTTTTTTCATTGGTCTAGTCCCTGATACATGTTTCTTATATTTTGCCTGGAATATTTGCCTTTATTTTTTGCCTGGAATTTCTCAGAAACTCTTGGCCTAAAACATGGGTGTCCAAAGAGCACATTTTTGATACACTGCTCTGGATTATATAAATATGTGCCATGTATGGCTGTCTTCATTGTTCACCCTCTGGCATAACTTACACAAAAACAAAGGGAAAAAATATATTTCAGGGTCCTGGAAAAATCTGACCCACTGAACTGCTGAATTTTTCTCCTTTTTCATCTGTTCCTTCTGCTGCTGCTACCTTGCCTTGCACCTTTGAGCTTACAGAGCTCCACTGAATCTGAAACTAAAAGCCCTCATTAGAGGAGGGTTTTTTTAAAGTTCTTGCCGCTCCTCTGGGGACTGAAGTAATGGCAGCTTGAAGCAGCAGAGAATGTGTAATTAGGGCAAACAGCGATGCCTCGCGTGATGGGGAGAAGCAGGAGGAGAGGAGGGAAGCGCGCAACAGCCCGGCGTGCGCAGGCTGTTACTAGGAGACCCCGCACGAAACGCATGAGATGCAGGGTGCTAATGGGCCAGCCCGCCGCCTGGGTACCAGCCCGACCTGCTGCACAGCTGCTTCTGCCCTCCGTTGCCAAGCAACTCCATCCTCATTTTTTTCTTTTCTTTATTTTTTTTTTAATTTCCTCCCCATCCCCACTCACTTATTCTGGAGGCTTAATTGGGTACTTTTGCTGCTGGTGTTGCTGCTGGGTGCCCGCCTGGGCCTGCTGCTCGGCTGCTGTCCCCAGGGCCCCGGGGCTGCGGGAGGATGTGTCGGTAATTAATGGGGCATAAGTGTGGGTTGTGCACCTGGGCTGGTGCCCGTGTCTGTTCCCCGGCCCCGCTCCCCACCAGCTGGGAGTTTCCGTCAGAGAGGAGATGTGGAGAAGGGGTTTGAAAGCGAAGCGGCGTTTTGAGGGCTCTACCACTCTGGATCAGAGTCTTGCGTAGACCCAGGGAGATAAAGCGTGGCGTTCCTCCCCGCCTTCGGTGCTCGGCGTGTATGGCAACAGGCATTCGCTAAATGCGTCCTCTTGAGTAGAGCAGAAAATGGAAAATTTCCATTTCTTTGAATGTTGCTACATGCTTTTCTTCTCTCTGCTTTTCAGCTAAGCGAGCAGGCTTTGTGGACATGTGTTAGGTGCTTGTGTGTGTCTGACATAATGCTGCAAAAATTCATTTCTTTTTGTGTCCTGAATGGCTACATGCCGGAGACCGCTGCTGGCTCAGTAGACAAGCTTTGGCAAGGCCCTTAGGGACTAATGTGGAGCTTTGAAGTTTGTAGAAAGACTGATTGGACATCAGGTCTGGTTCTGAACCTCTTTTCCCACATCTCTAATACAGACAAGATCAGAGCCATCTCTCTATGAGCGCACTGCTGACCTTTTTGGAAGAAAGGAGCTGTACATCGTTCATGGAAATGTACTGCTTTTAGACTTTATCATCCCTGCCCATCTAAAAATAGGTACAACCTTCTCACATTGTGTATTCCACAAGTCTGTCACATTTCTCTTTTGCCCCATACTGTCTCCTGCCAGTTTTTCTCTTGTGCTTTGTCACCCATTCAAAGGCTTTTCCATCTTTCCAGCAGGTGGCAAAACTGAATAAAATGCCTTTTTTTTCCTTTTTTCTCCTTTTAGGTAGAAAGCGTTGGTGGAAAGCATTGGTGAGCCACTTAAGCACTGACCATTGCCTCCCCCTGCATTCCTTTGTAATAATAAAACTAATAATTAGGCTTTCTATTCTCCAACAAAAATCAATTAGGAGTATATTGAGGAATGAAAGGCTCAGAAAAGTATCTGAAATTGATTTTTGTAATTAGTTTTACTGGTTGATGGGTTGCACGCACATACGCTTAGATGTTAGCATTGATCTCCAGAGGATGTGTGTATTAGATAGCCTGCTCTTCCTTTTTGCTGAATAAATGAACTTAATAATCTTAAAAAGAGGTTGATGGGGTTGTGCGCTGAACTGCAGCTGCGCGCTAGCTTTTCTGTAACCTCACCGGCAGAGCAGCTGCCTGAGCCATGTGATGGTAACTTGCTGAATCTAGTGTGAAAGTGGGGATATTTCACAAGCGGCAAGTCTTGGGCTACTCTTGTGTCTCGTATTTGACGAAGTGTGTGTATGTAACGAGGGAGGACAGGTACAGGTGTTAAGGAGACATGTCCGCTTTGACTTCATTTTTTCAAGAGTCCTTAAAACTGCATGTCCTTCTGCAACATGCTTCTGTTAAATATCACGTCCTTCTTTCCATAGGAAAAGAGGAGTGACCAGTAACATTTTCTGTTGCGCCATGTGGTGTGTGCTGATGTTCAGCTAATTAGAAGAATTATGGCTCGGCTTCATTGGTATGCCATGAATGCAGCTTGTAAAGCTCTCAGGGACCCTTGGAGATGAAGAGTGCTACATAAATATAAAATATTGTTAATGTGATGTTCCACATTAGGCATCCCATTGTGCTGTGGCAGGCTTTCGTAATAAACTGCAAAGCAAATACAAATGCCTGCCTGGCATTTCTCTGCAAAGCAATCTGGGGGGCTGCTTCTCACTGAAAACTGCGCTGGCTTCTGGCATTTCTGAGCAAGTTGTGTCTGCTCCAATGACATCCCTGCGGGCACCGGCCGCTGAGCGGTGCCTTGGATTGTCCCGCAGTGACGCCGCCTGATCCCTGCAATGGGACGGTCCCAGTCACCAGCCTGGGAACAGCAGGTCCCAGAAGGACTTCTTAGAAAGGGTGACAAGGAAAGTTATTAAAACACTCTCTCAAAAAGCTAGTGGCACTACTTGATTCTTCACACATTTCTTTGGATGGCTCAGGCCCCTAGAGCTTCTTCATGGGAGAAAGCCAGGAAAGAAATCTTGGATTTAATTCTTTGTTTCAGTTGTAATTTGCAGTTTGTCTGGTTCTCCAGGAACGCCAGTCTTGGAGCAAGCGTAGCTAAAGCTGTCTTTCAATACCTACTTTTAGACATTTGGGCTTTTAGAACTGGTTTCATTTTCAATAGTTTTTAAATCACAGATTTTAAAAAGGAAGGAAATGTTTTGTGTTTCTTTCATAAAACTTTTTTTTGGATCCTGAAACTATACGTAAATAACTCAGGGTGGATTAGAACACGTCGAGGTTTTTTGGGGGAGTGTTTCTGTTGTCTTCTTAAAGACTCTTCAGTGTGCTAGTTTTGTGTAGGCACATAACGTGATATTAAGGAGCTCTTAAAATATAGCACAGCAAATGTCTTATTTGAATGGCCTTCAAAATGTGCATACAGACAGGATTTGAGGTTTTTCCCTCAGTTTCTTTAAGCATTTTTTTCTACTGACAAAAGGAGTCCTGTGACTGTACCACATTTTAGCATGGAGACATACCAGCAAGGATTTTGACTGTGATTCTCCACTGTACTTTCCAGGGTTGGTCTGTCTTACTGAAAGTTCATTGCCAGAAGCGGCTTAAACGACTCGATTGTTTTACTATGTGCACTGTAATCAACATGTGTTTGTGCTGTGCTGTTTAAGGTGGGGTGCAGGGGAGGGATAAGGAAATAGATACAGATGGATAATCATAATATCTTTGTTTACTTTTAATTCTGTGAAGGTAGGGGGTGAAACTCAAGCCTTAATGGGCATTTTTCCAATGACTTTGATGGAGCCAGGATTTCACCCCGCAGCACAGCCAACTCACGTGATCTTACTGTGCACATCCCAAAATCTGGAGGGTTTTCTTCTTAAAAGTCCCTGCTCTTGGAATCCAGGGAACAGAGAGCAAATTCCTTTCTCTGTATTTCGTAATAAATGTTTCTAGCCTGCAGGGCTGCAAAGAGAAGTTTAAAATCATGGCCCTAGGTTATCTGCAAAGCAGAAGGCAAATGATCTCTATTATTGTTTTCTTCTTTAAAATCTCATTATTTCTATGGGAGACTGGACTCGTGACTTCTTAACCCTTGGGGTTGGCAATAAATACTGCAGATATATATTAAGATTGTACATCTTAATGTATCATATGCCCAGCGTCTGTTGTGTGCTGTTGTTTTGTGGTCATGACAGTGTCCTCAGCTGATCTCAGTTATGTACCTCTGCATCCTGTATCCTAATGTTTCTAGTAATCATGCTCTGTTGAAATAGCCACTGTGAGGTCTGTAGCGAACGCTGCCTTCCTCCTCATACCAAGAGAAATATCCCCAAGACCTGGAATCTGAGAAGAGACAACCTCATGTTCTCTGTTTTGTGCCTGGAGAGCAAAAATACAGCTGCCTGTAGTTGAGCTCGGGCCCCCGGTACCATCAAAGGAGGGAAATTCGCCTCTGATTCAGTCTGACTCGGGTCTGATGTGTCACACTCCGCACATGCCTTTGCCTTTCCATTAACTTTAAAAAGATCCATGAGTGACTATTTCAGATTATGGCTTTTGATATTAAAAATTGCATGAGATGAAACTCACCAAGGCTGCCTGAGGCTGGAAAACGGAGGGAGAAATCCCAAGGACCCGTGCAGTGTCTCCATCACAGAACCAGCCCAGCTCCATCAGTCATGTTCCGCTGGGAACCTGCCATGTGTTTACCATGACAGTGTTGCTGGGATTGTGTGCTTGGCTTTTTTGAATTTTCAAATGATAAATTTTTTGCTTTCAAGAGAAAGGTATACAAACAATTTCTTTTATTTTGTAGCCAAATGCCTAGTATTGAGAGTCTTGCATTTCATAGAATAGAATCATAGAATCATTAAGGTTGGAAGAGACCTCAAGGATCATCTAGTCCAACCGTCCCACCACCACCTATTACCCACTACACCATGTCCCTAAGTACCACATCCAACCTTTCTGTCACCAAAGGAGTAGTGACCCGATTTCGGGGCTGCCAAAGTCTGATGGATTTTTGCTGTGACTCATAAATTCTAGCTTAACTATTGCATGTTTCCCATAAATTTGCAAGGTCTTTGTCCCCCAGTTACCAGATTGGACCTGTCTGAGTGAAATAAGGATGGAGGACCAGGCTGTACAGAAGTGTGCTTTGAAGGTACTTTTAGAAGAGCTAGGTTGTATGAGATGCCATAAACAGAAGTGGAACAGAGCCTATCTCCCAAGCATCCCAGTCTCAGGGTATGAAAATATGCGTCAGGAAGATGAAAATATTAAAACGGACTATGGACCGCAGTATAGAGCCACAGTGAAGAAAGGCTGCTTCACAGAAGCACACAGTCACAATGGACTGAAACCCTAAAGTGTACCTGAAGGGCTCACAGCATTTCGGTACCAATAGCTTTTCTGATGAGGAGGTTCTTCTAGATCAGTAGGTTTCAGCACAGTGCTCTGTGCAGTTGTGGGCATGTGCAGGCTGCTTCTAGGGGAACCTCAGCAGGCGGCTAAGGATGGGTCTGAGTGTTTTCTGGTGATCAGGCATCCCCTTTTGAGGTGAGTCTTCTGGTTGCCCCCATTCACTGTGCTTTGGTTCAGCCTGGCTGGAGTGCACACATGGTTTTGGATGGCCTGTCCGGGGAGGTGCTCTGCAAGTGCGCAGCTGGCACACTTCACCTACGGACGGGTTCAGGCCACAGGACCAGGCTGTGGCTAGCCAGAAATAACACCCTTCAGATGCACGTGGTGTGGATGCTGCGTCCTGCATGCCCACTGTGTCACTCAGCAGCCCGCCTTGACCGCGCCGCACTGCTCTCTGATGCACATGCTGCCCAGGAAAACTGGAATGTGGTCAGCAAGCTTGAAATCACTAGGCAGCGATCTCCACCTCCTAGGGAAAAAGTAGAAAAAGCAGAAACCACTATTCTGCTGGTTCTAGGAGGTTTTCCATAAGCAAATGGTACGTCCTTTTAACACTAGCGCTCATCTCAGAAAACTGTGTAATTCACTGCCTGAACCTGTGGCTGCAGTGCTGGCTGCCTGCCCTTCCCGGGTGTTCTTGTGGATGTGTGAAAGCTGCACCGGCCCCACGGTGTGAAACACGTTCTGAACGGAAACAGCTGAGTATTTAACAGCTGCTTATCTGGGTATCAGCTCCTTTTCCGACATGCGTTGGCTCCTCTGTTGAGTGCATTTGTATAAATGTGGATTTAAGGATTTGTGGAAGCACTGCACAGATCCTTTTGTTGAGTAAAGGTGATTTAAGGAGTAGAGCCTCCTTCCTGGGAGTGGCCCGCAGGCATGAGTTTTAAGTGTGGTTATTAATTTTGAGGAATTAGAGTCTGAAAAAAGTCAGTGTAGCACAGCTCTGTGATGTGCCTATTTTTAATTGGATTTTGAAGCTCATAATTAATTTGTTAAAAAGGGGGAGATCCTGGCCCTGTAGAAGCGAGTGGGAGTTTTGCCACTGCTTTCAGCAGAGGAGGATTTCACCATCTACCTTTTTAGTCTCGCTAATCCTCTGCAACAACAGAAGAGCAGCCTGGCACGTGGAAAGGATCCTTCCCATTCCTTCTCCCTGCCATTGCCAATAGTGAGGTAGAAGGACCCTCCCCCCTTTCTGCATTCCCGTGCTTCCTACATATGTGCACTTCGTTAAGATACGCTTTCATTTCATCTTCGGGTAAGGTGAAAGCAGCCATTAAAGAAGCAGTTTGTTCTTAGTCTTCACGTGCAGAGATACAGAGGTGTCTCTCCTCCTGTCCTCTCCTGTTTTTGAACAGCTGCAGAGGGGCAGGAAATCCAACCTCTTTGAGGGCTCTGGGTCAAGGAGCCATCTGACATGGCTTTAAAGGTCACCGTGTTCCTTTGCATTTATTCTGTGCCACGTGGAGCACTGTATGCCAATGTGCTGTTGCTGTCTGGAGCACAAAGAGGTACTGTCTGACATTTTGTGGAACAGGGCTTGGGTTACAGAGGAAAAGCATCTGAAAACAAAACTCAGCTCAGGGCTGTGCGAGGCTGGACCAGGAACACTTGAGAGAGGAGCCCCTGCAGCAAGTAACAGAGATATGTGGCATCCCATGGGGTTTACCCGTAATTATGCTTGGCATTTCTGTCTCTCATAACCTATATATAGCACTGTACATTTTTAAAGCTCTTGACAAATGTTAACAAGCCAAATTCAGCTTCGGTCCTAATAGCCCTTGTTTCACAGAAAGCCCTGGATGTTTTTCCTTCACCCTTCTGCTCTGTAGGTGACTGTATTGTTCAGACTGGCTGTACCTGCCAGATTTGGCTGAGCAGTCATCTTCTGCGTTTGCATTGCAGTGTGTGCAGCAAACGCACGCGGCGAGGCAGTTTGTCTGCCTTGCTGTCTCCACTCTAAGGTAGGCACTAGAGAGCGTCAGAGAACCAAGGAAGCTGAATTATCATGCAGGCTTGTTTACTGACAGCTTTTAAAAATAATGCATGAACTGTTCAGACAAAACCAGTGCGCGATCATAGACATGACCAGGGCCGGGGAAATCCCTTTTCCCTGAGAAGGGGAGAGCAGATGCAGTATGCCAGGTAGGATGTCAAGGGCTGGGGGGGGGAGAGTGCTGCAACTGCTGCTGTAGTGTCTGAGGCCAGCACTGGTGACAGTGTTTGAATTACAGTTGAGTAACCAGCCCAGAAACAAGACACCAGCACTTGGCTCACTAACAAGAAGTTTCTTGCTTTTTTTTTTTTCCTTCCCCCGAAGAAATCCTATTACAAGAAAAAAAGAACAAAAGGCAAATCTGCAGAGATGACCAGGCAGGCACAATCTGAGTGGGGTGGTATTATTGTTGGCTCAGTCCATTGTCCTGTTGGGCATTTTCCCGTGGTGGACTGCGGCACACAACAGAGACATCCAGGCTGGCCTTTCTGCATTCAGGGACTGAGGGACGAACGGATATTTTGGCAAAGTCTAGCCGGCTGCTGCCCCCTCTTTACTGCTTCACCCCAATGAATCCTTTAATTGAGCTACTGAGCCAAAGAAACTTCTCAGAGGCCCGCAAAATGACTCAACTCCAGTTAACGTCTCAGCCCCCTCTGCTGTTTTGCTCTGGGGCAGATGACCACTGTGCAGCAGAGCTGCCTGTGCAGTAAGAAGTCTGCAGAAACTCACTCAACAGAGAACATCTTTTTTTTTTAAATGTATTTTGATGCAATTCTCTTGCTCTCTTCACTTTTCTTGCTCTTTTGGCCTCTCCAATTTGTCACCTTGAAATTCATAAGTCTCCCATAATCAGATCTCACTCCTTTACTTGCTGAATAGACATGCTAAATATAGAAATCTGCGTCTCTGCACTCAGAAATTTCTCTGCTGTGGCCAAGTGATTGTTTCACGTGACTGGCATAGCGAGGTCATACAGACTGCAACTTCAATTTGATCAGTGGTGGGTTTTTTAAGATCACCTTCTTAGCAATTTTAAGAACAAATAATTAAGTAATAATCCCTCCTCTGTTTATAATTCCCAGTTTAGGATCTTGGTAGTGAAAGTGATTTCTTGTCTGCATTTTACCTCAACTCCCTCCCCTTCTAATGCATCCGTACGGTACTGACTGTTTGGGGAATAGTGACATGGAATTTATATAGGAGGAGATGCACTGTAGCATTTGTTCTGAGGAGAGATGCTGAATTTGCACGCACATGAATACATGTGCACTGAATAAGAAAAAGGGAGGCAAGAGACCTTGGAATTCTTCATCCGAAGGTGTTAATGACTCCATGGATGTTACAAGCCGTGCAAGGAGTAAATGGCAGCCCAGGTAAAGCATGCAGTGCAGTGGTGGTGGTCACTCTGGAGTGGCGCAGACCTGCAGTGTGTTCAGGTGTTAGTACAGCCACTCATGGGTACCACAGTAATTCACCTGGCAAGGCCAGAGTGAGCCGAAAAGCTGACTGAAAATCATGCTCCAGCTACACAGCAGGGCACGCATTTGGGGATGTTCTCTAAGGGCTTTGAAGAGTAATTGGTTGGTTTTGTTAGAAATGGGAAATAAGGTTGTGCAAGATTTTTAACAGTGGTAAAATTTGGGCTGGGTGTATCCTCAGTACAATGCATTGTAAGCCCTAAGTTGTTTCTATCCCATGCTGGCCATGAATTGTGTGGTGGGCTAACCTGCCTGAGCAGGACAGAGGTGAGGTGGGAGGACACAGGGCTTGCAAGTTGAGTGCTCAGTAATCCTGCTGCCACACTGACTGTTCTCTCCTCCCCTCTGCAGGTGAGAAGCCTTACAAGTGCTCGTGGGAAGGGTGCGAGTGGCGTTTTGCACGGAGCGACGAGCTCACGAGGCATTACAGAAAGCACACGGGTGCAAAGCCCTTTAAATGCAACCATTGTGACAGGTAATGCAGTCTCCTAACACGGCGTTCAAGCAACATGCAGACATTGCGGGCGGCACAGAGCCACCAACTCCCCAAGACAAGAGACCTGGCTCCCAGCGGAGGGGCCCCTTCTGTCCTCCTGTCCCACTGTCTCCATCCCCAAGCCAAGGAGAGACCCTCCACGCTGCCCCTGTCCTCTCTGCTGCAGTGGCCTAAGCAGCCTAAGCTGTTTCCGTCCCACAGCCCAAAGAGATGTGGGACCAGGTGTAAGTCTGACTGAAATCTGCCAGTGTCTGATGTGGGCACAGGATTCAGTCCATAGGGCAGCTCTTGTTAATACTCTTAAAACAGAGAAGTCATCCAGAGAGTGCTAGACCTCTTCAGTGATGGACCTCTCGACCCAGCATCTCCTCAGCTTTCCATCTCCTGGTCCCATATATGAGCCCGGTGCCCTCAGAAGGGCACAGCTCCCTCTGTTTGCTCTGCTTCAAGGACTACCCCAAGCACCACTGTGGGCTGCCGGCATTTTGGGAGGGTGGGCCTCACAAAACTGATGGGACTCACAAAGACATGGGTGTACGACAGGGGGTGGGGTTGGAGAAAGTGTGGCTGTTGTGCCACACATCTGTAGGAAATGTCTAGGAGAAAAGCACCAATTTCTGTACGATCATTGTCTCCTCTTACCGCTTAGTCCTGGGCTCCATGGCTCCCCAGATGAAACGGGAGATTCAATGAAAGACAGCGAAGGGCTTCGTTTTCAAAAGCACAGGAGCGATTTAGGCACATCTGACAGTTCAAGTTCACAAGGTTGTTTTCTGTAGGATCAGTGATCTCTACACATTCCTGCTAATCAGTGAATCTTTTCCTACAGTTTTAAATCTCACCCTGAGATGAGATCCCACATCTATTTGATGTGGGAAATACTGTGCACCTTCATTCTGTGTGCCTGAGAGGTGCCATTTAAAAGCCTGGGAGGTGCCCAGAGCCAGGGTTCCTGAAGAGCCTGTCGTGCAACAGTCCTCCTCTGGGCGCTCAGAAGTGAGGGGCCAGTTTTACCTGGTGAGCTGAGCACCCAGCCGCTCCCAGCGAGAGCCACGGTTGGTGCCGCTCACTGCCGATTCTTTTTTGCAGTCCTCACTGCTTTAGTGCCTTGAATGAATCACGAGCTCATCTGAAAAATCCGGTCATCCTTGCTTGGTGCTGAGCATTTTTGAAAGCTGGGTTCTTTGAATTTAGAAACAATCCCGAAAGAAAACTCTCCATCTCCAATCCCAATTGATAAGAAATTAGGGTGGAGCAAAGCAATTACTCCTGTAATGACTCTTGACAGCACTGACAGGATCGAACAATGAGCACTTCTCCCCCTCGCACCCCCCCAGCTGGAGATTGGCAGTGCCCTGGGTGAAACCTGGATCCACTATTGAGTAATCAAATAATGTGCTTGCATCTGAACATGTTATCCAGCTAATCCTATTTATATATATTTTTAAAAGAGGCTTAAGAAAATTACCCATCTTTTTAATGCAGCACTAAGGTTCTCTGCTCTGATAAGGAAACATTTTGTAATACAATAAAAGGCTCTAGGAAGCCTCTGGGTACACCAGACCAGCAGAGAACATGCGTGGAGAGAGGATGTGTGGGACATAAACAAGGGACCCCGTCCTTTTATGGGAAGGAAATTTGATCATTTTCACATCCTGCCTTTCCAAGAGCTTCATCTCCTTAAGTGCTCTTCTCCCCTTGTCTCCCCTCTTCCTGTCCCCCTTCCCCCATGGAGGGCTTCCTCTCGGATTATCTTTTGTTTTATCCCTGGATTATCTTTTGTTTGCTCAGAAAGAGGGACAGGATAAGCCAAGTAGGGACCTCTGGAGTTCTGCTTTTGTATAAGCACCTCTGTGAAGGAGAACAGTTATGCTCTGTGTTTTAAATGTAAGGCATTGCCTTTCTCTTTTCTTTCCTCTGAAGAACAAACTAACGATCCTGGCCCCGCAAACACACATGCGCGTGTGCACACACACACACACAAAGCCCCAGGGTTTCTGTGTCAGGACAGACAATATTTTTAGCAGAGATCTAAAGAAATACAGTCAGTATTTTCAACTCCTGAGTCTCTTTCAGCCCTTTGTTAAGTATTCATTCTTCTCCCTCTACACATTAGTCCTTCCTACCTAGGTTTTTTCTTTGGCAGCCAACTGAGTCACTGCAGTCAAGAGATAATATTCCTGCAATCATCTGATGCATTTTCTGCTCTTCAGCTGAATTGGTAGATGAAGGAAAAATATTTTTTAGTAAGTTAATAGTGCTGGGGATTGTGCACTGTTAAACTCCATGCACATACCATCTGTGTGTGGTGGTAGAACACAGATTTGTCTTTACTCCCCCATTCAGTTGTTGCAAGCTCATAGAGTGACAGTGCCTGTTCTTCTTTTGACCTAGTCTGCCATACCACTATTTTTCCTTCTTTACTCATTCACAGATCTCTCGATTAACACCTATTGCAGATGTCACCTCAAGCAAGCACTGAAACATGTGCCTAGATCTGTCCTTTCCTATTTAGGCAGACTTTTAATGTTAAAGACACTCTTTCCTGAGCCCAGGTTCCCAGCTGGAGAACAGTTTTTCTGTATTTGAACTGCAACCCTTTATTGCACCCACCGTTATTGACCGGAGTTGTGGTCACTCCCTCAGACGTCCTGGCTTGCTAAACTTTAAGGAGCCTTTTGGAGCTACTTTTAACAACACTGAGGTAGCACAAAACATCTGCCTGTTGTTGTTCAGAGGTAAAGGCCATACCTTGGAGATCAGAGCATGAAAGTGGTGATTCAGATCGCAAAGAAATGGAACATTGTGCACACAATCTGGCTGCAATTCTCTCCCCAGGGTGTTTTAAGATGTGTTTGTGTCTGACCTGCTGTCTGACATCAAAGGGGTATTAATGTCCTCTGTGTACAGGTCAATTTTAAAACAAAAGAGATAAGAAGAAATGATTCTTCTGCTGTCCCAGCCATATCCCACCACCACGCAGCCCACAGATCACATTGTTACTTACAGCTGGCAACCTACTGCTGGTTTGAGTAGCACCATATGTACTGCAAATGGCGTGTGGTTTGGTGGCAGCGGGGGAGAAAGGAGAATCAGCTAAAGTGGTGCGGAAAGCAGTGTACAAGTCCCTAGTGCCTTCCAGACACCAGGGATGTGCTGATTATTAGCATTCCCCAGGAATTACGCTCTTCAGAAACAAAGGCTAGGGCAGGGCTACGTTCCTCACACAGTGCAAGCCATCAGCGCTTCCAAGTGGAAGAGGGCAACAGGGTAGTGGCACTCGCTTGTTCTGCATGTGTTTAGGAGGTAGAAGCTTAGTGCCAGACTGTTGGGGTATATATTCCTCTGTGCATGTGCGCACGCATATGGTTTCCTTTTTGACAGCAAGCTAAGAGCACACTTGGCTGAAATGAACATACCCCACAGTGGAGAATCCACAGCTGGTAAGGAAGATGGCTGAGCAAAATATTCTCTTCTCGTCGTAGTTACCTTCCTCTTTCTCCTGCAGAGGTTTCGGTGCCGAGCAGTACTGTGTTGCTAAGGAGATAGAGCAGAAAGAGAAAGGAAGGAATTGTGTTTGGGAGTGGGGAATTTATGCGTCATGCGTCACTGTGTGACTTTCAGAATTAGGGTGTCTTACTCTAGCATAAACTGTCGTTCTGGCAAGAGCTGGACTGGGGAAGGAATGATGGGGAAGATTCTGATGGGCCTCCTGTACAATGTGCAGAGCTGGTCAGCAAATGGAGGAGGTCTACAGCAAGGTCTTGTCTCACAGGCAGGACTAGAGACCAGCAAGCTGCTGTTTCTTAATTTGTGAAGAAAGGAGTTTCCTTTGACAGCTTATCCTGTGGAGCCTCTTCCACTGCTGCCTCTAGTTCCAGAGGGGAAAAAAATGCATCCACTGATCAATTGCTTTTTTTGACAGTGTGATTTAGCTGAAAAATTTTGTAGGGACTCTTTTACTGTTGAAAATAAATGTCTGTATCCACCAGCCTTACCAAGAGATAGAACTAACCAAATTGTCAGGAGAAAGTAGAGAATTGGTATTGTACCATTTTATTAGCTACAAATTAGCAAATACGGTACCCTTTTATTAGCTGTAAAAATATTCTAAGGCTGAAAAATATACTAGATGCTAATATTGTGGTTATTGATGTGAAACAATGTATCGAAGCCATATTTTTAACAGATCTTGCTGTGCTGTGACTCAGCATACTTTTTGCTGGTTTGCATCTAGAATACAGACAATGAGAGAGGAAAAGCCGTGCTTGGGTGGTGGTCTTATGACTAGTCCTAGACTGAAGTGCCAGCTGGTGCATGTCTTTTTGGCAGCCACTCAAGCTGTTGTTTTGTTTTGGCAGCCCTTGTAGCCAGAGCATGCTGCTTTCTCAGTTTAGACTGACGAGAGAGATGTTGGTCCAAGGGTGTATTTTGGCACCCTAGGGCTAGAAAATTCTATCTGTGCTGAGCCTGCTGTGTTGAAAGGCAAGTGTCCATTGTCAGATTCACGTCTGTCTCGCTGTGCTTCGAGTAGGAGCTTGGAGGAATGCAGCCTCCATCCTATTTTGAAGTCTTTCTTTTTCATTTTTGCCACTCTGAAGGTATTAACCCCCTTCTAAGCTGCTACAAATCCTTCAGGAACAGCTGACTTGAGCAGAGCTATGTTCATCCACAGAAGATGAGTATCTAGCTTTTCTTTTGAAAGTTCCCTTCTTAGGATGTTTCTTTGTCTTAAAAATGGACCTCTCGATCTCTCATGTCTGCATGTAGATGCAGATTGCTCGTGTGTGGGAATACTGCCAGCAGGATGGAAAAGATCCCTTAACTATTTAAAATCTCTTCATTTTTGTAGTTCTTCTCTTTCTCAGCCTTTCTGTCCTGTAGGGTGTTTATCCTCTGGGTGTTTGCCTTTAGATTGAGTGTTCTTTTTTTGTATCTTTGGTTTTTGACTCTTTTTTACTAGGTAATTAAACTTGTTCTTCTACCTTCTTTCTGAAAAATATAAAATTCTCAACTACTGCTTTTTTGGAAATACATTCATGTCTCCCTGTCTGAGCTTTCCACATTCTCACAATAAGCCATTTGGATATTCCTCAGACCAGTATCGGTGGCTCTTTTATACTCTTAAATCTGTGGGGCAGTGAAAAGACGTTCCAGGCAAGTCAGTCCTGGAAGTAGTTTTTTGTGGTGCCCTCAGAGCCTGCAAAAACAGTTTACTCAAAAGCCACAGGTAACGGGGGTTTGTATGATATTTATAATAGATGGAATAGATGGGTTTCGCTATTAGTAAAAATGAATAAGCCAGTGTCTTATGGCTTAGGGTGGAAAGAAGGCAAGCCAAGATTTGCAGAGAACTTGGAAACTTCCCATTTTTTAGCGCTCATCTTGAAGTATCTAGTAGAAGGTTAATTTCTGAGTTCCTGCCACTCTGACAATCAGGCTCAATTTTAGGGCTTTGGGCTAGACAGCCACAACCACTGACCGCTTCTCCTGCGGTTTGCTCTCTGCTGCCATACCTACCTTTAATAACACTGTGATGGTGAGTGTGAAATGGGTTGGTGCTTTTAATCCTATTTCTCATGGGTATGAAGTAAAAAAAATATTCTTGCTTACTGGCAGTCTTGATAAAATGGAGTATATAGTGAATGACAGGGAAGGAAAGCACTTGTCCTCCTGAGAACTTATTCCCCTGATAACTCTGACAATATCTTGGCAGTGTGAAGTGCCTGAATTTGGGCTGCTGCTCCTGCTGCTGTGAGTGCCCTGCAGCATGTCTGCTATGAGGCAGCTGTTCTAGAATAGTAATTCCTGATTAACTCTTTGTGGGGTTGCTCTTCTCCTGGAGTAAGTGTGTTTTGCTCTATCTTAACCCGCTTCCCAAGGGGATTAAGTCATTTCAGAAGAAGGCAGTCATAAGCCTTTAGAGAGGGAACTAATCAAGAACAGATGCTTCATTTCAAATTCATGCCCTACCTTATTCTCAATTAACTATGTGTTTATACCAGCTCTAAAAACTCAACTAGTTCTCTTGGGTCGCCACTCTTAAGTCCATCTCATCAGCATCCATCTACATGTTGAGAATGTCAAAACGTTACGTTTTCTTATGAGATGGAGAAAAATTGCTTAGTGGATAAAGAACCGAAGTTGAAAGCTGAAGTCCTGGCGTTTTTTCTTTCTGGTTTTACCACGCTTCTTGTGTGATTTACAATTTCCTTGCCTTCTCTGTCTCTCAGTTTTCACAAAATAGGTGTAATGCCTTATCTTCCTTCAGCATCCTTCAGGGAGATAGCATTCATCAATATCCACATATTATCACCTGGATTCCCAACACAGAGAAAGAGAGAGGTATATAGCCTGACAGATTTTTAGCCTCCAGACTCTGAAAGAGCTTTCCTTCCAATTTGGAGTTAGAAATGGGAATTCAGCTTTCAAAACTGGTGTCATACTTCAGTGCTTGTTGCAGGTACTGGGTACTTGAGAAAGCTGATGTTTTTTTCAACTGCTGTTGCTGAGTACTTGAGCAAAACTCAATTGGTTTATTTCGTTTTTTTTGTATGCACGCACACAGTTACATGGAGAAAGGAGAAGAGCAGTCTATTTAGCTGCCAAAGAGCCAGGATAGTTGGCCATCTCTGGTCACAGAGGTCAATCACACAGGGTTTGGTAGCAAGCCATGAATAATCTAAGGAATATCTCTAAACTTGGATATATATTTCCTCCTGTACATAAGGAAGAAGGAGCAGGAACCCTGTTTTTCCAAATCCTGTATTTATTTCTTTTCCCACTTGCTTTATTTTGCAGGTGTTTTTCCAGGTCTGATCACCTCGCCCTCCACATGAAAAGACACATCTAAATATCAGTCAGCTTGGCGTGGATGTCATCTGAGCTAAGTGTTGTGAGATGAAAGTGGAACTCAAGTTACAATCCGCTGCCTTGCAGGAGAAGAGAACTTGATCACGTGTAATCCTCTGTACAGAGACCACACGCTCACACTGTCATACACCCAGTTATACTTCAATACGTACATTGATTCTTTATGCCTTGCCCCAGCTGGATGGGAGAAGACGCAGGCGAGGAAATGGTATAGAGGTGAAGTCAATGAGAAGGAACAATTGCTTACAGTACTTTGTCCCTCTTGGATTTGTTTCCTGTTTTTGCCAGTGGAAATCAAAGAAAATGGAGGAGACTTCCCTGCAGGTGGACAGCAGTAGGAGGGGCTTATTTAACTTGCTTCTCAGTGCAACTGAATAGGAGAATATGTCGTCTTGAAGTTGCATATTTGTAGCACTAACTTTCTTTTTAAATAGATGGGGGGAAAACAATGACCTAGAAAACCAAATCCCAGTTTGGTAGCCAAAATTAACCTCTTGGTTCATTTGTTCTTTGTCTGAGAATTCCTAATGTTCAGTGCGTCAGACTTCTCACAGACACTTGGACCTGTCTTGGTTTTGGTTCTTCTTCCTAGAACTGAGCTATTGAGATCCTTTTAAGTCAATACCAGTGGCCTTAATGGCAGTAGACTGTGGAGTGACGCTTGTGACACAAATATCCTCTTTTTGGCCTGAGTTTATGTAGACTTCACAAAGGACTATATTTTTTGTTGGTTATCTTTATTTTAATTTTTGTTTTGGCTATTGCACAACATATGCACTAGGGACTCTGGAAGCTGCTGCCATGATGGCTAAGTGGCCAAGGGATAAACCCCTGAAAAACAGCACCCAATATCTCTGTAGGCCTCACCTTATTGCCATAGCTAGGACTTCTTGTTTATTTGTTGAACAAAAAACTTTAAAAGCTTATTTGGAAGCTTAAACATTTTTTTCTCTTCTCTTCATGAACAAGTGATCTTCAGAACTCCTTCTCTTCACCTGGATATCGATCTGGGACTGGCCACGCAGGCATGACTACAGGATTACTTCCACATCATGTGAGCATGTTAGCTACAACCCACAACGACTTAGAGATGAATTATGTTGCTTTTTCTTGCTGTTCTTCTATTAACCAATTTAAAACATGAGACTTTTGTTTGTGTAAAGAGCACCTGCAGACATTTTAATTTGAAGCTAATGTTCGTTGAGCATCTTACACACAAAAACAAACCAAGCCAAAAATCCTACTCCAGTCTCTGAGTGGGAAGTTGAGAACCTCTTTCAAGTACAATGGCTCCATTCAGCATTAGCCTTTTAAAGAAATTATCAAAGTCCTCCTTTGCCATTCATCAAGTTGATGCTGTAGCCCACTCCTATATGAAAAAAACATAACAGTGTGAACAGCGAAGGAAGGGTTGGATTTTACATACAGCAGTGAGGCTTTTCCAAATGATTGGTCTAAAGTATTACTAAGCTAGAGGTCCATTTTGGCCTACTCTGTGAACCGTCAAGAAGTGGAGGTCTCATGCTCGCCCTTCAGTTCTATTGGTAATTTGATTTTGTTGGCTCAAAGTGGATTAAAGTCTTCATTACTAAAGAAAAACAAAAAATGTATCTTACCATAACTTGCATTTGACACTATTTGGCACTGGCCCTGACTCCAAAGACTGCATTTAGGACCATAAAAAATGGCCTATGCAAGCAGGCAGGTGGTCATTAGGTTGTATATTTTGTATATTCTGGGACCATCCCTACAAGATGTGTCTAGAAATGAAACAAAATGGCGTGTGGTCCACAAATGATTGCTGCTCTTTTATACTGTATTAGCCAACTGCCCTTCTTTGACTGTTTTGACTCATTGACTGTTAAATAATTCCCTTAATTTATGTTTTGAGAGGTAAAAGTGTACCCTTAGGGGAAAAAAGAACAAACAAGAAACTCTATAGATGTTTAAGAGCCGTCACCAGGATCCTTGGCACTTGAATTCTCAGCGTTTTGCAACCTTTGGTTCCAGTGAGAGATTGAACTTACTAGAAAGATGCTGTTTTTCCTCGCAGTTTTCACAAAACACTGTGACTGTCAACTGAACGCTTTGGGGACGGGGGGGAAATACGATGTCTGGCCCATATGGCATGAAATATGGACCAAAATCTAACCAACTTTTAGGGACAGTGATGTAACATTTGTGGTAAGAGCATGAGAGAGAGCAAGAGAGAGTGAAAGAAAGAAAAGACAGAGAGAGAGAGAGAATGAAAATTGAGTTTATTCCAAAGATTTAAAACTAATCGTACTCTACATATGTGTGTGTATATATATATATATGCTTTTATATATATGTATACATTTAAAAATTGCGGAGCACTGCTTGCTGACAATCTTGTATTTCTCTACTTCTGTATTTGCATAATTTTTATGGTCATTCCACCCAGCTGTTCCACTGGGACTGAGGGCTCTAGAATCCAATTTTTCTTGGAATATACAGAGCATCCTGCCAGATGTCTAATGGGAACTGAAACCTCAGCTGTGTGAAACTGTAGAGCATCCAGTCAGTGCATTAGATTTAAAAAAGGGTAAGAGAACCCTAGAATTTCATTACTGTAGTGTCCTAAAGTGTGTGCTCTCAAACCCACCACTATGATATTCTTGGGCTGTGAACCTCCATAAATATCCTCCTTTGACCTCTGAACATACCTGCCTTTAGACGTGCCATCAGCAGTCTACAAACCTTAATTATGAACTGACAGTTTAACTATCACACTCAATTTAAAACGGAAAAAAATCAAGCAAGACTGTTTGTTTACTTACAGTTGTCATTTATGGTCTTATTGACATCTGATTTAAATACGGCAGAACAAGGGCCCCGTGGAAAAAAACATGCTGAAATGTCTGATTATTTTGTTCTAGAGGCAGGCCTGCATCTAAATCATGGATCCAAATAGTCTGAAAAACAGAGAGAAAAGGGAGGTAAGAGACTTAACCAGATTTCAGATTTCTCGGGCTCTCTCTGTAGCAGGTCTTGAATTCTGATGCCAAATTTTGGGCTTTGGGACCATCTCTTCTGTTTGTAAAGGGAGATATTTTTCACCTATATACATGGTGTACTCCGTCAATCTCTGGACTTCAGTTTTTGGGTGCTCGTATGCAAGTGTCTTAGTCATTACTAAAATTTTGAACCATAGCTAATATTTTGTAGGAGTCATCTCCATTTTGGAAAGGCATAATTAGTGACACATTCCAGGACTTGTTTTTTAGAACGACAAGTTTTGTTTCTTAACAGATACTTTCAGCTGTGCACTTCAAACTCGTGGAATCTGTTATAGCTAGATCCTTTTTAGGCCTGTGTCTCCTTGCTAAACTTGTACAGTTGTCCTCTATTTGTAAACTATGAGTAGAAGCAGACTAATGAGAAAATGCTAATCTTCTCTGTTAGACTTCTTGAAAGCAAACCTATAAATAGATGAATTGGTAACAGTTGAGGACTGAGTTACCCAGCTGTAGAAAGGAGAAGCTTAACCTCGTTTCCTTCATGCTAGATTTATGCCTATTTGCAAAAGAGAAGCCATTGTAAGAAAGTCAGATTGTGGTTTCCAAGGTCATGGAACTGTAGGATGAGAACAAATTGAGACAAAATTCTTACAAAATAGCGTACCTAGAGGAAGCAACTAAAGCAAATGTGCGTTTTATGAATAGCTAAATAATATTTTGAAGCAGAGCAGTCAATCATAGAATCATGCAGGTGGGAAGGGGCCTCCAGAGGCTGTTTTGGCCAGTCTCAACTAGCGCTGGTTGCTCAGGGCCATGTCCAGCTGAGTTTTAAATATCCCCAAGGATGGAAATTCTACCACCTCTTTGTGCAATCTGGTGCAATATTTGACCACCTTTATGGTAAAAAGAAAAAATTAAAAAATCTGTGTGTCAAGTCAGCATTTTCTATGTTCAAACTTGTTTTCATTGCCTCTTCCACTAAGCACCTCCAAGGAGAGGCTGACTTCTCTATACCCACAGTTAGATTTTTGTAGACAGCAAGAAGATCTACCCTTCTCTTCCTAAGGTTAAACCACGTCTCTCAGCCTGCTTCATCCATCATGTGTTCCAGAACCTGATCTCCTTGGTGGCTCTCTGCTAGACTCCCTCCAATATGTCAATAATTTTCTTGTAATGGGGAGACCAAAACCAGACAGAATATTCCAATCAAGACATTACTTCATGTTACAGTGTTGATATCATTGATTTATTCTGGATTTTTCCATTATCTAATTGAGACAAGCTATACTCTATGATGAGATTCTTCTTTGAAACTGACGTATGAAAAATCATTTAGGAAGCACCAGCATAAAGATTTTTCAAATCAGATTTGCTGAATCTATGTATAAAAATGTGCTTATAGAAATACGCTTTTTATACTGCCAGCTTGACGCCTGGCAAACAAAATTCTGGTTTTCCAACATAATCATTGCTGGTTTACCTTAAATTAAAAAAAATTATTTAGCTTCACTCATACTATATCAAATATGAAGAAACACGATACTGTATTTTAGTCACTTTTTAGACCAAAAGAACACATCGATGTGTCTTTGTTCTGTTTGGTTTTCCCCTTAGGAGATAAAGAGCAACCTAAAATATCACATGTATTTTATAAAGATTGGTCTAAGGGAAAAAAGGATTCCAGAGTCCAGATTATTTTTCATTATTCCAGAGTTGTTATTTTTCAACAGCCAGTACTCAGTCTAGAAAAATATGTATTACCCGGATAAATTGGCATATGAAGAAGAAAAAGAAAGGACTGAAATCCTTGATTCTTTCAGTGTCTTGGACAAGGCCCTGAGCAGTCTGATCTAACTAAACTGGTTTTTAAATGGAGGGTTGAATTAGATGACCTCCAGAGGAACCTTCCAACATTAATTTTTCAGTGTTACTATGATGAATTTCAGAGCTCTCACAGATTAAATGTGTACTGTTTCTAGTTCTTCCCAGTCTCGTGCTGGTGGAACAGACTGTTGGACAGGTCTGTAGGGTTTCTCTCAAACTCTGATAGTTTTGCCATTACTGAACTTTATAAGGCTTCTTCATGAGGGAGGCTTCATGAGGAAGAAATCTTAAAAACCTGAAGCCCTTAACAGAAGCAGTATCATAGCATGGGTTGTGTCACAGCTGCAGGGACCAACCAAATATTGTGGAAACAAGTTTGCTAGCCTGGAAGACCCATGTGATGTCTCAAAAATGATTTCCAGGACCTGAAATCTAAGCCAACATATATGTCTACAAAGGTGAACATTGGTTTTTTGGGTTTGTTTTAATTATTTTCATTCATTCTTCTTTTCCTGACTTTTTGGAATTGGGTTTACTGGACTTTTAGGCTAGCACGTTTTCATTTAATACGTAGAAAGCACTGACCAAACACAGATGGGGAAGAAGAACCTGAGTGCCAGAGAAGCCCCCAGGTCCTTGCTTTTGGAACTGCTTTAACTTCAGGAGTAAAAAGATAACTAATCACTAGGGTGTATGGCTAAAATGGAGTTGATCAATATGATAGTTGCAGTGATTGAATGTACCTTATCTGTGATCTTTCTGACATCTACAGAATCAGGCTTTCTCCCTCATTTTTACGTGGCCCTGGACAATTTGGGCTTTTTAACTGTCTCTAATACAAGGGTTGTTCCTCCTATTTAACGTAACTTGTTTATCTGTGTACAAAAGAGGTCATCACTGGTGCTTTTGACAAAACTGATGAAAATCCAACTTGCTTAAGTGTTTCCTTTTCTCTCTGCCTGTTCCCTTAATGTGTGTCAAAATCTTTAAATTTAAAAAATAAAAAAAGAGGAAAATTTTGTAAATAATTTAATGTTACTAGGCCAGCACCCAGTGGATCAAGGGCTTTTATTCTTGATTTCATTCAGGACTTGGCACATGCTGTCATTCCATCCAGTAAGACAGTTTTTAACCTTCCATATCCTGGATGACACCTCTAACTCAACATTCTTTTACAGTACTTTTTGCTTATCTCAGACAGAATTGCACTTGCAAAGATCCCCACATACCAAGAACAAAAGCAGCGCTTGACAATAACTCTATTTAACTCTGTCTTGAAAAATGAAAATTATTTCCTCCCAAGATTTTACAACTACTCATTGACGAGTCTTGCCGTTCTTTCATTAGCATTAAATCTGTATCTTCCTGAGTGATCATTTCCAGATCAAGCTTGGATATTCTTCTTCCTTTTGTGACATTTGTGTCACTTTTTATTAATAGTTTAGGGATGACTACTGCAGTCTTTCTCCTCCACAGCTCTACACTGGCTTCAGTGGCAAGACATAACATTGTAAGAACTGTAGGATCTGGCCCACCAGGTACTAAGATCTGTCTTGTAAAGTTGAGACTTTCCTCCTCCCTTAGAGGAAGAGTCCAAGACATGAATGTGGTATATAAGTTATATATATAATGATATAGTTGTATATATAAATTATATACATAAAAATGTGGAGATGAGGAGGTAGGCTGCCTTTATCACCTCAAGAATGGATTTCCCTACCTGAAAACTTTCAAATGCAGGTGTCATTTTTTCAAACAGGGTTTTATAGTTTTCCTTAATGCTTCTTAATGGCATTTTTGGTGTAATAATTCAAATTGGAACTCTTAGCAATTTTCAGAGTGAAAGCTTTGATAATTTTTTTTAAGTGCTTTGGTCCTAACATCTATATACTGCCAGAAAACAGGTTCTTCACCCTGTCTCTGTGTGGGCGTGGATGTACAACAACAGTATACTGTATATACCTACACAGAAGAGGAAACTGAGCTACTGACTTACAGTTTGTAGTAGCCAACCGTGCCTATTGCTTTGATTTAGGGAGGGCACTTGCTGTTGCCACTGCATTTTAGGAATCATGTCAGCTTCTGTAGGAAAGTTTTCAACAATGCTGGGAAATACATGTTGCTGTGTACTGTGAATGAGTAGGCTGCAAATCTAGGGACTGGGAGGGGAGGTGGGAAGGGAGGGGGACAAGGGCTTAGCATGTACACACTAAACATGAACTAGAATGGACAGAAAGGTGACAGTTTTAGCCTTTATTGTTGGGCTCTCGGCGGAATAAAAGGTAACACCCAGTCCCTGGAAGGTCTGAGGGCTGATCTTTATTTTGCAACAAGCGTTTTACCTGTCGGTCTGTATTTTAAACCCCAGGCCTGTTAGATTCTGGAAGTAGATCTGAACACTGGTTTAAACACTACTTTGTTACAAGGCCGTGTCTCTACCAGGGAAGTTGCCCTGCGTTAAAATATCAATCTAGTTAAAATCACTTTGTAGCTGCACCTATTACTTGATTGCCTGGATTGAGTTTGCGTTGGCATCCTTTGCAGTTAAGTTGAAGTGTAAGAAATGCTTCAACCCAATTAAGATACCTCTACAGCAAGGTTCTTGCACCAATTTGAGTACCTGGGTTTGAAATCACTGCATATAAACCGTGACAGCTTTTCTCTTAGAAACAAGGCCTTAGTTTAGCATGTCTGCTCATCTAGTTGAAAAAATAATAATGCAGGCTGAGATTTTTTTCTTGCTTTGCAAAGCGGCCTGTTTTCTTTCTTGTCCTTTGAAACCTTTCTTGCTCTCTACTACACGTTAGATTTTTGTTTCGGGGATTTTAATTTTTTTTTTTTAGCAACAACAAAAAGAAGTAGGAATGCTCCCTATTAAAAAAAAAACAAAAAAACAAAAAAACCCACAAAAACAACAAACAACATTGCTTGAAGGACTTTCATTTTGCACTATAATTTTTCTTTTACCAGATGTGTCTGACAAGTGCATTTTGGAGATGCCCTCGGTCACGTTCTCTCAGGCCTACTCTGGTATTTCTAATATATCACAGAAGTACCCAATCTTGTAGCCCTCAGTTCTGCCTTTTTTTGACATTTTATTTTTTTTAAGCTTTTTATATATATATATATATATATAAATATATTACTTTGTCAGTTTTTTTGCTGTACAAAAAGTCTTAAGATTTAAAAATATTATTTGTATTATATGATGGTGGTATGTTAATGTTACAAAATTATTAATGAAGAAAAAATTTATTTTTGTTACTGGTCTGTTTCATAATTCTTTTTTAAATTGGTATATTGTAAGATATCTATGCAAAAATGTTATGTGACGCATTTTTATTTAAGAATGTAATATGTGTAATAAACAGTAGAATGTGTTTGGCCCGAGAGTGTTTAGTGTGCCTTGTATATTATTTCTTTATGAAAACTTCTGTGAACAGTGAAATGGCTTTTCAATATCAGTTAAGGCTATGGGTCTGTAAACAGTTATTGACATAAAATATATAACTTCTAAATGTGCTTCATTTTATCAGAATCACATTTTTTTATTTAAATAATTCATTTTTAAAATGTATTTTGTAACAGTTCAATTGTTGCTTATATTCATGCCGTATCTCATGTTGCTTTTGGAAAAGATGCTCAAGAAGGAAGTTCTTCCACTTAAAAGCTGACCAGATTTCCATCTGGCTTGTAATACTGCTTCTGTTGGAGTCAGTGACTTCTGTTATTTGACATTGTACACTGGCTGAAGATTTCATCCAGTATTATTTTTGTAAAAGAGACAGAGAACACTTGCATTGCGTTTTCCATGCCTAGCTTTAAAATGTTAGTCAGTCAGTGGTCAAAATAGGACTAGACTGTGAGGCTCCTGAGCACTAGTGCTATGCTCTCATCTGTGCATCAGGCTGTCTCGCAGGAGTGCAGTATTGTTCTCTTTCCCCCGCCTCAGTCATTTAGTCTCCCTCTTTAATGTCTTCAAAATTGCAAGCACAATTGAATCCACCTGGATGCTCAAGTACTAAAAATGTATTTAGGCAGTAAAAACAGTCATTCTGAGCACAATTACTTTGCAATGTCATGACATAAAATGAAATTACTTTTTCAAGTCAGGCTGGTATCCCTTTAGGTTTTTGCTGTCTTCTGCTCACACACTGCAGCAGACTCAACGGGCACTACATAGGAACATCCTGTGGGGCCTATCTGATGAAACTTGCCAGCTGGGACGACACGCCTCACTTATGTCAGGCAGAGGGTGGGATTCTCCTCCCAATATCTGCTTCTAGAAGCCAGATGACCATTCTAACCTACTCATTTATACTCCCTCTGTAGTTAATGAAGAGAGGCATATCCAGAGGTGACTCTCTCCAAGAGGTAAGTTGAATGCAAAAGGAGCTGAGAAGCGTTCTGGGAAGCCACATGGTAAGTTGGAAGATGAAAATTCTAGTGATGTCCATGGCTGCTCTGGTCACTCAGGTCGTACCAGATGTTTGATGATGGACATAATTTGCAGTGCTTGAGTATATGTTAACAAACAGCTCTTGAGCACCAGAAAAGGGCTCACCACACATCGGATTTTTGGGCTTGTGTTCCAACTGGTCAAAACTGTACAGTGCTTCAGTGTGGTGGTGGTATCTTGGTGTCACAGAGCGTGAGTGAGTGAGGCGGGCAGGCAGTTATCATAGAATTTTTGGCATCCTACCGTGAAAATATGAGGCTGAAAAAAACACGGTCTCTGTTGTAGAAGTATTTCTATGACGTAGGTATGAATGGAGTTATCTGCAACACCAAATTCTTTCTGCAAATAGAATTTTGACTTCATAACTTTTTCCTTGTAAAGGCAAGGTCCAGGTTCCTTCACTTTCTCTCTGCCTTGAAAACCTCTGGAAGCGTTTAGCATATCACCTACCTTGAGCTTTCTGACAGTTATATGTGTGTGTCTAGACAAAGATATTTTTAGTGTAAGTTAGTCCTCTGCTCACCAACTGTGAGAGGGACTTCCAGAGGGCTCTGGAGGAACCTTTTTGAAGGAAACTTTGGGGCAGCACAGATGGTTCTTTGGGCTATATTCAACTGGCATGAATTGAAGGGAGCGTTATCAATTACAGGTAAACATGTAATTGGTTTGTTTTCCAGGAACTTACAGAAAATAGAAAATACAATGCTTTACTATCTTACGCTTCCTCTTAGAACCAAGTAGGTTATTAGTCTGCAGGAATTGCTGTCAGACACTTTCCCAGGCTGGAGGCCAGGGAAAAGAGATAACTGTGAAAGAACTCCTTCCCTCTGAAATTGTTCAGATAGCACACAGTCTTGCACCTCGGGCAACTCCCACTGTCTTGGTATGGAGCTCTCTAAGGAAAGAAAAGAAGAATTTATTCACTTCTAGGGTTAGACTCCCTGTGACCACTCTGTTAAGCTCATCTGATGCAAACTCATTGTGCACAAACTTTGCATGACTTTTCTGACATAGTTCCTCTCCTTCAAATGCTTCTCAGCTGAAACAGAGAGAGGCTTACCCCTTTCTGAGGCTGACGGTGGCTAAGCAAGCTCAGCACTGTCTAGGCATGACTCTGCAATGTGTGTCTATTTGGTGGGCAGCTTACTTTAACAACAGAGAAGGTTGCCAGATGCATTTGGTTCCTCAAGTATCTTCTTCTCCAAGCTAGTTGAGTTGAAAAGAGAAAAAAGCTTCCTATGAAACTTACAAATGCACATTCCCCCACCGCCCCTTTTTTTTTATTTTTGGCTTTACCTTTTTCTTGTGAGAGTAAATAATGAGAGCAGAATTACAAGTGAATGAAAGTGGGGGTTTGCCACCAGAACTATGCAATTTTAGTGCTTTTTAAACAAATATTTGTAATATTCTGGGTTTAATTATTTATTAAATATGTCAATCAGTTTTGATGTGAAATAAAGTTTTTCATAAACAATTTCTGACTACCTGGCTGGAAGTTTTCCCAGAAGCCCAGTTGCAAGCCAGACGTTGCTGACTCAGAGCCTGTGTGCTGTGGTGCTGAGAGCTGATGAGGAACTGCTGCTTCTAGGGGCCTTCTGTGTCCTCGGCTTGTCCATTGGCTTCGGTTTTCTGGAGATCTTTTGTCTGAAACTGTAAGGGACACATCCTGTCTTNATGGTTTCAAATTCGTTGTCTGCTTATGTTCTGGCTGGTTAATGTTGAATGATGGAGAGGCAATAAAACCAAGCAAGATGAAGCTGTGCTGTACCCAATTAGGCTTGCATTTAAAATTCCTCAGGGCTTTGGGGGCTCTTCCAAACTTAGTCAAATTTACCTCTATCTGCTGGATTTCCACTGGGCTTTTTGGGGGTGCAGACTGAACAAAGGCATCTCAAACAGGTGGAACAGGATAGGTGTACCTCCAATTCCACTTGAGTTCACCAAATAATATGGAGTGTAGACTAGAAGCCAGAGTCCCAATCCAGGCAAACACCTTCTGGTCCAAAGCCCCTCGCTACTCTTTCTAATTTACTGAGGTAATCAGAAGGCACTCTTCCCCCCCAGGAGCCAATCTGTCTGTGTTAGCAAACCTACAACCAGTACTAATCCCATAAATAAAGAGAAGTATGGTCAAGTGATACTATTTTAAAAGTATTTTTGGATGTTCAGGAAGGATCTTTGAGAAATAGGAATTTTCCTGCTCTTCAGCAAAAGCCTTTGGACAGAAAGCTGAAAAATAAATACAATGACGCTGGGTCACTGTGCACCTCAGAGAATATAACTCCATAGTGGTGAGTCAACGGTACGACACCCGAGGAACGTGTGTACTTGACAAGTATAGTCCTCCTCTTGCTCAGAGACGTCATTCCTAAAAGGCTGTGTAGTTGCTGTGCCCAGGTCGCAGCACAGCAGAGCAAAGCCCGAGGAGTCAGGAGGGAGGAGGAGATGTGCTGCTGCCCGCCCGCTGGAGGACAGTCTGCGGCCCTCAGAGGGGCTGGGGCAGAGGTGGGGCTGCTCAGGCAGCTACACAGCTGCCCAAAGCCCTGAGGAGGGGGATGAGGCCCCTCAAAATGGCACCTCTCTGCCCTCGAGTCTCCCAGCAGCAGCCAGCCTGTCCCCTCAGGCACCTTTTGGCACTGACTGCAAGTGCCAGCCCTGCTCAGGGCACCCTTTCCAGCCATGGAGGAGCAGGGCAGGGGAAGTTAAGCACATCCCTGAGCAACTGGAAATGGCGGCAGCGGCAGCAGGAGCTTTAAGGTTGGAGGGAAGCATGGGAGAAAATGTTCTCCTCCCATCAGGTGGGTCCTTTCCTGGCGGCTGGAAACCATGCAGCCCTCTCCCCATACAACAATTCTGTCATCTTTCTGTCCCCTCCCCATACTTCACTGTTTTGGGGTACTTTCACCTGCAAAGCTGCCCAGGCTTTCTGCTGAGCCGTGAGGGTTTTCTTTTCTCGGTGCTGGTTACCAAACAATTATTAAAAAGCCGCCATTTGAAATGTTTGTCATGGTGGAGGTTGCTATTAACCCCTTGTCTGCTTTTCCCTCAGCATTTCTGATGCTGGGTGCCTGCCCTCCCAGGCCATGGCACAGATAAAAACCAGCCCCCTGGGCATCCCCGGGTCATATTTTCACTAGTAAACCCAACAAGCCATAGCCCAGTTGTCTGTACGGTTAAATTGCTGGTAATGCTGTGTCAGATGCCCCCACAACACTGCCTAGGTATGGCTCATGGCTAGCACGTGCCCAAAGGCAGCCCAAACATGGGCACTGCTTTGGGAGATCGTGTGAGGAAAGGTAAGAGATTCTGGTAGTGTAAGTCATGAGCCATGCTGAGCCAGGCAGCCTCAGGGCCAGAGAAGGCCCAGGTGTGTTTGCTTGTCTGTGTGAATGCTGCCAGCACTCCCACACAGCGCCATTCCCGCCAGCAGCTGCTGTTGGGCTCGTTTGATGACTGCAGCTCTCTGTGAGGGCTCACAGGAGCTGTGTCACCGCGATCAGTTGCACAGCTCCCAACACAGATCAATTAATCGATTTGTGGGCTGAGAAGGAATCTGTGCTGCTCTCCGAACACAGCCCCTGGCAGTCAGGCCACTCCAGCTTGGTGCCTCAGATGTTCACCGTGGCACAGAAGCTTCAAGATGGCGGCTGCGCCAGCAGTAGTTGGGATGGCTGCCAGGCTGGGCAGGCCTCCTCCTTCCCCTGCTGCTGCATGTGCTTGGTGGTATCGAGCAAGGGGAGGTAAGGACATACTCCAGAAGGAAGTCGGCAGGAGAAAAAAAAACCCACAGGCTGAGCAGTTTTGTTCAGTCCGTGGACAAAAGACCAGCCCTTGGGTAGTTGCTGCCTGAAAAACTTAGAGAGGGCAGTTTTCCCTTTGATGTTAGTGGGAATTATGCTGTACATACACCAAGGGGAGAATGTGCCCCTGATTAATTGGAAATCATTGGCAGCTGAGTCACTGTGTCAAAAGGGTTGTGGCCACTCATCCCTCACTCTTCAGAAGAGTCCCATTTCCACACAAGGAAGGACTTGCCTGGAAGTGGCTTGAACAGATAAAAAATAGTCAACAACTCTTGAGAAAATTGCCTGAATGTTTGTGTCAATTTAATAGAGAAATACACACTCAGATTTAAATGCCTTCTTGATTTATTTTTTTACAGAAGAGAAAAAGATGAAAAGGACATGGAAGATAAAACATGCAAAGAAAACCTCAACTCAAGGTTTGGTTTTTAATAGACCAAGATGTTAGTGGAGCTGTGTGGTGAGGAACTGTACTAGGATTTGGAAGTGCCAGATTGTACCTATACCACAGCAGGTCTTTTAGGTAAATTTAACTAAATATAATCATCTTGTATTAGCTCAGTTTTAGTGATATGCACCCATTTTTCTCTGTATGTTCTTATGTAGCACAAGTATAGTATGCCCATGGAATTCACTGGCTCCATGGCTCTAGCAGACACACAGCCAGGTATTAATATCTGTGTGAGACATTTTGCCTGGGTGATTATGCTGTGAAAGGCTAATACTGGTTTCCTCTTTCCATGAGAGTAGGGATGGTCCACTTGATAGAAGTTCAAACATTAGCACTAAGCAGTGGAGAGAAGGTTTTATACTGACTGTAGCCAAGCCGAAGCAGGATGGTTTAAACTATCATTTGTTAATACTGAATTCTGTGCTAAATCCAGCTTCTAGGAATTTACAGCCTAGTTTGCAAGGGTTTGAGTTGACTTTGACAACAAGTTGGGAAAAGCATCTCTCCTTGGCTAAAACCAAATCCATGTAACTGTAGCTGTTGGGTGTGATACCCTTTGCTATAAGTAGGGCAACCAGTTTTCTCTAAGGCATGAATTGACTTCATTGCTCTTGTGTGTTGATTTTTCTGAAAAGAGTTTGTAAGTAGTTTCAGAAAAATCTATGATTCCAGCAGAAAGATATGACCCTCAGACAGCTCCATATTTTTTATTCATCTGATTATGGTGCCAATTATCTTAGTGTGATGGGACTGAAAACAAGAAGATTCTGATGCCAAAACCACTTTCTGCTCATGATGTTTTTGGTTTTGCTTTGTTTGGGAAAAAAATTATTGCTGGTGAAAATACTAGATAAGTCAAGGAAGTTTACAATTCTTCCTTCACATGCCATGTGCCTCATACCTGATCCAGAAGAAGTATTTGAAATAGAAGACTAATGCAGCCTCTGCACTACCTAAATTCAAGACTAACTGCCTTTAGCTGTGCCAAGCATTGCCAGCTGTGGAGGTGGATACACATCTATTAAGAACCAAACTAACATCTATTTTTGTGTGCTGGCAGCTGTCAGAATAAGCAGGTAATCACCATCAGCATGATTACTGCTTTATGTGTTGTTCCACACGCATGCGTATGTATTTATACACATGTATACATGCATGTAGTTAGGGATATTCAAGTTCACTCCTGTGATACTATAAATCTGTCACTTTGGTCCAAATCCAAAGGTGGAATTTAATGCCTAAATATGTTTATCGAATGCTAGCATTCATCTACCAGACAGGGATACCTGCATTAATAAGATTGTAAGATTCCAAAGAGACAGAGGCCCCGCACTACTTCCCTGGTCTCACCTGTCTGCTAATCTGTTTGTAACACCATGTTGTTCCTGGTTAATATTGCCTTCAATCAAGTTATAACCTGTTCAACACAACTTCTTAGCTGACTGCCAAACCACGAAGTGATAGCTTCAGTGGCAACGCCATGATATTCACAGACAGTAGGTGAACATACTGCGTTACCGTGGTTCTCCTGCTTCCTTACCTTGTGTTCTCTATTGTATTCTTTATTGGATTTGTGTGATGCATCACATGGTGGCTGTGTGTATTCTGGGAAGGGCCAAAAATGCACTTGTGAACTGGATGAGTTGTCCATCTCAGTAGGACTTGTCTCTTTTCACACAAAGACATGTAAATTTAAGGGAGTATAGGTATTTGGGTCTTGGATGAGGCCATACTGATGTATGCTGTGTGATACTGATACATGCTTTCTGATGCCAATGCACCTTTACTCTCTCATCTGGAAACTGAAAGCAATACACAGTTCCTTGTCAAGGGTGACTGTGAGGATCAAATGGGTGGTGGTAGGGGGGAAGTAACTGCAGAGAATAGTATTTGTCTGGCACTAAGCAGATTTTTTTTGCTATATCCCTGAATCTCTACTGCCATAAAAGACAAAAAGGTACCGTGGTTCTGTAAGAAGCTCTGAGACCAGTGCTAATACACTGTGACCTGCTTAGGGGGTAAAAAAAGAGATATGTATGGAAGAGGTTGTATGCTTTACATCCTTGGGAGTTCTTGAGAGCATCAGTGCATACTCTAGTCTCTTCCTTTCTTGGAGAATTGTAGGGTGCAGGCATTGAAGTTCATAGTCCATAGATATATAGGGGAGGAAAAAGGAAACTAGGGTATTTAGGTAGCAGTAATTCAATCTAATGTTTTTTGGAAAGAGTGATCGTATCTAAACAGAGGAAGATGTGAAGTTCTAATGTGTCTGAACAGATAGATTTTTATGGATCACTCTTCAGGGCTGAATATAGAAAAAAAAATCCTTTTTCTGAAAAGTTAACCCTAGCCTGATGTCTAATCTAAAGACAATTCAAGCTACTAGGCAGGTTTTCAACTTAAATAGAGTTTAGATTGCAAACTTAATTCTCAGTCGTGAGTATGGAGATTTTTTGATTCATGCCAAACTTATTTTGTCATACAATCAAATAGATATTTAAAAAAAACCCAAACAAACACCACAGAAATGCTGTAAGATGGCCAATCTAATTATAATATTTCTATCGGCACCCATTCTTTTGGCCCCAAAAGGAGCAGACCCCTGCTATTTTTCTGCTTTTCTACATAGTTCTGATTTTAATAAGAACAGGAGGAGACATACAGAGAGTGTGACACTTTCTGCAGGGGACCAGTCCATGCCTCAACATTAATCATGTAGCAAATTAACGGTCTTCTGTAAGAACTGCTGCTTCTATGATGACAGCCCAGTGTACCATCTTTCCTACAAAACCATGGTTTATGACTAATACACTGGTCAGATGTTACACATCCATTTGTGTCACAGATTACCAAATGGCAGTAACAATGGAGATATTTTCCAAGCTTTATACAGACTTTTTCTGTCTGTTTCTCTTAAAAAAAAAACAAAACAACCCCCCCCCATGTTAATTATCAGTCCACCTCAAGCACTTCTTTTTCTCATCAAACTGCCCCCAGCCCCCTCCCCACCCATCAAGCTGTCTGAAATCTTTCCAGCAAGACCTAAAAACATGTGATATCCTCTTCGATTCATGTTTCATGTGGAGTCTCAAGCTGAGAGGCCTCAGGATAGAGCACTAACTGACAGGGGGACGGCAAGGCAGTCAGGATTGTGTAGGCGTGCAGAACTGAGGAACCAAGACTGCTCAATATGTTTTTAATGAAACTAATAAATACAGCCATTGAGTGAATAGAGCTGATTGACACGGGGAGTTCCTAGTTCCCCCCTTCCATCTGCAGCCTTTTCAGTAGCAGAACAGAATAAAGAAATTTAAAAGGAAACTGGAACATAGATTTTCAAAGAAATGTTATACAAAATTGCAAGCAAAATGCTGGATGAAAGAAAAATTGTTCTTTTTCTACAAAAAACTTAACAAGGTTTTCCTATGTTCTTTTCACAGAAAAGAATCAAACCCTCTCTCACAGTTTCCAATGAGCCAATGGAAAGATCAGTAATGGAACAGCTGAAAAAAATTCAAAGTAGAAATTGTTTTTCGTTATCATTTTCGTGACAGGGAAAAAATTGCTAGGAAAAATCAGCTGTCCCACTGCTTTAAAAAAAAAAAGAAAAGAGAAAAAATAGAAGTGAGCTTTGAAATGTCTTGATGATAAAGAGGAAGCATTTCCAAGGGAAAATGCAGCCCTGATCTAATTATGGAAAGGGGTTTGCAGCCATACAGCTCTGACCTCATCATACCGTGCAGGATCAGGCAGTGCATTGTCTGCACTGAGTAGGGTGTGGGTAGTCAAGTCTTCGGGTAAAAGAGTGCCTACATTTCCATATACCTTATTTTTCCCCCATCAGCACGTTGACTGTGTATCCAGTTCTAAAAGATGGGAACAGGGATGATGGATGACCTTGAAGATAACTAACCTGAACTCAAAGTGGTATATTCTGAAGTAGGGAGCTAGGCAGAGGAGTTGTTTAAAAATAGGTAGATGGCCAAAAATAAATGCTAGCAATGTCTACATACCACAAGCTTAAAAATAATAACAGGTGAAAGCAGAATGTATGACAGTGGAAGGAGAACTTGACGTAATGGGTATTTCTGAAGAATGAGGGAGTGTCAAAAATCAATGGGATATTGTAATACTTACTATAATCTCTAGAGCAAGGACAGGTTAGGTCACAGAGTGAGGGGGAGGAAGGGGACTCTGCAGCTACAAGACACCATTGGATCTATATAGATAAGATTTTAGTAGGTGAAGAAAACCAGATAGTAAAATGTTTACCTATTAATGGTTGACAAGAAGCAGCTATATATTAGGAGTAAATAAAAGGGACCGCAGCATAACTCTGAGCAGACTCTTCTGGGTAAGAAGCATACCAAAGAGTATCTTGCCAATATTAAAATTTGAAAGGGATGACTCTTCCTATTAAAAATACAGAATCAAACAGAGAAGCTAGTGAACCAGCCACAGAACTGCGAGTAAGGATATTCAGAGCCTTAGGCCAAGCAGGGAGGTTTTTTTCTGAGTAACTCACCGTGATTACAAAGCACATACAGTAGATTTTAAAGACAAGATTATCTAATGCCTGCTTCTCCACCTTCCCACCTCACACCCTCATATTACACTGAAATATTTTCCAACATATTCTTCCTTCTGCTGTTCCTCTTTATATCTCCCTCCCACAAAACCGTTATAGCAATAGTCCAGCTGTTTTCTTGCTGCTGTGGATATATGCAGGAGACTCCCACACCACTGTACAGATGATAGACCAGAATGCCTCAAAGAATCTCTGAGCTGCATAACCTTATACCTTGCACATGCTGAAATCAAGGAATCTAATTAAAGCTGGGGCACAGGAGGGAGGGGGGAGGCTGCTCCACAGGGGTTTAGGTCAAACATATGCACAAGTCTTTGTACAGACAGAGCCTCCAAATCTCATGCAAAAGTGGAAGAAACCCCAACCAAACCTGTATATTCATACTTACAACAAAGATTATGTGTATTTGAAAAATAATTTGGCCAGAGCCTGAACTGCAATGAATTCTTATTCCATAATGAGGTTAGCCTTGCTGCCTCTCTACCTTATCCCACAAATATCCAAATTAAACCAAAGTAGTTCAGAACAGATTTTCTGTAACTCTCACTTCTCATTCTGGGTCCTAATAAATAGGTGCATGGTGTGCATCACGCTAACTGAGCAGCAAAGTTGAGCTCTGACAAGTCAACTACAAATGCATGTTCCACGGTCAAAATCATTGGTATCAATGGAAGTTTTGTCTTAGCTGTGAAAGTGGATCAGAGTCCTCTCTGGGCTAATCTGTTGTGAATGCATGTGCTATTCATTCTAGGAGGATGAATGTTGTTTAAAAGTACAGAAAAAAAGGAGTCAGGAAGAAAAGAAATAGTAGTAGCACAAAAAATATTCAATTAATTAACCCTCCCTCCCCATTCTTATTTCTTTTCTTTGTTCTAGGGAACCATCTATTTAATCAGGGAATTTCAATAAGATGACTGTTTTTTGCAGATATGGGCAATTAATACACTGCCTGTCACAAATGTGGCTATCAAGTGACACTCTTGGAAGATTTATGCCTCCTATGCATTATCAAGATGGAAAACTTGTGATAGAATGAACCTTCATGAATAACCCTTATAAACATATGAGATTATCTTTCAGAAAGTCATTAGACTCCTTTAAAGTATTTCAAGTGAAATACACCCAAACTGAGATCCTCCAATTCATGAATTGCATTTCTAGAATTTTGTTCCCTGGAGCTCAGATCTAAAATCATGACTGCAGCCAACCCTGGGGCTTAATCATATTTTGTGAACATCAGAATCATTGCATTGGCTTTACAGGCAACAACTGCAGGCTCTAAATGTCTGATTAAAACAGGAGACCTCATTATTAAAATATTTTTAAAGTATTGGCAACGTTTTTCCACATTTGCAACAGGTAGGAACGTTTTTTTGCTATAGTCACAAACACATAAAATTAGAAGGGTATTCAAAAGATGTCCTGGAGACTTAGGAAGGAGAAAGTTTTGCATGGCAGTTTCATTTCTTTCTCTTTTCTTTCATTTGGTTCTACTTGTTATTTTCAAGGCTTCTTGGTGCTAATTTACGGTTTTCAAAAACATAGTTAAGCAGTTCATTTATAGAAGATAAACATCAATAAAAACACCAGTTTCAGTCTTATGTATACTTAGTCCTGAGGCTTCCAGAGAAATAGAAATGATTAAGAAGTACAAATTCCTCTTAAAAATTTGGGAATGTACTGCTATTTTTATAACCTATTTCCCCACCTTATTATTTAAATAATTGCCTCCTACAGTCTGTCACCCATCCACCGTATTTAGGAAAGAGAAGAACTTTGCACAGATGCCTTATATATGATGGGGGAAAAAAGAAAAGGGGAAAGGTTAAAAAAAAAAGGGAGGAAATGGAAGCGGGGGGGAGGGAAGGGTAGGGTAGGAGAGAAGACAAGAGAAGAAAGAAAAACAGAAAATAAGAAGGCGTTCATCTATAGAGCTGCCTTCAGTTCAGGAAAGACTTCCTGTTCCCAAATAGGTGATTAATCATGTGTTTGAAGTTAAGCACACACTTATGTGCCTTGCAAAAATGGGATATAGGAGGAAATTGTGTGCTGAGTAGAACATCCTGATTTTACTTCCTAAAACGCCTTTTTGTCTTTAAGATCTTGTCTGTTCTGTCTGACCGGAGAATTGATAATCACAGGACAAAATTGATCTAGGCTCTGGAGCGACTGATTTACCAGCATGTCAGCTGAAGCATATCCTGCGCTGGGGGCTAATTGGTGGAGTTCTCCAGTTGTTAAGGAATCTGCTGCGGAAGACTCTGAAACCTAGCATATATATTACTGATTTTATTAGTACAAGGACAGAAATTGGGAACAGATCCCCATTCTTTACATTCATCCTCACTTGGAAGTATCTGGGTGCTAGAAAAAAAATTAATAGATGGATTCTTATTTATATCCCAGTACCTTCGTATAGCTGGCTAGAAGGGTCTTCATGTTAGAATCAAGAAAAAAAATTGCACTGAATTATAAAGTGGTATAAATAGCTTTTCTGTAAATGTGAATCTGACCTCGAGTATTAAAAGCTCCAGAGTGAAAGAATAGCATTGTTAAAAAATAAAGGGGCAGAGAGGCTTAAGTTCAGGCATGTAATTGCTTCGCAGACATTCATCATGCAAAAAATAGAAGGCCAAAACTTGTTAGGAAAAGTAAGACAGTGTGATACATTAAGACATTTACCCCTAGGTAAATCAGGAGTAGTCCTCCTGAAATCAACAGATTGGTTTAAATTGAGCCTGGAGCAAGATAGGACTCTGAGATAACATTTGCTCAAGTTACCCCCCTTATTATCAGAAGGACTGTGTGCTGCAGCCAGGCCCATTTGCAGCTGCAGCACAAGAGGATAAACGAGAATGTTTGAGAACTAATTAACAAGTTACCAACTGAGAGGGTCTCATTATTTTGAAATGTAAATGCTTTTGTTGATTAAATCTGGACCATTAGCTCTGCTCTGCGATACAGTAAGTTTCATCAGAAGTGAAAAAAGAGGAAGCAAGGAACTTTGTGGTTTTACGATGGCCATTGAAATAGCTGATCCACTGGGGAATGTCCCAAGAATGTACAGAGAGCTGAAAACATGAGCTTTTATATTTGAACTTATCCTCTGCAACCTGAGCTGTGAGAGGCTCTTACTTTCTTCAGATTATGCGAAAAGGAAAAACATGACTTATGCTGACCAGCAGTTACCAGTCAGTTTAATGATAAGACAAATTCCTGTTCAGCAGGATCTTGGTAATGTTTCACATAAATCTAAGTTCTAGTGCAGAACAGGCAAAAGTTTCTTCTCAGATCTTTACTGTAGATTTATATCTACTCCATATGCCCGGAGTTCCTATTCATGAAACCAAATTTCTGCACATGTAAAAAGACATGTGTAGTGGATTTAACCACCTTCCCAACTGACTTGCACAAGAATAATCTCCTAATTTAAACACTCAGTGAAAGGCACATTTTTTATATACAAGGTCAAATTCTGTCCTGATTACAGAGCAGGATGAAGGAAAACCATTGAAGTTAGCAAACAACATGGGTAGCAGAGATGTCCTTTCAAAATTTCTGGTCCTGTGGTGTGGATTTCTAGATCTGGAATATGCGGTCAACATCCAACCACTGTCTTCTTGACCCATGTTAGGGAGTCAAGACCACAGCACTTGGATTTTGCAATCCACTTTTCTTCTGTCTTCTTTCCAAGTGCAGCAGGAGACTCCCCAGGTATTTCATTACCAGAAATCATAGTGATCTGCCTTGGGACAGTGTTATACGAAATGCAGTTACCCATATATTGAATGACCAAAGGACCAATAGGATCATCTGAAGCGTTACTCCACAGCACAGTCAGCCTGTCAAAAGTGTACTCTGTACTGCAACTTTCATGTCAATAGTGAGCAGTATTTTTCATAAAATTTGTGGTGAAGGCTTTGGGTAAGCTGGCCAAACTTGCAGTTATGGGGTTATCTCCAGCTCCACTACACTGATTATTGCTCAAGTTCTTTGGCTACAGAGAAAATCTATCTGGTATTTGAAAAGATGAGCCCCTGTAAAAACTGGAAGGCTTCATTATATATTGGCTAGAGCAGAAAAGAATTTCTCCGTCTTGTTTAATAAGAAACCACCACCTACTTTTTTCCTCATTCTGTCCAGATACAGAGTCAGGCTTTATTTTATTCGTTCAAGAAATAGAACCTTCAACTCTAACATGAAAACGTAAGTTTGTGTCATGGTAGCATCAAGAAGAACTGATTAGGGGCAGGGTACCCATTATGCTAGGTGCTGCACAAACTTCTGGAGGAAGTTATCTGTGATAAAGATGTTGACTTCTACTTTAAGACAAAGCATCAGCACCTAGGGTAGGAGGAGATGGGGAGTTAGGGGAATGCATAGTTCTAGAGAACAGCTTTGAGAATGTAAAATGCATAAGGATTTTGAATTCTTGCCCTTTCTGAACCTAAGGCCCCAGTAATGGGATACCAATAGGATAGGTAAAATTGTGTTCCTTTTAAATACCTTGTCTTGTCTTCTGGCTTTATCAGCTGACTAGCAGTTGTTTTCACTGCAAAGTAAAACAAAAAGTGAAAGAACAACAACAGAATGAGCATACCAGATGATTTTCATGTGTGTTTAATACAGCACTAGTAGAGCATTATCCCAAATGCTTTACGGCCTCTCAAACAATGATAGCTCTAGGAAACAGCAAATATTGACACTCCAGTAATGTTTGCCCAGCAATCAGTGAGCAGTATACAGCACTCAGGGCATCATTGTTACAGGAATCAATTAGGAAAATGGAGAACTGAGATCCTCCAATTAGAAGTATATAATAAATGCTGACATTTTTTAAAATGTCCACTCTGCGAATCTTTCTGAAGCTATACATTTATCTCCTTCTCAGCTGGCACCACTTGAAACTCCCACTCTAGCTGACTGCCTCTCAGTATCCATACCTTCCATTTTAATGTTATCTCTCACATTTGAAAATAGGTGTTTGGCACCCTAGATCCACACAGAATCCACCTATTCTGCCTCAAAGAAAGATCAGGCTTTATCAGAGGATGTAATCCTGCAGCTGAGGAGATACTGAAAATAGGCTCCCAGGGAATGTTTCCTCCTATTCCCATAAACTGCATGGTGTTCTAACATAGACTTCATATACTTGGATTACATGAAATCTGTTGTCTTCATGCAAACACCTGTTTCCTTCTCTCTGCTTGACTGATGCTAAGGTTAGCCTTCCTGGGTACTAAAACATTGAGATTCTGAAAATAAAGGGCTGGGATCTCAGTAAGTTTTACTTTGACACATTATACCACCAAGGAGGCAGGGGAGCCAGCAGTCCCTCTTCACACAGTGAGGACTGGAGCTCCAGCTCTTCTGTGTCACTGGAGCACTCAAAGCAGTTAGAGATTAGTGACTCACTCAAAACACTCAGTGAGTGAAAGCTGCTTGCAGTTGTATGTGTCTGCAATGCATGGGATAGAACTTAGAGGAGAGATTCAGTGACCACTCTAAGTGACTCCATCAGGGACACATCATTAGTCTGTTTCTGCATGCGATTTTCTGATTCTGTTAGCATTCACAAATGTCTCAACATGTAGCATTTTTCCTTTACAGTCTCTATAATTTGTCACTGCTTCTCCCAGGATAAATATTTGCTGTGGAAAGATGAATCTGATTTGCTTGTTTTTAGACTGTAGCTTTTTCTTTTCCTTCTTTTCTGATAGCTCCATTATTGCCTTTGGCAGCTGAGTCACAAGAAGATGTTACACAAAGGGTGTTTACAGTATAATGAGGTTCAATGGAGTTGAAAGCTAAAGTTCATTAGCCTCACATTTAAGACTATTAGAGCAGAGAGGCTGTAGTGAAGCATTGTGTTTGTCATTTGCACAGTGTTTCTGAAAAGCAAACAGCATAGATTCTCCAGACACTGGCTTCCTTTTTAGCCTCCCAGCTGATTTTCATTTGCAACAGAGTCCAATATTGCAGAACGGAGATTGATGGAACCATTCAGCACAGTGTCAGCAAGTGTACATAACCTCTGCTCTGACCATCACCAAAGTTACCAGGAGAATGAGTCAGAAAGGATTTGAGCAAAAGATGGTGTCGGTACCATAGTGACCATGCAGTTGCTAAGGATGTGATTAGCACTCTGATTGCAGGAACGGGAGAGTTAATTGCTATGTCCTCATTCCATTTCTCTAGGGGAATACCTGTTTGCCAATTCTACAAGACCAAAAAAAAACCAAAAAAAACCAACCCAAAAACCCACAAAACCACCACCAAACAAAAAAACCAATGTGCCTCTTGATTTTACAGCTTCTGAAGCCAGCATCTGTTTGACCCTGACCATCTCCATTATGAAACTAGAATACATAACTTTTATCCACTAAGTGCAGCACATGCAATACTAACAGTTGCCTTTTTTTTTTTCTTTTCTTGTCTTTTTTTTTTTTTTTTCCTTTTTGCTATGTTTTCCCCTCCCATGCACAGAACACACTTACTTGCCGACTTCCCTCTGGAAGTTTGAGAGCCTCTTTTTTTTCTATAAGTCTGAAATTCAGCTATTAAGCTGAAGAAGGCTCAGGGAAATGAACTGAAATGTCTAGTGAGAAGAAAAATGGCACTGTAAGGATAAAAAAAAAAGCTCAGGGTAATAGAGATTGATCACTCAATCCGTCCATGGCCTCAAATAAAACTGAGTGAATTTAACACGTTAGGTTACAGTTAAGAAGCTGAGTTGTTTCCATGGGTATAATATAGTTTCAGATTATTGTGGGGAGCCATTTATTTATTTTTGCATTTGTGAGTCATTTAGGCAGTCCCTTTATGTGAGTGAAAATACGTTTATTTTCCCACTCCCTGCTGTTGTGTGTTCTATTAATATCACAGTAGTTGAAATAGATGGGCACACTAGAAACTATTTGGTGTTGAACGTTTTTCACATTTCTTTTTCTCTTCTTTTTCTTCTTCAGGCAGCTATTTTTATAACCCAGCTCAAAAGCCCCCAGGCACTTTTAATACAAGTTTCCCTCAATTTTTAAAACACAAGGCTTATCCCTGAAATAACAATCCACAAGGATTGTCTTTTATCCCTTTCAGACGAGATGGAGGTGACACTGTACTTCCGTAGCTTTCCAAAATAAAGCATCAGGCACTCAGAAGTGGCCCCAATTCCAACTACTTCTATTTGATTAAAATAAAAGGAAAAAAGCTAGAAGCTGTCAAAGTATAAGCTAGTGTAAATAGAAAAGGAATGTTGCTTTGAGATATACTATAGTTTACCAGCAACCACAATTACCATCTCCCCTCCCTCAACAAGGACATTCCTGATAGCTGCTGCCACAAATGCTCTTGCCCCTTTCCTCATGGTGGAAGCTAACGGGACACTAGTAAATTTTTCCCCTTTTTATGCTCCCCATAACCTCTTGGAGTTGTTTTTCTTTGCTCTGCCCTTCCTATGGTCCAACTGGACTGTAGTAAAGTATGGAGACTCCAGACAGGGATCTGGTGCCATGTCATGCTTGGTGCTGTACATACAGACTATAATGAGGATACTGCAGAGTTTTTTATCTAAAGAGATGAGGCACAACAGGTTTACAGAAGAAATCAGTGGAGAAAATGTATGTAAAGTGTTCACAGCTGAGCTGAGCAGTTTCCAACTGAGGAAGGTGACAAACCACACCTCAAAGTCCAGGAGCTGGGGCCAGACCTGACTTTCAAATCTGTCTCAGCTGTTCTCAGTCATGTTGAAATGATGGGGGATTAAAGCACCTGTACTTGATGGAGGTTGGGGATTGTACTAGGGGCTCCAGATGTTATTGGGGGGGCTCCTGAACTCACATAGGCTGAATTTGCTATTAACGCTGTCTGCAGAGAAGCAGCATGGCCCTGAAAATGAGATTCTCTCCACACTCCCAGCCAGCATGACCCAGTTAGCTTGCAGCAAACATCAGTCAGGATGTTTGCCTCTGCCTGTGGCTGAGCACCAAGCCTGCTCTAGTGCCCTGGCTTGGCTCTTGCTTTGCCCCCCATTTGTCTTCCCATTATGTGTCACTCTCTCCTTGTGCTGTGTACTGTCTAGGTAGCAAGGTATGTGCACTGTAAGAAAGACACTGTCTTTCTTTTAAATGTCACTATCATACCTTGTCCAGCATGGCCATGACCTCCTGGTGTTGGTCTTAAGAGCTACAGAAATAGAAATTAATGCATAAATCCTCCCACCTTAACAATAAAGGAAGGGTGGGTTGGTCATGACCCTGTGATGCATATTCCCACCCTCCCTAGGAGTCTTCAACCCTAGGTTGTAATTCCGTGATGGAACACATATTACCATCTTTTGAATGTAACCGGACCAGCTCTCTTCTTGTGGGAAAGTGCCTCTGTCTCTTTGTTCTTTCTTGATGATATATTTTGGTTCACATATAAGCCATCTTGTGTCCTTGCCTCTGCCAGTGAGAGGGCAGTAATTTTGAAAGGGCATTAACAATCTATCATTTCCTACATGCTTCAGATAGATCAATGAAAGTGCCAGCTCTTCCAAAGATACTGCTGGACAGTACACAAATGTTATGTAAAGGTGAAGAGCTACATAGTCTGGTCTGCTGACTTAGGCAAACAGATAAGAAGACTTGAACAAGCTTCTTGGAGAGGGAATCTAAAAAGACCAGACACAGGGATCAAGAGATAGGACCAACAGATTGGTGGAGAAAGCAGGAAATTAAGGACAGCTGTATTGGTGTTAGTCCTACTTTCCTGAAAGTCCAAGGGAGATGTGTCAGCATCTACAAATAACAGCAAGATCAAGACACGAGAATTTATCCCCTCCTTGCCTACCACTTGCATCGAATATGCTGGTATTATCTTCTTTCTCAGTCACTTTATTCAGCTGAGGAAACAAGCCTGGTAAAATGTGTTGTATGTCTTCCCCAAGAACAAGTCCTCAACATCTGAATGTTTTTGATTTGGGGCATAACTTTCCTCTGGTGTTACTAGCAATATCAGTGGTATTACCTTATGAGTCATCATGTACAGCAGCAGTTTTTGAAGGTGCTCTGCTTTCTAATGCTGCATATCTTTTAATAAGTCTTTTTCCAAAGTTCTCAGGCCCTAGGAAGCCCATTTATAACACTATTCTTTTAAAATACATGTGCCAGAAACCACACATTCAGCATGTCAAGCACAGGAGCCTGGCACTAAGTTCTTAAACCTGTGGCTGAGATCCTAAAAATAAGAACCAGAATTTTCAAGAGGGATTAAATCTAAAGAACTTCAACCCCACATCAAGAAATTATGTATTTGGTCCTTTTGAAAAGCCAGAAAATAACAAGAGACAAGGCTTGTAATGCAGGACTCATTTTCTAGCCTGTGTGAAGTGTTTTACAGCATTTTACTCTGTTTTCTCTTCAGAGTCATATCCATCCATCAGAGGACTAGGCCAGGAATTTTCAGCACCTCTTGTTGTTGACCTGTTCTCTTGGCTGCAGTTTCACCCTCTATACAACAAAAGGTGGGGAGGGAGGATAAAAATGTAAGGAAAAAAGAGGAAATTATGGTTTCCAGATTTATGAAGCAGATTGAGATCTGAAGAAAACGAGATGGAAGAGCCAGCAGTTATTATGGAGCACCATATTCATACTGGGCTACAGTGTATAAAAATAGGCTTGGTAGAGCCTCACCAGGAAAGGGAGTCCCTTAATTTGTTCCTATATTTACACAGGGATGTAAGTATAATTATTACAGGACTGCACAGTCCTGATGTAATGACAGGGAAATGGCTGCTCTGTTCTATGACTCTGTCATATAACCAACCTTCTGCCCCATAAATCATTGACCAGTTACATTGTTCTGCTGGAGAACTTCTGTTACTGCTCCAAAAACATAAAAATTAAATCTACACTACCTGACTTTCAGAGACCAAACAGTGGCTGTGCCTGGAAAATTACTTCCCTGGCAACTCTTTATACTAACAAAGCATGTTCCTTCTGTGCGGGCAGATCCCAGGAGGCAAGAGCATTTAGCATTCCATAACTTGAAATCACAGTGACAGGACTGGGCCTTGGGTTTTTTATTTTGTTTTGTTTGTGGCTTTTTTTTTTCATGACTAGCAGTCTCCTAAGCAACAAAATGGGTAGGAGGAAAAATAGCAACTAGGCTAATAACAAAACTAGGGGAAATCCCAGCCTGAGTCATTGTAGGAAGGGGAGTTCGCAGTCCCCTTGAGCCTTGTGACACAACAGAAAAAGTTGTTCAGGATTATCATCCCATCACCTGATGAAGATGTGGGGTATGTGCTTAATGGGTCTTCCTAGTTGTGGAGCAAAACTCCCTCCTTGCCTTGCCTTCTGCTTGCTTTTAAAAAAAGCAGTATTTTAACAATTGAAGAGTGAGACAGTCCTCTTTTCAGCAGGAGCTAAATTTACGTAGAAATCAGATTTTTCTCCCAGATTGTCTTTAAATGGGAAAAAACCATGGCATTTCTACAGACTTGCTCTTGATTTTCAAGCCACAAATGGGAGCAGAATCTGATTCTTTAGTTACTTCTATAAAGGCAGCTCCTGTATAGCTTATAGCTTCCTCATTTCTCTACCCAGGCCTTGTCTGAGATCTCTTCTATCTGACAGATGTGTTTTTTAGGGCTGACACTTGCTTTGTCTCTAAGCATTTATGCTGATGCTCTAAGTATATTGCTACAAAACAGAAAGTTGTTCAGGTGTGTTTCTGGAGAGTGCAATGGTCAGTTCTGAGTTAACACTTACTTCCACAGGAAGATGCAGGGCAATAATAAGGTGTTTTGGTTTGTCCAGCTTCCCAGAGGGTCAAAGAACTCTCAGAACCACCTTTGGCTGAACTCAGGTATGTGCAAAAATATGCACCAATTTATGTGCCACCCTTGCTCTAAGTGCCCTGCAGGTTCTTTCCTATTTTCGAGGGCTTTCAGCATGTACTTTAATTAACATGCAATGTAAGTTATATGTTGATATGGTTTATGACTATATATTACATGGATTCTCAGCATTCAAGCTTCTTTTCTCATCATCCTCTTGTGGTTTGGTTCAGGCCTTTTCATGTTGGTAATGTAATTGAGTCAGCTATGTCTAATAGTTCTCATCATTTTCACAGAAAATGTAATACAACCAAGCAGCAGAATTAACAAAGTCTAGCTTCCTCTGAAATTGTGTCCCTGCCCACACACAGTCTGTAAGCCACTTCTCCTCAATTTCCATCATAAGCATGCCAAGAAACACCCTCAATTTACTCTGCTCTGCTCTTGGAGACACCACTCCTTCCCGCTCTTTTCCAAAAAGACCTAATTACTGACCTCATCTCACCCCCCTTTTCCTCTTAAAGGCACTAACATGGGATCTGTATTATATGCAGCCACCTTTTCTTACAGAACTTTTAGGAACTTCTTACTTTTGTGACTTCTTTGACACTGCCGGTTTGGCTGAAGGCAGCCAGCTGGTTCACAAGTTATTAAGGAGGGGCTGAAATATAGACAGTATGAGCTCTAGGCCTTATTTCTTCAGGAAAAGAGGATAAAACCCACAAGGTGATTAGAGTACAAGTCTTTATGTCTATGAACCTGGGTTTTTAGAAGCATCTTTATCCCACAGAGCTGGTGATTTTGCTGAGAAGTTATTGTGTATACTCCTGCATATTATCTAATCATTACATTTTACCAACATCCACTGAGGACAACAGAAAGTTTTTAGTATAATGGTTAATTTGTTTAGTTGCCTGTGAGAGACTGGGAACTGCATTTAACCAAGGCAACAATTCCGTTCTTTTTTAAACAGCTTGGAAGTTTCCAGGGACCTTGTCTCACTCCTGATTCCCCTCCTTTATTGTTCCCTGTCTTCTAAATGGGCACATGTTGCCAGAAGTGCCTGTTGCCCAAGGAGTGGATGGTATGGCTTCCTGTCGGGCTGACAACATAGTTCTCCAAATCAGTCAGGGATTTATTACTGAATGAAAGAAATCTCTCCCAGACATCTTTCAAGTGAATAGTCTCTATAGAATTCCCAACCCAAGTTGCCGTGGGAAATTGGGTAAAAAGATTTAGAATGATTTTAGAAATGAAGCTCTGGTGTCAAGCATGTTAGGATTTATAGGGTCAGATCCAGCATTGCTAAGGCCAGGAGAAGTTTGACTATGGACTCAGTGAGTGCAGGATTAAACCCATTGGCACTTAGCTACCATGGTGACAGAAACCTTAGAGATTTCTGAGACATTGCTGGTGTGCTGGACTAATTTCAAGCTTAAATTTGGAATAGTCTGTACAGCAAGTTTAACACTTGCTATTTCAATTATAGTCAACTATTTTTTCTCCTAAAGTATATTAAATAATAAATATATATATTTACATCTTGGAGGTACATTGTGGTTTTGCAAATTCTCTTTCTTTTCATCGAGAAAAAATGACTGCTCAACAAAGAGGATGATTTCCCTTTAAGCAGCTTCTGTTTCCACTCTCGTGTTTGGAAAACACTGCTGTTTAGTGAAGAGCCCTCTGAGACACTCTGGCTTTCTGTGAGGTCAGAACTCCTCACCCACTCACGGCAATCTGCTCCTGACACATCATCATATTAATGTTCCTGGTGGGTTTCTCTAAAGTGTGTGTGTGTTTTGAAGCTGAGGAAGTCGTGGAGTCAGTAATTTCAGAGTACTATAGCACCATGTCAACATTTGATTTTAATCCTCTAAGTAAAACCTGCTGCACTTCATGTAGAAATCTAAAGTCTCTCTCAAAAAAATGTGACCTTTAAGCAGGATGTATTTCACTGGAATACCTGTTAAACATACTATCAAATGTTTTTCATGGGTTTTCTGTAGAAAAGTGAAATGAGAAATTTGCACTACATTACTAAAAATACTGTGTAAGAGAAGTGTGATAGGCAAAAAGTATTGATTAGCTCTAGGATGCTGTGTGTTTTTAAAGTAGATCTGTGCTTAGAAACAATTTTTTTCATTTGCAGCCATTTTTCCTTTTAAAGCTCCGTGGCTCAGGTTGAATGCTACAGGGTAGCGAGTAGGTCACTGACTGAGACTCCAAAGATCCGGGCCCATTCTCTGTTCTGCAGTCCATCTTGCTAGATGCCCTTATGCAAGCTGGTTTTCTTTCCCCTCAGTTCACATGTGCTTTGTGGAGTAGTTTCTCTTGCTACTAGGAGTAAGCCTTTCAATAGCCTTGTGGGCTTCACTGTGTTGGCCTCGTGGGAAGTACTATAGTCACATAAAAGGTAATATTTTTGCTGTTCAAAGATACAGAACTCCAAAATAGTTCTCCAGTAGGTGTCATTGTATTTGATTGTTTAAAGAGGTCAAATTAACGATGTCTATCCCTGAAAGTTTACAGCATGGGAAAATGCCATTTTAGCAATAAATAGCTTATTCTTTCCTGGTCACTTTTGCATCAACATAGCCCCTTTGAGAGGACCTTTAGCTGGCAGAGGATGGAAGAATAGCGTAGCTAGATCAGTGGGATGGACCAGCCTAATTTGAGTGATCCTGAGCATCAAGTAGATGTAGAGTTAGAACAAGCTTTGTCTCAACAGCTATCTTAGGCTAGAGAACTCAGCTGGAGCTCCTAATTTTCCTTGGAAGATAGTCAAAGAACTCAATATTAGGGTGATATTATAAAGAAAGCATTATTATAAAGAAAGATACAGCATCAGTTTGCTGATAACCTGGGCAAAATCCACATGTTACAGCTGAAAAAAAGCTTCACAGCCATCTTATCCATACAGTCTAAAGGAAGTTACAGTTTCTGGAACTTACTCTTTTTCAGTTTCTGGAACACTGTGCGTCACAAGATGCATAACTAATGGGCGAAGCCAGTGGCTGTCTCTGCATCCTTGACGGTCCATGGGATTCACAGAAATAACTAAGGCAAGTAAGACTTGCTAAACAAAACAAGTATATATATATAAAAAATACATATTTTTGAAATATGTATTTTCTGTGCTGAAGAGAGTCATGCATATTGGGAAAGTTTGAAAGCTGAAGGTAAAAGTACAACTCCACAGTTTGAAGGGGGAAACAGAAGATGAGCGCGTGAGACTTTAATGACTCAACTAGACAGCCACCCCCAGAAATGTACCCCAGAGAGCAATCCAAGGAGATAGATGGTCTTTCATTGGCCTTTTTTGTCATTTCTGACTTCTTTGATTCCGCACATTTCCATGTCCTTTAAATAGAACAAGGCTCCTATCAATCTCTTGATCTGTTCTCCTGGCACACACAATGACAGTCCTATGAGCAGATGGAGCCAGGAGAGTTTTACTGCCTTTTTTTCTAAAAAACATATCCAAACTGCTTTTGGATTTGCTACTTCTCCACCCCTATCATTCTGCTACCTCTTCCTATTTCTTTGCTGCTTATATTGCATGACTTTTTCCCATTTGTAAGATATATGCTTTATTTTATAACGTTTCTCATGCACTAAAAAAGTGCTAAGTCAAGCAGTTACCAGAGCTGGAAGAGCTAACCTTCCTCCAATCGTCACAGCCTTCATGTACTAGCCATCATGTTAACTTTAAGTATAGATTATTATTATTGAACTTGTATTACCTTGGCTGTTTGCCCAGCATGTCCTTGTTAACTCAGGGTCACAAAAAATGAGTAATGCTCTGGTCCCACTCAATAAGACACAAGATCAGCATGATGAAAATGGCCTTAGCATTCAAGAATCCTTTAAATTTGGCACTCCAAATTAAATTTAAAAATGGTTTAGATTGCTTTCCTTGAATAATTGCTATTAACCCTTATTCCCCTTCTTGCCCCTTCCCAAGACTACTATTGATTCCCAGTTGCTCAATGCTAAGAATATCCTTGGATAACGTTTTGGGGATTTAAGGCACTAAGAAGTTTATGAAATTAATGGGATTCTTTAGGTAGCAGACAAAAGACGGTTGGATAGATTTCTCCTTGCACAAGTAGCTTGATACCTGCCTCTGAGATGGGAACAATGCCAAGTAACGCATTTTGACTGTGAAACTCTTGTGCAGTCATTTCCCCAATAGAATTACATTCTCCTGGCGTGGGATGGTTTGTCACCACTGAGCATGACCCTTTTATAATATTTCCTAGTCAACTGTTTGACACAGAGCTGGCTTTCCAGATTTCTACCTCTAGGTAATGAACCCTTTAAGTGTTATCAAAATCACACTGTAAGTGATTCAGGTCAGTGCCACAAGTAACTGGTGAAGCAAACAACAGCAAATTCAGAGACAGTTTTAGTATCGCAAGTGTTCTGCCACAAGGGACATTGCTTATGTCAAGGAAGATTCATTTTTCAATGAATACTAAAGCATAAGCCCTCTCAAACGAAAAAAAACACCCCTTCATTTGTTTCTAACTAGGTAGCTTGGAAAAAAAAGTCACAACATGTAAATCTAAAGAATATGCAGAAACAATGACTGAAGTGGGAAGAGGAAATTTGGAGTAAAGTGTCCTTTCTCACAGATTCACGTGTTTCTGGTTTGTGTTTAGAAACTAGGAACTCAGACATTAAATACAGACTTAGTTTTTGTGTTAGACAATGACAGTGGATAGAGGATCCTTGCTACAATCGGCTGATTGACCTGCCCTGGCACTAGCAGTAAATGACATAAAAGCCGTCTCATACTGCAGTCTCAGGATGGAAACTTTTGTTAGGTGACACTGGCAAACAGAATTTTACACCTAATTATCACAAAGCATGCTGCCTACTTGTGTGTTCCTTGCTGCCTGGTTATGCTTGTGCTCAGTATCTCCCTTATTAGTTTTAGTCCTTCTTCCGCCCTGTGCCTCACTAATCAGAGCTAAGTAACATTGATCAGTAATCCTTTTCCTCCTCAGCCCTCTTCCAGGTAAATCTGTATGGGGGTTTGAGAACAGGAAGAGTTTGTATTTTCAAAACAAGGGCTGTCTCTATTAGACACTCTTGCAGAAGAAGCTAAAGCTAGGAAAAGAGGCATTATTAGTTTGCCTTTCCTCCCTGTTACCTCTTTCCCACTGCTAAAGCCAGTGTTACTTCTTTGCACAATACATTTCTATCATTTTTGCAAATGCTCTCCCTCCTCTAGGGATTTTCCACTGCAGTTGATACTATGCAATCCTAACCACCTCTCCCTAAATGACATTGTTTTAGTTTGAGGCATTCCCACGTAACAGAGTGCAGCTGTGATGGGATGTACCTTGGGTCAGTATGCCGAGGTGAATTAAAAGGTGTGAGCATGACACTGCATTTGCTCTTTCTGCTTGATGCTGGCTGCCTTGTGAACAGCACACTCATATTGTTTGCCAACTTTCAGAAAAGAAGTGGTTTTATGAATGCCTACCATGCACAGGAACAGACACTGTGAAATTTGGCAGACAGGAGCAAGTGATGACAGGTTGTCATCAAATTATTCCTTTATATTTTATACCAACAAGGATCATCTGGATTTGTTGGAAGGAGGATACAGGAAATATAAAATGCATTTTAGACAAGATTTTCATTAAGAGTGCCCAAGCTTGCTAATTCTAATGTCTAATCATAACCTTTGTTTATTTTTTCTTACTATGCGTACCCTCTCAGTTTAGTGGTAATGAAAACAAGGCAGCCTTGGCCAGCCATTTATGCGGAAGGAAGTTGTGAACATAGCTTGTCTCATAAAAGCAATGGGCTCTGCTGTGTTTTTTGTGTATGATATAACTAGTCCCATCTAGTCAAGAAAACCCAGCTGTGGATAAAGCCAAAAGAAGACACAGGGAGAGACAAAGCTTACCAGGACCATGAATACCTACGAATTGTAGGCTGAAGGAACCCAAGACCAGCTCAGGATACATTGATTTCCATTCAGAGCCTGACCCTTCTATCTGAAGTAGGTCCCAGGCTACTTTGGAAAAAGAGGAATTTTTCCTAGAGGGGTTTGGGACACAAATGGCTAGATCTTTAGCTGCCATAAACCAATACATTTCCATCTACGATAATGTCTGGAGCACACGGAGAACATCTTTCTGTGTTTCTGAGGAGGTTTGTTCCAGTTAAGACTGCTTCAAATTTTCATATTTGGACAGTCTAAGATGTCCAAGTCTGAGAGTTTTTTGCTTGGAATAGAACCTGCACAAAAGAATAAGAATTGAGTGGATTTCTGGAGCATAAGCAGTTTATCAGGAAGTAACAACTTGTATTGCAAGTGTTTCCCCAGAAGGGTGAACTGACAGAGGTGTTTTCCACACACCCCTAAAAATGTTAGGTTTTTGCTCTTCCATCATGTGATACTCTAAGAAATGAGGCTACACGCGTTCATTTAACATTATAGTTCCCTCGTGATACCTTCGCTTTCCTTAATGAGGGCAGTGTTGCTAACTTGTTAGGAACCTGAGGACTGTATCAAATTATCATAACATGGAGGAGAAATTAACAGAGAGGAGCTCCTTGCATGAAATGGAATGAGATCATTGATGGCCCTTTCTTCAATCTTTATTTTTGTATTAAAGACAAAATGTTAACAAGGATAATATAGAACACTGTTACGGAGAAGTGGGATGCCCTTGTTTTTATTCAATAACATGAATGACAAAGTCATTAATCCTTTACAATACTAGTTATATAACAAAGCAAGCAGTATTTGGGTGTTTAACTGTGAGAAAGGACAGGAAAGGACATGAGTCTTGGTAAAATTATTGGGGAGAAACAAAAATGAATAAAAGACTCTTTTAGTTTTGCATGATAACTTCTAGTTTTGCATGTGTTTACACATGAGTAAATTAAAAGTCATACCGTTCTCTCAGTAGGATAATGCTGTGCTTCTGCTAACATGCCAGAAATCAGAATGTAGCTCTTTCTGTACTTCATCATAAAACAAAACCTGGCGAGGGTCACAGAAAGCAACAAAGGAATGCAGGAGAGAGAAAGCCAAGCAATAGATTCATGAGGGAGTTTCAATAGAGACATCCATACTACGTTTTTCTTTAAAATTTTCCTTTGCAAAACATGGTTGATAAAATACACCTTCTCTGCAGTGATTTTTGTCAGTGTCCTGGTTTCAGCTGAGAGAGAGTTAATTTTCTTCAAGAAAGTCAGTATGGGGCTGTGTTTTGGATTTGCGCTGGAAGCAGCGGTGATTGTGGAGATGTTTTTGCTGTTGTTAGGCTATGTTTACACAGAGCCAAGGACTTTTTGGCTTCTCTCCCCACCCCGCCGGTGGGATGGCGGGGGGTGCACAAGGAGTTGGGAGGGGACAGACAGAACACCTGACCCAAACTGACCAAAGGGGTATTCCATACCATATGACGTCATGCTCGGTTTATAAGGGGCTGGGGGGAAGAAGAAGGGGGGGTAGCGGCGTTCGAAGTGATGGCGTTTGTCTTCCCAAGTAACCATTACGCGTGACAGAGCCCTGCTGTTCTGGGGGTGGCCGAACACCTGCCTGCCATGAGGAGCGGTGAATTAATTCCTTGTTTTGCTTTGCTTGTGCACGCGGCTTTTTGCTTCACTTATTAAACTCTTGTATCTGAACCCACGAGTTTTCTCACTTTCACTCTTCCGAATCTCTCCTCCTTTTCCAATGAGGGGGACTGAGCACGTGTTTATGTGGTGCCCAGCCAACGGCTGGAGTAAAACCACGACAGTCAGCCATACATATCACTCTTCTACAAGCACAAAAGGTACACAGAGAAGTCAGCAAACTGGCAGGGTGTGTGAAATATAGAGCCCATGTAATGTTTGCAAAGATCAGTTCGCTCCAGCCGTGGCCTTTTAGTGGTTGTGGTTTGCTTGTGCAATAATAGTTCCTAAGAGGGACTGTAAGCACTCATTGCAGGACATCTGTTCTGCAGTGGCAGTGGGGGCAAGATGCTGCTTCCATACAACCTTCATTTGTGATTTCACTGTGCAAAGTGGGTGGGTCATTGCTGACAGATCAAAGGCGCTGTAAACCGAAGCATCATCAGTGTGCTGACAGCAGCAGACATTCTTCTAGATAATGATTATTGCCAGATATCTTTTTTTTTCCTGGCAAAGTCTTCCTCTCCACTTCTATGTTTCTTGAATGCTGGGAATGTGGGAGACAAAATCTCCCCTCATCACCCTGTATAGGTACCACGTGCAGCGGCATTATCCTCTGCCTGATGATGTTTTTTACAAGAGAAGCTAATGATGGACTGAGCCAGTCCACAGAAACCTTCTAATTAACTTTGGGACATACCTGGTTGTATCTTGCAGTGGTAAATGATTTTATCAAAAGATACCCAAGATCAGCAAAACCAGCTCCCTTCTTCTCTGGCTTTAGGTGTCCAGGCTATGCTATGTTTCTGAATCCAGTAAAGAAGCCTTGGCTGACAGCATTTTTGTACCATTGTAGTCATGGGTTAGTTTTGGAAAGCACTTGGTGACAGCCCAAGCTTAGGTTGTTTTTGGCAAGGTGAGCATGTGGGCATCAGTCCTCAGAGGGCACTGCCATCTGCTGCTGGTGGCACTGGGGAGCTTCACTGCCATTTGCCAGCAAATGGCTACGAAACACTTTTGTGGTCAAACCCCACTTACTTAAAGACAGCTCACAGTCATGGGCCAGATGGACTTGTCTTGTTTCTTACAGTTCCAAAGAAACAATACACAGGTACAAATATAAAGACTTACAACTCACATCCTGAACTAAACATAAGTTTGGGGAATGATGCTCCTGTGGGGAGAAGTGCTAATTAGTGACACCTTCTGCTACAGAATCCAGCAACAGACGGGTCTTACTGTAAGTGAGTGGCTGGTCTGGAAGGACTATGCTCTAGGGAACCTGCAGGAGTTAGACAGATTTAGCTACACCAATTGGTAATAATCTGTGGACAATGAACACAGAAGCTAGGATTTGTCAACTAACAGTGCAGACAAAATGAAAAACGGACTGCAAGGTTTCATCTTTTTTTTTAACAATACCATGGTCAAGTGATACGCATCCTTCTCTTGGCAGCACTGGAAGAGAATCGGACAAAAGATTTTTCCAGGCACTGCCACAGCCCCTCTATGAGATCTTAGTCAAGTCACTGAGTCTTGCTGTACTTTATAACTTGAGGACAGTAATAATCTAGTGCTCTCAATGTCCTTTATTAGTGAGTTTTCTTGCAGAAGCTCTTGATCTGCATTTACCATCACTAGCCTTGAAGCAGTCAGGGGGAAAAAAAGAATTCTCTTCCCCAAAGTTGAAAATACTTTGTTGAAAATCTCTGGTTAGAACACTTTCAATTTTCAAGCGAAATATTGAAATTTGCTAAGAAAATCAGACATTTACCATAAATTTTTTTCCCCATTTTTTTCCTCCTGGACTCTTCATTTTCTATCAGGAAAAAAAAATAAAAATCTATGCTATTATCTGTAACAGCCAAGCCTGGTGGATGTATTTCTGGGATGCAGGACTCCTGGATTCAAAAGCAGAGCACAGGTTAAAATCAGTCCTCTCTGTTTCAGTGAATGCCCTGCACCTTCAGCCCAGAGGAGAAGGACTTGGGGGTGCTAATTGATGAAAAACTTAACACGAGCTGGCAGTGTGCGCTGGCAGCCCAGAAAGTCAACCATGTCCTGGGCTGCATCAGAAATAGTGTGGCCGGCAGGTCAAGGGAGGTGATTCTCCTCCTTTACTCCACTCTTGTGAGACCCCACCTGGAGTACTGCGTCCAGCTCTGGAATCCTCAGTACAGGAAAGACAGGGAGCTGCTGGAGCAAGTCCAGAGGAGGGCCACAAAGCTGATCAGAGGGCTGGAGCACCTCTCCTACAAGGACAGGCTGAGGGAGTTGGGGTTGTTCAGCCTAGAGAAGAGAAGGTTCCGGGTACACCTAACCACGGCCTTCCAATATCTAAAGGGGACCTACAGGAAAGCTGGCAAGGGGCTGTTTCTTAGGGAGCACAGTGACAGGACAAGGGGTAATGGGTTTAAACTAAAAGAGGGGGGATTTAGATTAGGTATTAGAAAGAAATTCTTTACTGTAAGGGTGGTGAGGCACTGGAACAGGTTGCCCAGAGAAGCTGTGAAGGGCCCATCCCTGGCAGTGTTCAAGGCCAGGTTGGATGGGGCTTTGGGCAACCTGGTCTAGTGTCGGATGTCCCTGCCCATGGAAGGGGGGTTGGAACTAGATGATCCTTGTGGTCCCTTCCAACCCAAACCATTCTGTGATTCTATGATTCTATAATTCTGCTGTTGGCTGTAACAACACAGAAGCTCTTTGCTTGGTGTTTTCTTTAAAGTAAATCAGGCAGAAGATGCCTGCTACTGGGCTGAAACGTCTCATTTCCTTTGGCACTTCACTGACCTTACAGCTTTTCCCTTTCCCCTTCGTATTTTTGAAGGATTTGGGCAGTTTCTTTCTTCACTAATCTGACTGCATCTAAGTGACGAGGCCACATCTTTTGTGTGTCCCCATTTGCTTGCATCAGCTCAACTCTTCAGCTTGTTTCAGGCTGCTGTTGATGGTTGCCTGATTTTGACCTTTCACCAGCTTTTGAGGTTCTGTATTTTCTGGTTAATCCCATTGTCCCAGTTTAAGGAAGCTGTCCAATTTTCTGTAGTGGGAACTGGTGACATTTAAGTTTCAGAGGCATCCTGCTAATGCCGGCAAGACCCAGGAGCCAGCACGGTTAGGTAGTGGTGGGAATTGTGATGGGGCAGAACTGTGGCTGCTGGAAGGGTCATATAGGCCCAGGTGGGCCTCTGAAAACATGCTCAAGAAGCAGGGAGAAATAGTGCTCTGTCTCCGTGGGTACTCAAGCTGGCTTCTGGCAGAGCCAGCAAGTGAAGCTTGGGAAATTGCCACAGCTCTTCATGCTTTCCTCCTTCCCTAAAACACAGCTATCAAAAACACAAGTGGATGCTTGTATTTTGTGGGATGAGCCTTTATTGAAATACTTAACATTTAGTTTCTCTGCTCATGTAATTTTGTCTTTTCAAGGGGACATTATGCTTTGCACGGGAGTCTCTTGTTGGGTTTTCTAAGCTGTTTTTAAGAAACAGTCCATGTAAGTACAACACTCAGGCAAAGGCTCAGGCCCAGACTGCCGGAGGTCAGCATCATAGCCCCATCGAGGAAGTACTTCTGATTGACATAGTCAATGATGGTTGTCACAGCCAACATAGTCTCCTCACATGTGGGTTGGATCTGGTCAGGGGGTAGAACAAATCCATGAGTACCCTTGTCTCGCAGTTCAAATGTGTAGGAGAAAGGAATGCCAATAGTGTGAGCCCAGTCCCGTGAGGAGCCTGAGTTACTGTCTGTGAATTTAAAAACAGAGAGGAGATGCATGTATTAAGCATGGTTCTCTGAAAATACTTCTTGCTATAGTTAACGGACGACTACATCAGAATCCCTGAACTAAGCAGTGACCGTATATCACTGTGACATGGAGAGCAGAGTTTCTAGGTGCTGCAGTTCTAAAAGTCTTCCATGGAGTTTCCTAAGTGAAATGATCCTCCATGAGATGGTATTATAAAATAACAGGAGATGAGTTCCAGGGATGCTGTGCTTTTAGCATTTTACTGTGATTAGCATGGTGTACAAGATGGATTGGCCATTTATTTGTTCTGGTACTTCATCTCCTACATTGACACTGCCTGGAATTTCTTTGTATATTTGTTTTTAAGCATAGTTTTGGTCAAGTCTCAAAAATTTTCAGTTACTCGCTGTATCACTGTTCATCTGCCTCACAGATCTTTTTTCTTACCTATTTAGTATAAGTACAAAGCCCGGCAAATTGCAGTCCTAGGTGTGGACAAGTTACCTTATATTTACACCACATTGCTCATGTAGTAGAGGACTCGTGTGACTCAGGGACTGGCACAGACAGACTCTATGAATATGCAAAACTGTGTGGGTACTGAAGCCAACTACCTACCGTTCTGATTGACTAGCCTGACTTACTGCTTTCTGGGAAAAGATTGGGTTTACCAGGCAGATTCTAGGGCCCTCTAGTTCTCTATGTTAGGGCTGTCAATTAGTATCGGTCATTACGGTGTGGTCGTGATGTGGCTATCCAGTCTATTAGGAATGAGGCTGAAACCAACGTATTTCACACAGAACTGCAAGCAGCTGCCATGTGATAATGTCTGATGGAGTAACTATAGACCTGATTGGGATTTTAATTTTTGCTTGACTCCAGTGAAGACAAAGAGGAGTTTTGCTGCTGACTTCAGCTGGGTTAGGATGATCTATCATCAATCTCCTTCTGTCCCCTGAGATGTATCTGCGAGGAATTCATGTAAGAACTAGCTTCTGAAGAATGCTTCCTTCCTTCCCACAGTCAGCTTTATAACACGCAGTGTTATCTTGTATTCAAATGATTCTGCTAAGAGGTTACACCGAACCAGCCCATTAAATATTACTCAAAGAGGAAACTCAGCAAAACAGTACTTATTGATGCCTGTGACACAAGAATGGCTCTCTTTGAAAAACAGAGCAATCAAAGGGAAACATGAAGAAACTTACATAAAATTAAAGCGGTTGATCCTACTTCATAACTGGTCCCATACTTTCCCGTCAGGGCAGCAGCTGCTTCCTTTGCAACATACATCTGTAAGTTTAAAATAGGAACAGCATTGTCATTAGTACCAGTACGTTTGACAATTATTTTGAGAGGACCAAAATTTTTGTCTTTCAGCTTTACCTTTACATATGATCGGCTTTAAGTTTTGATATGATTAGTTCAGGACTTTTAAGAAATCCATTACAAGTATTTGGGCAAATTGGTTTTGATTTTTTTTAACACAAATTCTGTTAAAATTTTTAAAATTATTCTGCTATTGGGTAGAGAAGGTATTTACTTTGTTGTGAAGCTAGAAGGCTGTATTTTGGAGAATTCAAGTCTATGCTGTATACTGGTACTGACTACAGCAGTGATTGATCTTGTTATATTGCCATAGACTCTATATTCCGCCATCTTTAGAAACTGAGCCCTAGACAGACTAAATGACTTCTCCAATGACTCATATGATGCCCGAACCTAAGTCCCTCATGCTCTTGACTAGCACTCCAGCTACTGGAATGTTCATAAACACACATGTTAACAAACTCAAATTAGAACACGCAGAAACTGAGGGGACAAGTAACCAAGAAGTAGGTGCCTACTTTGCTCCCATTCTCCTAGTGAACACATTTGGAATATCCTTTCTGGACACAATTGTGACAACCATGTGTGTATAATGTGTTGGCATCCTAAAGTGCAAATGCATTCTTGTATACAGCAAGAATGCTGCTCTTGGTGCTCTTCTCCACTTACCTTGCATCGCAGTAGCCCTATCTTTAATAATTCAATTTCCCTGATTTAAGATGAAGGATTAGAATTAATTCTGAGGCACATAAACCTTGCTGATACTGCATGTACAACAGGCAACCAAGAAAGATGAAGAGACCACAGCCTTACATGAGGGAAATGAACAGCTAAATCCCAGGAAACCTGCCTCAAAGGAAGCTTTCTTTAAAGAAAAGTTACTTGCAACTTCTTTTCCTGGTTAATTCACTTTTCCTCCATAGAAACACAAAATCACTGTCACAAAAGGTTCTGTTTAGAGGACAGGAAAGAAGTGTTAAATAGAAACCAAGAGCTCTGACATATTAGATAGACATGAGAGTAGTTGTAAACCCAGAGAAGATATTTTAAACAAACAGAGCTAATGCAGATATTAAACTCTGCACAGGATAGTTCCAGTTTTCTTGGCTAAGCAGGGGAGGGAGCCAATGTCAGCACATAACCTGTCCTCATTGTGCAGGCAATGTGAGGAGTGGCTGCAACTCTGGGAGCCAAGCCTCTGAATAAGCCCAGCTCCTCTGAAGGAAGGCAAGAGGGAAAATAGAGTTATGCCACATACCACTACCTATACTTGCTCTCTACAAGTGTAGAAGGTGGGTGTTTTGCCCTACCAGTTCTTCACTGTTACTTGGAGGTTCAGTTGTGGAACCATATGGTGTGAGGATGTACTGTCCATAGGAGTGAATTGTTAAATAGCACAAAATGTCACTCTTCTTCCTTTCGATAAGCTGAGCCACAGCCTTTGTCTCAGGCTCCGATTCTGGTCCAGATCCACAGAAGATTTCACTGCTGCAGTTATAAGAAACACCAATACCTTGAGAGGAATACAAAAAAAAGTGAATCAAAGGAGACACATATAAACACCAGTTTAGAGGTAACACAGAAATTTACCTTGCAGTGTTAAGGCATGTGTTTATGTGGACAGAGAGACTAGACAGCTCAGTGGGACTTTAACATTTTACTCTGTTGGTAGCAACTAAAATTTGCTACAGGACTGAAATATTTAGCACACATTTACAGGCTGGCTGCAACAAAAACACTCTGACACCACCACAGTGTACCACCTGCCAGGGAAGCTATGGAGGCTCCTTGAAATTCATGGCAAATACAAATACTGGCTGTTAAGTGACTAACTCCTAACATTGCTGCCTAGAGCTGATGCTTGCTCCTGCAGTGAGTTAGAGGTATAGTTATATAAGCAGCAAGTTTTTGCTCACAAAAATAAATACCAGCTGAAAGTCAATTACTTAATATTTTTGCAAACCAAGTTTTTATTTGTACATATGTCTTGATGACAACAAGATGAGTATTCATTTTTCTTTAGGACTTCATCTTATTTCAGGAACTAGTTATTACTCTTGCTTTACATTTGTGTTGCTGATCTGAAATACTTGGAACTTACTGCCCCAGGAAGAATTGAAGTTTCGGTTCAGATCTGTCCCGTAGCAAGTGCCATTCATATACGGAGAACGGTTTTTCCTCCACAAACGATCCTAAACAAAAGAAACTTCAGTTACATAACAACAACTCAATGATCTATAGGGTCTAGTGATAATATGGTATAAAGACTCCTTTATTTTAGACCTCTGCATTCTGAGTAACTAACTCTTGCATTGTAATAGCGCAACTCTGTCTGCAACGGTGATAAAACTTAGTGATAGAACATTTTATCTACTATAGCCAGGCTCTCATCTTCCAGAAGCCTGCATGCACCTTGAAATGAGCCTCCAGAGATTTAAAAAATGAAAAGTATACTATTTTTGTAGTACTCAACTGCTTCCATGCAGTGCTGCACTCCTAAAAAAGATTTGGCATTGTGAGGGATACCTCTGTGTCCAAGCGATGATAGCTGAACTTGTTTGTTTCAGATTCAAGAAGATGAATGCTTTTTTGTCAGCTGATCTTGCTGCTTCTGCTTGATTTCCGTGCTATAGTCACTGCTCTACTTGGTTCTCTGCAGACCTCACTGCACTACCTGTATGAGCTTTCTGGCTGAATTACCTATGCATCCAAGTACAACGGGTAGTATGCCCCAAACCTGCTGGGGAACAAGCTGGGACACAGCAGGATCCACATGTTGGTAGGCTGAGCCTGTTGGGCCATGCTGAGGTCCTGCATTAAAAAGTGTTTCTACTGGGCTTAGGAGCCTGGAAACATGATGAGAGCTGCTGAAGACCAGCATTTTGCACTATCCTCCATATCAGAAACGGAAGGTTATTTGGGAGGGCACACCTATTTCAAAACCAAATAGCCCAATACTTGACCAATTCTCCTTCTGTCTCATACTACAAAAGTGCTTAGACCCATCTGCTAGTTGCAAACGATGACTCTCCAGACATGCTTAACTCCATCAACCAAGCCCTGAGCTGTTAGCAGGGAAGTTCGTTCATCCCCAAAAACCCAAAAGCAATTGATCATGTGGTTTTGTCCTTCTCTCTTCCAAAGGCTCATGACATTTGCTAGGAATTTTTAGCCCTTTAATCTCAGAATCACAGAATCACAGAATCACAGAATCACAAGGGTTGGAAGGGACCTCGAAAGATCATCTAGTCCAATCCCCCCCGCCAAGGCAGAGCCACCTAGAGCACATCACTCAGGAACACGTCCAGTCGGGTTTTGAATGTCTCCAGAGAAGGAGACTCCACAACCTCTCTGGGCAGCCTGTTCCAGTGCTCTGTCACCCTCACAGTGAAAAAGTTTTTCCTTACATTAACTCGGAACCTCCTATGCTCCAATTTGCACCCGTTGCCCCTTGTCCTATCGCTTAGTGAGGCCGAGAAGAGCCTGGCTCTATCTTCCCGACACTCACTCAAGTGACTGCTGATTTACCAGAAGAAACAAAACCTCTCTGCTGTGAGGAGATTTGTGTGAGTAGTGATTCTGTCACTGTTCTCTGTTTAAATATAATTGCTATGATTGATTGTATCTAAAATTAACAAAACATGCTGTGCACATCTAACTTTCAATCCAGTTCCTGGATTTTCACTACATACTTTTTCCCAGGAATAAATGTAGCCATCAATATTGAGGACTGGCAAGATATAGAGGTCCAAATTCTGCAGAAATCTGCTTATCTTTGGGTCAGATTTGTAATTTTGAAGAATCTGAAAAGGAAAAATACAGAGGATGAGCAGAGAATGTAGTGGTAATCACTTGAAAGAGCTAGTTTAGAACTATCATCAGAGAATCAGTCACTCCTGGATATCACCATGTCATCCAAGACCTACCTGATACCCAGATATGTTGAGATAACTACTTTTTGCCATTAACAAAGCAGCAGTATATCCAGTCATAGGGTACTTCGTATGGATACAGTCTTGCAGGTATGAAAGCTGCATGATAGTGAACTTGTGTGCCAGGTACTATCAGTACATGTGGAACATTGCTATACCATATCTTATGGTTACTTTATTCCAGGGAGACTGTGGCTTTGTGATGCAGAGAGAGACTTGATCCAAAAGCCACTGTGGAAAATGATGAGATTGCTATCAAATTCAGCGGCTTTGGAATAGATTCAGGCAGAGGAAACAAATATTGTCCCATACCTCATCTCAAACTGTGATTTGGACTTACGTCTCCAGTGGTATCTGTACTATGTACTAATTTTGAAAATCATATTTTAACAGAAAAAGCATAGTATTTGGTACTACGATAGAGAGGAGAACCGAAATATCCGAAGTGATATGGAATTTTTATTATCTAAGTGGAAAAGTGAGAACTCACTTCTTTCACAAACCACTGGCAGAAGGCTGGAGAGATCCATTCTCTGGCATGAATCCCACAGTCCATCCAAATGATCTTTTTTGTTTTATTTGATGGTTGACTGATCTGAGGGAGTGTAAAAATGATCATTTGGAAAACTTTTACATTACAATAAAATAGCTTAATGTAGGACGGAAAGAAAAGGATGTATGTTGATATGCTGCTGAGCCATCTGAGATTATTATTATTATTGTTACAGACATCATTATGATAAGCTCTCCTTCCTAATAACCCCATCTCTGTAGTATCTCAGGGCAAGAGTTCTAAAGTGTCCATTGAGCAGGAATGTCTTTTTTGTTTATATTAGTCATTTTCAGGACTGATTGTTCTGACTTTGAGATTCTTTTTTTTTTCTTTTTTTTCTTTTTTTTTTAAGGGGAAGCACAAAAAGGCAGGGAATCTAATTTTACTCAGGAACAGATTAGACAATAACTAGCCCAATTATGAAGACTATGTTTTTTACTAGAGTGTCTGATAAAAAATGTCATGGAAAACTCCTAGCAGAAAAGTTGTATGTTGTAAAAAGTATAAAAACAACAAAACAACACTCTTTATCCTCACATACAGCTGTTGCCAAACTAGTTTCAGCTTGATTTGCATTTCTAAACAAGACTTCAGTTAAATTTGTTGTTTTCACTGCATAATAGCAATAGCAAGGTTATGGTGATAGTGTATATGAAAGTTGGCAAATCTTACTGTATTGTAGAGGAGCAAACCCATCTCCTGTTATTTCAGTGAATTGGATGAGCACTGTCTTAGGGAAGATCTGAATCCTGTCTTTGCCTGTGTACTTTTTCCTGAGGATACCTTTCATTCATTTTAAGAAAGTCCCTCATTTACCTGCAGATAATACATTGTTCGATTCTCAATTGTCTTCCCCAGGTAGTGCTGAGTCACCAGCTCACTGTTGTTCTTCTGGATCTGAGTCATCCATTGATAAATCTGAAACAGTCACAGAGACTTCTTGATCCAAAATGGGAGTTTCCTTCTCTTTCCCACCTCCATTTCCAGATTAAAGCATTTTCTTTTGCTTAGACAAGCAACGTTTTCCTCAGAGCTTATTTGGATCTGTGATATCACTTCACACTCATGGAAGGCCTTTCACTTGCCTCTGAGCAAAGGCATGGTCATATCTCACTGGGTGTTAAAAGGTAACATCACTGCAACATGACACTGATACTCTATTCTGGATCTTAGTCAACATGCCTGTCATTTTGGGCATCTTTCTGTTGACTTTGCTAGGCATGCAGCCACACCATCAAATCTTCAAAACAGCATTACAGTTTCTTCCCTATCAGTACTGATTTTCTACATCTGTGTTCAGCAGAAGTCATCCCGAATGGGTAGCTCAAACAACATATATGTGAGGATTGACTCACGTCAATCAGCCCTGTACTCAGCCCTGGTGAGGCCACACCTCGAGTACTGTGTCCAGTTTTGGGCCCCTCACTACAAGAAAAACATGGAGGCCCTGGAGTGTGTCCAGAGAAGAGCAACAAAACTGGTGAAGGGTCTGGAGCACAAGTCTTATGAGGAGAAGCTGAGGGAACTGGGATTGTTTAGTCTGGAGAAGAGGAGGCTCAGGGGAGACCTTATTGCCCTCTACAACTACCTGAAAGGAAGTTGTGGCGAGCTGGGGGTCGGCCTCTTCTCGCAGATAACTAGTGACAGGACAAGGGGGAATGGCTGCAAGTTGCGCCAGGGGAGGTTTAGGTTGGAGATGAGGAGAAATTTCTTCTCTGAAAGGGTGGTCGGGCATTGGAACGGGTTGCCCAGGGAGGTGGTGGAGTCACCGTCCCTGGGTGTGTTTAAAGAAAGGTTAGATGTGGTACTTAGGGACACGGATTAGTGGGTAATAGGTGGTGGGGGAACGGTTGGACTAGATGATCCTTGACATCTCTTCCAACCTTAATGATTCTATGATTCTATGAAGTGTCAAAAACCTGTCCTTAAATTACTTTTTTCTACAAGTCTCCCACCATTCACCGCTTTTTCCTCACTGAGATTCCAGAGACTGCAATGGTCATTTCACTTCACATGTGGCTCAGCATCAAACTTACTGTGGCTTGAATGAATGAACAGTAGAGATAATGATAAAGCATCATAGAGTGGAAGGGTAGCAAGCCGACCAACTGAACCCCAGAATATTGTTTGTAAAACAATATGGCTGCTTCACACAGAGCATTTATGTTTGGATCAGGGAGAAATTGAGGATTTAGTCAAAATCAATGGCAAATTCAACCAGGCCAAGATTCTAGTCAAAGGATGGATTCTGCAAAGAAGAAAGCCAGAAAGAGCTCTGCTGACTTAGCTTTCTGCAAGCACAGAGCAGCTTGCAGTGGTTTTTACAAAATAACAGCAACAAAGAAAACAAGTAGACTTGGGTTCTGCTTTACCTCTTCCATTGGATGATATTGGGTGTAGACATAATCTTCTGAGACCTGCCAGTGGCTGCTCCTCTCCTTTGGCATACTCTGATCCACAAGTTCCTGCACGTCACCTATTAGGACTCTGAGGGGAGGGGAAGGAGAGAGATAGGAAAGAAAACAATCCCTAACAATTACTGTACGACTACCATGGGTGATACATTGCTTACATCAACAAACGAAAGGATTTAGCCCCTTCTGTTGTGGACTGCCTGGCAAAATCATCACCATCAGCATAATGGTGACATTCATGTAAGAGAAAGTTCAAAGTACTGAGATTTTCACTGGGTTTTAACAATAAAGTAATAATATTACCAGATTATTTATTTTAAAGATTGATAGTGTTCAACAAAAAACATTCAATATCTTTCTTTTCTTCACCACTTCTGGGCAGAACTCTAAAATTCCCCCTTTTGGGAAAAGGACAGAGAAGTGAAAAATTTAAGATTAGTGGTTCGTTGTATTTATGGAGACATTTTCAATTTGTAAAGACTTCACAGAAGTATCCATTGCAATTTGTGAAAATCAGAACAAACCCACTCTTTTCTTCAAAAAGCTCTTCTTGCTTTTTAGCTATGAATTAGTTCAGGAATGAGTTTAGCACAGGTGTGATTCCATGATCAAGAGAATGTCAACAAAACCTTTTCCTTGGCTTCAGAGGACTTTGTATCATATGCTGTGTTTTCTCACTGCAGTCAGCCCCTTGGAACACTGTTACAAATCTGTGCTCATTGTAAACGCTTGTGATAGGACAATTGCAAAGGTAGCCTATGTATTGTTGATTCCAGACACTGTAAGTCCTAACAGGCTATTCTGCTGACAGTAGCACTGTCGGCATTTCTGGAAGCTGCACACAAGAAACTTTTAAGAGTAGTTACAGCTGACTTTCACTCTGAGCTTTGATGTTTATTCACATCTGAACTTCAAACTAAAATTTAGGCAGTGCAAATTCCCATGAACTGAAACCACACACGCAAAATGCTTTATCAGAGCTCCGGAGAATTGAAATCCCAGAGTCTGACACAGTCAGAATATTGATGTCCTGATTATAATTTGTCATTTATGTCTCTATCATTATATATCAAACTGTCATGTTACCTTCTTTGCATGTCAAGTGCCTTCTAAAAGGTGGTTCCTGCTTTGAATCTGCTATAGGAACTTTAACTCTAACATTGCCATACTCATCTCAAACCCTTTGCCATACAAAGCCAAAATTTCAGCTTGACTGTTGAATTTCCCCCCTCTTTCTTTAGGACCCTACACAAGGTGGATACAGTTCTGGCCTCAATCCAAGGGGAAAAAAAAAAAAGATTAAGCTGCTAACTTCAGTTTAGTCTTTAATTTTCTACAACGGTCAATTGAAACCATTAGAAAATGAAGAACCTTGATAGAAATAAGAGGTTAAATATCTTCTGGAATGTTGTCTAAGTCCGGAATACCTAAACATGATGCTAGATCATTCATACTGGCTCCCACCTCATCTCTCTCCATCTCTGGTTGTCAGGGCATCACACTTACTAAAAGGAGTTTGTCAGGCAAGATGCAGGATGTCAAGATCAGCTTTAACTCTAAACAGCTCTGAAGTGGCACCAATCCTCCTTTAACTTATCTTTGATTGGTAAATGTCAGTGTATGTCCATAGGCCATTTGTCAACAGCCCTGAATGACTACAGGGTTGATTCTATGAAATATAGCTAGCTACTGGTTACCTGAAAAATTCAGGTCCAAATGGGAATGGAACAGAGTGAGGAACAGATTGTATTTAATCCCATTTGGCTTTACAAACACTCTTTGTATCTGAATTAGATCTTCTGGTTGGAAGTAGACACAGTAAGTGAAGATATGTGGCTGGATAGGTCTGTAATGCCTCATGGGCCATTTGCAGCTCCTGGCCTCCAATTGTGTCCTTTGTCCCAGACCAGGGAGTGGGTGGGATGGGATGGGAATGGCACGGTGGGGGTGGGGGTGGGGCGGGAAGAAAGCAGGTGGAGAGAGGAATAGGGGTAGGAGACTGCAGCTTCGAAGAAACTGGCTGAATATTCACTTTGAAAGGGCTCTTCTCCAAACCAGAGGAGCAGCAAAAGCCTGAAGGGACAGAGGAGAGCTGCAGAGACTGCTTCTCTGCAGTGACACTGATTAAACCTTTGGGCTTTCAAAAATAGGGAGGACCCTGTGTTCAAATATCTGTACTTTCCAAGAGCAAAGCATGCTCCTATAAGTAGTGGTTGTACCAAGCTTGGCTTCCTGACTTTAGACTATAAATCTGAGTCATACATCTGAGTACCATCCTCTGTCACTGAGAAGGCAACAGCAGGAAACAAGACAGATTGGGCTGTCTCAAATCTCAGCTCCAAATTCACAGTGCAGGCTAGCTGGAAGGTGAATAAACAGGGCACAGGGGAATGTGCTCTTAAAACTCAAAGGTATATATAGCATCTGTGCATTGGGCAGGTCGAGATAAGTTGGAGGCACTTGGAACAAAGGTTGGGTCATATCATTAGTACTTGCTGGCTGTTCATTGGAGAGGGCTAGGTCCTTTTGTGATAGCAAGGAAGATTGTTGGAACCAGTCTTTCCCATCAGGAAATTAGAGGTCATACTTGTAAGAGATCATATGCTGATCTAAGCTGTCTTTCACCTCCTGCACCAGAGGGGCTGGGACCCTTATGTGCAGGTCTTCTCCAGCCAAGATGTCTTCAGACAGCTGGGGCTTCCACAAATCCAGCTATGCAGAGAAGAAAGAAATGCATGAATCAAGCTCTGTTTTCACAATGAGAAAATATATTTAAGATAGAGTGGCTGCATATCAATAAATGGAAGAATTTTTGCTTCAAATTCTCCCCTTAACTATTCTCCAGCCATCTGTTCATCGAGCACGCAGCAACAGTTTTAGCATTTCCATTGACTCAGGCACCACTGATAAGGAGCAGCACCCTCACAGAGCCATGACAGGAAACTAACTTCTTCCCATAAACCCCTTCAGGTAGTGGAAGGGCCATTCCATCCTACACTAAGAAAAAAAAGTTAGGTAAAGGTTTTTCAAGTTTACTTTAACCTCCATTCTTGTCCAAAGTTACAGGAAAATCTGTTTTACAGCCCAAGCCCCCACTCTGCTTTTGTGTGCACATGGTTATTACTCACCAGTGAAGTGCTGCAAAGTTGCTGAAGATGCTGGACTTGCTGAAATGTTTCTGGCACAATATGCAAAACCTGATCCCTGGAAATTCAGCAGAGAAACAAGATCAGTTTTAATGTCTGTTAAAGTATCCATGATATCATAAGTCAAAAGGAGATACTTTGTTATGTAGAAGGAAGACAGAACATGTAACTGCATGCTATTCCAACAAAAGCATGCCTGAGTGATGAATTCCTGCGATGTTTTAGCTACAAATAGAACTAAGTGATGTGGTTCTGTTGCATTAGGTTAACTCTGCTTCCTTGCCAGTGGCAATTCTTTATTCACCATACCAGCTTCACTGAAGCTAACTGCTCACATGGGTCCTGGTGTGTGTTTCTGCCTCTGCAGGACCAAGGCCAAAGCAAGATCATTGATAATATATAATAAACTCTTTATCTGATATGATGTTACTTTTTTTTCCCTGCTCCTTAGGAATTACTCAGTTATTTCAGATAGACTTGGTGCTTTGCTGATATACTTCAGACTGCAAAAACATAAGATAGCTGTGATAAATGAACATTGCTAACAGCTTGAGATATTCACAGACTACTTGCTAAGAGAATAGCCCATTTATTCCACAAATAATGAAGAGTGTGATCTCCAGAACTGTTTATTCTTAATCAATTTACAGGAAACAAATGTTTCTAGTACAGGAAGTATAATTTTATAATTCCAGAAAAAGACGCATAGATCCAGTGTCTGAGTATGTATTTTCATGAGGCCCCATGAAACTTCTCTGAAAAAAATAAAATGAAAGTTTACCAAGAACAATTAAGATGTTTGGAAGTGCGGAAAAAGCAAACCTGTATGTTCTACTAAAAAAATCCTCATTGTAATTATTCTAAATTTTTTTTCAGTGTTTGTTCAGGTCAACTTTGCAGAACTGATAGCAAATCTGACATCTCTAATGAGAGGGCTTCATAATCAGGAGTGGGTTTTGATGACTACATTACTCAAAGGTGAGATAGCAGTTATTCACTACTGATGTGGTAGAATGGGGAGCCCAAGAAATGTTCGTATTAGTAACCAATAATCACTGTTTCACAGTCTCCTTCAGCGACTTCAATGGGCCTTGGAGCCTTTACAGAAGGAGTACAAAAATAGAACATTTTACCTGTTAAAGCTTTTGTAACGTAAATTCTTGTTGCAAAAGCCTTACATGGTAAATCATTATGGTCATCAATATATTATGCTCTCATCATCTGAACTGCAACTGCTATCATTTGTGCTTCCATACACAAATGTACAATTATCAGCTTAATATACATGCAAATAGAATTCACTATTCATTCACATCATCCACTGAGAAACAGGGGGATTTGGGTTTTTTTACATCTCTCTTGAAAATATCACCTTTGCTGATAGAGAAATGTAGAACTTGATAGTTAAAATGGGCTGTTTACTACTGGTTCAGGAGATGCTGTTAGCATATAGCACCCTTATCTGTGGGACAAAATGATTACATCTGCATTGCTAACAATTTGGTACAACAGCCATGATATCTTTGTAACAGAACCTTGTAGATGCAGGATAAACATCTTTACTAGGAGAATAAACATCTCAGCTGCAGTTCAGAGTTTATTCTCTCTAAATGCCTGGGCTTGCTTTGCTCTTTGTCTATCAGGAAGGGAAACAATATCCTGTAATATCTTTCTATCCTCATTGACATTATGTCTTAATTACACCAAATGAAAGAAATGCCAGACAGTCAGATTGCTGCCAGATGGCCAGCTCTTATTTACTGATAAACCTTTTACAATAGCCAGTATGGAGACAAATCATTTTTAATAGTAAACTAAGATTAGAAAGCACACAGTCATTTATGATTATGGACTGGGATTCTCAGTGGAGAAGTGCAAAGTCAGGCCACGTGACCATGTGAGAACAACAGTTGTTCAAATGCTACAGTTAAGCTTTCTTACCAAATTAAAGGACTTTTCTCAGCACAAACTGCATTTCCTTGGACGCTCATAGATCAGATATTTCATTTAAGTTGTTGAATGGAGGAAATGACAACAGAAATGGGCTTTACTAGCCATTTCATCTTTGTGCAGGTGCTGCCCACCCAAAGTCAAACTGACCATTCTATTAGGTGTGTTTTTAAATCCGATGCACATACTGGGCAGGTTTAGTCCTGGACAGCAATTAGCAACAAAAACAAACACTACATTACCAAGGCTCTGTTAAATTCTAGCTAGTGAAATTGACAGGCTCTGACTGCTTCCCTGATATGAATCTAAAGACTAAATGTTATCCAAGGAAAATAACATTTTTTAAAGAGAGAAATGGTGACTCTGTATGCTTTGCCAGAAGCTTTGCCAGGAGAGTTGTTGAACAGGTATACTATGCAGGAACTTAGTTGCAATAGAGATTGCTTGGTTTTCTCTCCTTTGTAAAACTATATTCAGGGGATGTAATTAGTTTAGAAGTAAACTTTCTCTGTTTACTTCAGAAAATTCCATATGGATAGTTGGCCTCCACACTGGATTTGTGCCCCACCTGCAAATCCCAGCTGCTGTAGAGGCAGAGAGACCTATCATCCCTCGTAAAGTTGAGGGTGAATGAAACAAAGTAGTTTAGATAGGCAAGCAGAGTATATCACTCATTTTCTTATGAAGCAGAACGGAGAATGGACAATACAGCAAAACTAGACTTTCCGTACCTTTCAAAAACATTACTCCGTAATAAAAAAATCTGTAGTCTCCTTCTCTGAACACCTTGGGGTGATAATTGTCTGGACCAACTCCATTAGCTTTTTTTGGTTATTGTTACAGATTTCCAACAAGGGTTCAGTATCTGAACTGCTTTTGAGACACCATCTTTTCCACATAACCTTAGCTGTCTTTTATTAATGGATATAATATTGCTCAGTCACCCCCTCCCGCTTTATACTCAAAAAAGGCATTTTATTCCTAGAACATCTGATTTCAAAGTTCATTATGAAAGAGGCTAAGCCGAATGAATTTCAGCTAATGGAAGCAGAGCATCTGGAGGTCCATTTGAGGGACACTCTGCATCTCCTACAGCTGCAGGCATATCCTTGTTGGCTTGGATTCGGTTCACTCTTTCTTTGTTTCCCATCTTTATGTTTTCTTTCCAAATCTTACAAAGCTTACAGCTTAGTAACCCTATCTCCAGGTTTTCAGTTCGTAATTGTTATTATTCTTACACAGTCCCTGGGAATTTCACTGCATGCACAATTCTTCATGATACCCCATTCAAACTCACCCATCATATTGCAATTTCAAGCTGAGTTTTCCAGGAATTAGCATCCCCAGAGAAAAGGTGATCCCAAGAAAAAGCCACATCTTTGTGCAAAGAACCCAGCCCTGACAGTGCAGGGCTAGGGAGGAGGATGATAGGTCTGGACTGAGCACTTAAGTTGTACAATTATAATATATAACCAGAGTTATCCTGGAAGGGAACCTGTCCTGTTGAATCATTAACTAGTTCTGTTTTTTCTTAGTTCTCCAAGCCCTCTGTTCCCCAGACACAAACACATACAAATAGCAACTTCTCACTGAAACACTTCTAAGAAGTAAGAAGATTTTTCTCTATGACAGCTTCAAATCTTTGAATCTACTATGTGATAAACTTGGTAGTCATTGGAGAAAGTGTTACCTGCAAGGTCCATGGCAATTAGTGAAGATTAGCTTATAAAAATCATTGAGACAGGAAGAACAAGAGAACACTAGTAAAACAAGCTCCATCCTTGCTCTCTTCCTTCTCGTGTTTGTGTCCCTGTGGAGCACTTCTTTGACTTCTTAACTTACTTTCTGTCATTTGCCTAGCCAAAAATAAGGATGTGAAAGAAACAACCAACATTCCTGTAAAAGGAAAAGGTGGGAACATCAGAGTCTCATCTAAACCACTTCCAGTTGCACCAGATCAGTCTCTGGCCACAGACAATCAACTTTATACTGTCATAAAGAGTGTTTTTTGTTATTTAGTCAAAACCATGGGCTGATTACTGTCTGAAATATGTAATTTTTTGCTTAGTTCATATATCAAGAGTAAACAGTGGAATTCCTTCTTTAATAAACTCCAGTTAGCCATGTATCACAGTTCTTCAGAAAGAAATTGTTTCACTCAACTTCTCTCTTGGATTAAAGCTATCCCATGGTGATCTAATGCTAAAAACTGCATGGATTTTGGGTGAAGAGAGTCCAGTAAGTCAGTTTGTTTGTGTATACATGCAATGGACATTAACTGTAATTATGGTAGCTTTGTAAATGTTTCTCGGCAAAGTATGAAGTCCTCTTAAATTACTACCAAGGCTGTCATCAAGGACACAGGCAGAACTGTGCCAGTATAAAAGAGGACCAGCTTAACTCAAAAGTGTTCTCACAAAACCAGGCTACATGCAAGAAACAATATGTTGTTCTTCATAAATCACATCAGACCCTTCCCATCTTATTGCCACACACTATAATCTGCTCAATAGCCTGAACCTAAAAATGACGGATATATCCCTCCCACAGTGACTTCTGGAAGAGCTGAAGGAAGCCCAGTTTGCAGGATTAGAGACAGCTTCACTTGTGAGGAATCCGAAAAACAAAGTCATGTTGGAAGACCATATTCCACATGCAGGACATCTGCTCAGATAACCTTTGTTTTTGCTTTCTTTGTCTCCACCACTGCTATGAGGTGGAATAATGTTTTGAAGACTTCTGCAGTGTTGTCTGTGTCCTTTTACCAGAGCTGACTTTGAACTGGGGTTCAGTCCCTTGACAGGGACTCAGAATCTGGAAAGAAGAAAAATGGATGCATAGAGAAAAAACCCAAAAAGCTTCATCTTTTTTTTTTCTCTTGTAAAAAAGATATGTACAAATGGCGCAAATCATGATACATGCTAAAATTCAACTCAAGCCCAAAGCTTACACCTCCACACTGAAAGCAGAAACTGTTTATTCTGTGGTGAAAACATTACTCCTATGATGCCAAATAGTTATGAAGATAGATAGGGTCATTTTGCTTAATGGGCGTAGGACTCAGAAGAAATGACAGTTGCTTGCTAGGTCTTTGATTCAAATTCCTTTGAAGTCTAGTTGATTTTAATGGGCTTTAGATTAAAGTCTTGTGAAAATAATCGTGGACATTTCTCACTGGTTTAAAAAATGGACTTGTTTTGGGACTTCAGCAGAAGATTTGTTCATAAAAGACAATACCTAAGTATGTACTTCGTGTTCAGCTTGCAAGTAGCGCTGCTGTATTCATAGTAAAAGCCATTAGAAATATTATTCTGCCACCAATGCAAAATCATCTTGGGACAAACAGTTAGCTTCAACAAGCCTATTGCCCTCTTGGGCATAAATGATGTCTCTCTCAGTAATAAGGTCTGTTCTTTGGTCAGGCTCTTACTGGCAGCTGCTTATCTTTCTAGCAAATGTGGAAGGCAGCTTAATCCACTTATTTCCTCCTTGAAAACTGTGTGCAGAAAGGCATGGGACATTCTGGGGAGAGGAAAGGTCATAAACATATGGCACAAATGTGCCATATGAAACCATGTGGTGTCCTTTCTTCTAAACAAGTTTAATTTGCAGTTCTTCCATACATTCTTCTTAGAGCTTCAGAGCATTTTTTCAGTATCAGTTTAGCCTCTTAACTAACTGCCCTGTGAGACAAGCAAATATTATTTCCACTACTTAAAAGATTAAGAAAAAAGGGGAAAAAAGTGTCTCCCCAAGGTGACATAGGAACACTGCTGCAGAGCCAGGAATAGAATTCAGATCTCCTGACTCTCTGTCTGGTGCTTCCTTAAATATATGACCATCTGCTCTCCTGCTGGAAGTATAGATACTATATGCTGACTCCAACAAGCTGGCTGCTAAGCCTGTTAGTTTATCCTCTTTTTATCCCATACTGATATCATCTCAAGCTAAGCTTTTGGCCTGGAGCCAAAGTGATTTCCAGTGTTTGAATGATTCGACCTGCTTGTTATTGTTTTAACCTTGCACCACACATACGCTCGGCTATTTGTGACTTATCTGCATACAGTCTGTGTAGCAACAGCCAAAAGCTAGAACTGTTTTGTTTAAAGATTCCATACTGGAGCATACCATGTTTTAAACAGCTATCATATAGCAATGAGTTTGATCCTGGTAGCTGCCTGCACCCAGATTTCCTGCTGAGAAAAAACCAAAAACCTTACACAGTTGCGTGTCTCCACAAACATAAGTTCATCGTGGTTAAGCTTTCCCAGGTCCACAGCTAAATCCTGCACTGACTCCATCTGAACTAAAACCCAAACTAGAACTATATGGAATTCAACATGATCAACATATTTTTAAATCATCACCTTGATTCTGAGAAAATCATCCTCCAATAAATCTCCTCCTCTCATTGCTGCAGAAAACTCGTGGTATGTGTCCAAGACAGAATCATCACTCAGTAGGGTCAATACAGTAGCATGCTGACTAATATGCCTTAAATCCTAGTCTTCTGCTCCACTGAAGAAAGGGGGTGGATAATTCATCTGTTTTACTAAAATATCCTCAGGTTATCACTGTAGCTTTACTTGGAGGAAGCACACAATGAATTGACATTTTGTTTCCCAATGACTTGTCATAGGAGACAGCATATTCTGTTGGTATTGTCTTTTTCTGAGTACTACAAGATATTTCTAGCTTTCTGAGCAATGTTCAAAATATTCCAATTCATTCTACAATATTAAGTATATGGTCTTAATTCTGTAGCATATGAATATTTAGCAATATGTTGTGTGATATGCGATGACAATCATTGTTCCTCTCAGTATGCCATGTCTTCAGCTTTCACAGCTTTGTTAGAGAAAGGTTTTTCTGAAAATCTCTGGGCTCCATTGTGATTTGACAGTGCTAACTGTTCTCAAGCCTCGTCAGCTCCAGCAGCAATCCTAGCATATGTGGGAATATACTGGAAACTGTGCTGAGTTACAACAATTCTTTTCTAGAGTCATCTTGCTGAGTTTTTTTCTCTCTCTCTCTTTCTCTGAGATTATACTGAAAACACCCCATTAACCTTATATTTGGGATTTTAAAATGATCTTAAACCAGAAAGAATTCCAGCCAACATGTACTAGATTGGAATGACTTACTAGCAAGCCTTAAAAATAGTTACATATAAACCAACCTTAAGTGTCCTGCAGATCATCAAGTGATATGGGATACTTAAGCTTTAGCTTAGGAACTGATTTGATGATTGGTACATGATCTAGTAATTTCAAGAGATACACATTTAGAGATACTTTCAAAGATTTCTCCATAGTTTGTGTAGCATTTATACATATGCATATTCACATATTTTGAGCCAAACCTGGAAATATCAGTGTGTTGTGTCAGTGTGGGAAATAACACCTGCCTTTTCTCCACAAGTCCCATGATGCAGTTTTTAGACAGCTTTGTTGTCACAGAGTTGCTGATGACTTGAACCCATTCAGTAAGCAGTTCCTTATGGAAGGGGGCTGAAGCAGGCTGACAGAATCTGTATTGATTTAATTAGGTTGGCAGAGCAGCTTCCTCAAACACCATTTTCTTTAACCAGGAAAGGAAAATGTTACTAGTGAATTGTCTTTCCTTAATAACTGGTGGCCTGGGTGGTTATTTTTCCTTCGTCCTTTAGACAGCAAAATGTCATGGCTAAGGAACCTTGAGCCTGACCTTTAACATATGGTCTGAATTTCAGATGGTATTTGCAGCCTGTTACTAAGAGGTAACAAACACCATAGGTTCGGTTCTAGAAGTTAAGGGTGTCACCTTTATGAGAAGTCGTGCACAAAATCCTACATTCCTTATGTAAACACAGTTCTGATGGGAAAATTGTCTGCATAAGGGTTGTACAGTTTAACTAGTAATACATTCAGGTACAGTGGTAAATTGCTGAACCCAAAGTCTACACATACAAGATGGCTGCAGAATATTGCCCTTGGAGTTTGATCAAAGGAAATACTCAATTTGCCAACAGTTTTTAATGTGCCTGAATCCACTGTCAGGAACATCAGCTGGATTTTCTCGCTCACCTTCTCCAGTCCTGAAAACTTCCCTTCATAAGAATACCTTCTGATGACATGATTAGAACTTATGATTTCAAATGTAGTGTTCTGGGGGAAATGGATTTTTGGAAATGATTGACTGTGTATTGATGTTCTGAGTGGGCAAGAATTAGGCAAGAATCCTTGATTTTGTGAAGAAGCAAAACTTCTTGTAAACCTTTAGCTGTCAAAGCAATATGTTCTTTGTTTTAATTAGGCCTTTTTAAAGATGTCACACAATATTAAAAAGCCATCTTGTATTTTTAAATAACCACCTTTGTAAGTAAATAAACTACTATTATTTTATTGCTACTAGCAGAACTGTAAAGGATGACACATAAGTCTCTATTATTGCTTAATGGTTAAAAAACAAGCTTACTGCACTGTATTCTAGAATAACCAACATTATTTTTAATGAGTTCTATTACAAGCACTAAAATACTTCATGATTAGATGCAAATATGCTTGCATATGATTTCTTAGACCTAAACAATATACACTATATTCAATTTAACTTAAGTAATTAGCTTTTGCGGATATAAAACATGTTCATATTAACCTTCAGCCTCTGTTCTATCAACAATGATACACACACTTAGCTTTCTGTTAAATAGCAGCGCCACTGAGCATAACAGTATTACTTGCATGCATGCAGTTATGTGTGTACATCCATGCAAGGTGAGTAATACTTCAAACCCCTCAACCAGCGTGAGGATCTGTTAAAAATGGTTATGATGTTCCTGACAAATCTTAGTGATGATTAATGAAACCAATAGTACCTGACAAAAGATCTCAAAGTGGATCTCGTCTGAGCCAAACAAATCCATTCTACATAACTTATACTCAGTAGAATTTCTGGTGTATTTTTGCAAATGAGCCTTAAAAAAATTATGAGATGGGTTTGAAGTGTGCTGTGTATGTGTTAGTGTGACATGCAGTAGAAACAGCTTGTATTTTGGCGTCTAATTTTGTAAATAATGGTTGCTGCTAATAGTACCTGGGGAAGGGACTGGGTAGTGTAACTTTGAAGTGCTGCTTGTGACAGGGCTGGGTAGGTTTGCAGTAAGGCTGTTCACTTGGTTGCATTGGTCACAAGTTTTGGGGTTCTTCAGCAAAGGGAACTGTTTCTTTTACAACTAGCCAAGACATTCTCCACTCTCGATGGCTGAAGTGTTACTACTCTTTGTACAAGGAGTGGATCTGAAACACCAGTCAGCTCTGCCTGGGAGAGCTTACCAATCCAAGCAACTCAACGTGGGGACATCTCCATTACACAGATGGGGAACACAGACACCTGACTGCTCTGGGGCTGTGCCTCTGCTACCAAGATGACCCTTGGTAGCAAGGGTCCCTACCAATCCAACCTATGATATGGTTCTATGAGCCTATGATTTAAAAAGATGAAATAGTCTTTCACTACATGACTGATGTTATTTCAGATGTGGGCTCCATGCTTGTTTGGTCCTCCCTCCCTAGCTATTGTGTGCAATAACATCTTAACATACAGATATATAATTTCTTCCAGAACAAGCCATTGTATATTTCCTGAATCTCACCTCATCTGTGTCAATACATATCAAGACTTCAGTGACAATTCTCTCCATTTACGTCAGCCTCTGTGCAGAGTCCGATTCGCCAGCTGTTCCCTGTGGCAGAAGGAGAAAACCGGGCTTGCGTAACAGTTTAAGTTTTCTCCTTTGAAGTTGTAGAGCCACAACTTCAGCTGTCGTAGTGCCCTGACTTTAATTTAACCTGGCTTATGAGCCACTCCTCTGTTGCCCACACTCCCCACACACTTCCCCGCCTTTCTAAAGGGTGGTCAAGTACAGATGACATCTCATGTGCAGCAGAATCTGTACCATGAAAATCAAACAAATACAGAAAATTTAGCAATTTGATAAGAGTAAACTATGGCGTGTACTCAGGAATGACAAAGATTGTTCAGTAAATTGCCTCTGTCTGTAGGCATGGATAGAATCTCTTACTTATAGCAGTGAAAAGTAAAAAGAAATTATTCTGTTTATAAAAATTTGCATCTTGCTACATAGAGTAAAAGCATATCTGGGTTTTGATGGGTGCCATGGCAACAATGTTACTGGAGTACAGCATAGGCGCATTTTCAGAGAAGGAACAGGATGAAAAGCTCACTGATTATCTGTGGACACAAGGACTTTTGCTGCAGACCCGAAGACAGATTCTCTTTCTTCTTGTTCCTGGGTGGCTGTTTACAGTTGCCACCACATTCATTCTTTCACCTTATACTGTGGTTGTCCAGAAATAATGAAAGAAGGGGGAAACCTGCTACAACTAGAAGGATAGATCCTAAACCTAGTTCAGAGATCTATTACATTTGCATCACTTAAAAGAGAACAATGCAGAACTACTAAAACCACTATGGTTACTAACAAAGAACAAAAACACAGGATTACATGTTCAGTAAAACCTATGCTTGCTTAAGTACTGTAATTGCTTTAAAAGTATGCATGTAGAGAACAACAGATAATTGTGGCTCTGGTTTTGTTCTGAAATAACTAATTTCAGCACATTTCACCTAGGAGTGAATGCTCCCCCTTTGTTGAGATCTACAAAACACCTGCAATTCTTTACTGATTCAGATATTCTAGTGTCAGTAAAGAGGTATTGAAAGTGGAACCTCAATTCATGCAAGCTTATGTGCTCTGAGATTTGTGTACAAAGAGAATAACTTAACATTAACAAATGGCAATACAAAATAATAACTACTGCAAGGGTCAGGAAAAAAAAAAAAGAAAAAGCATTAGAGGGAAGTCTTAGTATTTTGTTCGTTTAGCAATTGACCAGAGCCACATCTTTACGTCTCTGCATACACAGTGTTATTCAACCTCTTGCCTATTCATAAACAGTTGCAATACCTGAGAAACAGATATTCTTTCTCTAGTTCCAAGCTCCGGTTTATTTAGATTCTGATTTCTTAACAAAAGAATCAAACCCTTGCAGTGATCTTTTAGTCCCTCTTTCCCAGTCACATTTGAACGTCTTAGCCAATTTGAGAGCACGGTGAAAGTTTTAAAGAGAGTTCCTGGATGTTTCTTGTGAATGAAGTGCTGGAATATTTCATACCCTGAGAAGGCTGAAATTGGGGCTCGAAACTGTTTTTAGACATAAGTAGATCCAGGCAGGAGAGAACTACAGGTCATCAGGGTCTGCAAATTCAGCTGCTTACGGAAACAAATAGTTTTTCCAAGCCCTCACTGTTCTCATTCTGCATTACTTCACAAACTTTGTTTCATTTTTGCTCAGATGGTACTAGTTTATTTTCTGTTCACTCAAGAGCCTTCTTGACCCTTGCAGCCCACATCTTCTGCCTTCCTGTTTCTTGCTCTCATTTTAGATCTGTTCACACATCCTGCAATGTTTAACATCATCCTTGGGCTAAGGAACCTTCCTATATAACTTATATTTGTAAATCCTTCTCACAATGTGTTCTTATTGATTGTGTGATACATGACAATGATCTGAGCTTGTCACCTTTTTGTATGTGGATATCCTTCAGATGACCCTGACAATTCAAAGGATGAACAGTGTATGCATTATTCTCAAGGAACAATTTACCAAATAAGCCAGCTTTATTATGGCACTTTACTGTTTTTTAATAAGATCTATGAATCAAAAAATGTCTAACGGCAAGCAGTATGTAAACAGCAGGAATCATAATAAGCAGTATCTCTTTCTTGGAGATTAGCAGGACAAATACTTAAGTCCAGTATTTCATAGCTCAGAGTGAAGGAAAGATTCATATGGATCTAGTTTTCAGACTTCTTTGTGGCCCAGGAATAAATTATGCTGCCTTCTTAGAAGAATCTGGTCAAATACATGGTTGCTCTGTGCAGCTGAGTCCACTGTATTTAAGTTATAGCTACGTAATTACCCTAAGCCCTATCCCTGTGTTATCTTCTTTAACAAGCCCTCAATTCATTGAAGATCCTCCCCTCTCTCAGCAATTTAGTTTGCTTAATAAATTACCTATTTTCACTTTACACAGGGCTGAAAACCTTGGCCTTGCTACAGATTGGATACACCCTTGAAATACCTTTAGCAAGTCAACCACCACAGCAAATGTCTGGATTCCATCCGTTAATAAGAAACACCTACGGGCTGTATGAAATAAAGCCATATTCAGCTTCGTGGTTCCTTACTCCTTGTTGAGAAAAAAATTTCCAGCCACTGCACTTACAAAGTGTTCCAAGTGTGAATAAAGGTTAGAAACACACATTCCTGGGTCTGCAGGCAGACTGTGAAAATGGTAGAGAAAGGTGCAGCTTGCATCCCATTAGCCTCACTGGCAGGTCAGCTAAAAACATCTGTTTAGTATCTTTTTCACTTAAGAAAAAGGGGTATTGCACCTTTCGCACCGAGCAATCCATGCCGTGACAAAACACACAATTACAGGAGCAAAGTAATTATTGTTGATCTCCATTGTGAGTCTCTCACTAATGCTAATAAACATGATTCAGGAGAGAGAGGAGAATGGTATTCTAAATAAAGTTTGTAATGCACAAAACAGGGGATTAGATCTCCCTTACTACATGAATTGGACACCTGAGAAACTTGGGTTTATTTCTGACATAGCAGCAGAGTAGATTTTTAGCAGATACAAAGATTCAAGAAACCCAGAGCTCTGAAGTCTCCCTGGCACCAGCTATACACTTCTTGGAACTATGAATTGGTGTAGATGACATAGTCGTGACTTAAATTACTGAGGTAGCATAAAGCAACATATTCTAATAAGCGAGATGATCATTATGGCAGACTACTACACTTCCATACTGCTTGTATGAGTTTTCACCTACTTGTAAGGTGTTTAAAAAAAAGAAAGGATGGTGATCAGCTCATTTAATGTTAACACGCTATGCCATTTAGTGCCCAGTGGTGGCTAATTCTGTCCAGGCTGCTGGCACCCCAGAGGACAGTATACTATCCCTGAAGAGATGGGAGCTACATACCTGCTACTGAGGACCTGACTGAAAAGCTTGAAGCAAAGGAAGCAATTTCCCAGCCCAAGCAAGAGCTGTACCTGACAGTGCATCAGGTTGGTTTGCAGGGCTTCAGCTTGAAGAGCACCAAATACTTTCTCAAACACATTTCTGAGCACTACCCAACTCTCCAGCACTGAGTATTTCAGAACTCCTCCATCGCAGGCCGCGGTGATGAATCAGCTGGCCAGCTCAGAACATTGGAGTGGCTCTGACCAGTCTGTTTCACAGAGGAATTTGTACAGACAACGCCTTCTTTAAGTAGCAGATCCAAAAAGAGGGCACAACAAACTTCTCATCAAGTCGAGCAGATGAATGCTACTTTCGTTGTTTTTTTACAGTTGCATCAAATCTGTTTTTCTGCACGTGCTGAATTTCAGACCTGAACAGCTCACGCTGCCTTTTATGCCAGACTGCTGTGACAATGCTGCTTTGGTTTCAATTTCCTTCATAAATGGGCACCATATTCTATCTACGTGTTCTGCAAGAAGTTAGGCATTCAATTTTTTTTAAAGCACATTGGTTTTTTTCACTTTATCTCATCACCACGATACCTTTTTATCTCATCATTCTAATACCTTATCCATGTGTCCACACTACTTCAGAAAGACAAAGAACGTCATTCTTGTAGGTTTCCAAGTGAGGCTAGGGCACCACCGTTAGGTAGCACGCAGTCACTGTAGAAAGTAGTGCTGTTTCCCTTCACGCCGATTGGGCTGTGGTCATGCTACAGCAAAATTGTGACTGAAGATCCAACTGCACCACAGAAACAAGCAGGGTCTTGTTGGGAGATGCATGAATTTTGGCATTGGAATGCTCACAAATGGATATTACCAGTAAAAGTTACCAAGAACAGAAAAGATGTACCAGTTCTCCCTGCTCCTTCACCTCAAAAGCCCAAAGCTGCTTTGAACTTCTAGGACCCTGCCAACATAATCAATTCCAGCACTACATAACAGGGCAGTGGAGGTGCATCACAGTATGTAATGAACAAATCTGAGTAATGCAACACCTCTTTAAATAGTTGTGGAGACACTAGTATCAGAGAGAGCAAGAGTCAGCTTATAAAGACATGCCAGACCTGTGTTCTTGTAGTGAGAGATCTCAAAATCTACTACAGTTAACAATGAAACAAAAGGTTCAAAAGAAAAAGCATTCAGCTAACAGAACCATTATTGGTCTGAACCTCTGAAAACTAGGTGAGATTCGTTTTTCCAGAAATTTTTCACATAATTTTTGATTTCTAATATACCCCCTAAGCTGAGTTATATCCTACTTTACCATCTACAGCTCTGCACAAAGAACACATGAGATGGTGGGAGTGGGATGTTGGGGGGCATCCTTCTAGTGCGTATTTGTAGGTCAGATTCCAATAGCACTTGAAATGGTCACTTTCCCTGACCCAGTGCAAGGCAGAAGAGAAATCTGACTGGGGGCATAGGGGAAGGGAAGCAAAGTCAAGATAAAGTTAAGAAATTTCAACAGCAATAGATGTCAGCATGCTTTTTGGATTAATTAAGTAGTTCATTCCACTAAAGAAAATCCACTCCCACTTCACGGAAGAAAACCCCCACTATTAGCAGACATTGTTCACTTTACAAACTCTTCTCAATGTGTAATACTCTGGAGTAGGCAGTTGTGCACAAAATTGCTTCTCTCTTCCGTTAAAACCTTACATTAATTACACAGGAAAAAGAGAGATCAGGAGACACAAAATTGTGAGTTTATTTTAATTATTATCCTGCACAGTCACTTCAGAAGAAGAGAAAGTATTTTCTGAATAAATTTTTCCTTTCAAAAACTCAACTGCATGTTCACTTGTCATTTCCTGAAACATCTTGTTCAGGACCTGGAAGAAAGGAAGAGGAAATGGCACATTAGTTCTATTGCCTTTAGCAAACTACCCTGTCCCATAAACAAAGCACTCAGTGATGGAAAGGCCATAGGGAGTCACTGTACTTTGAAAACAAGCTGACTTGAATCAGGGAAGTAAGCCAGTCACGTAGGTTTTTAGGTGCAAAGCAATTCAGTGGCTTGATTTTTTTTTCCTGAACTATGACCATATTTATTTCAGTGATAAAAGTAAGTGGTAGCTTGTCTTTTAGAGTTCCTCTGTCCTTTCTCTGCCACCTTCTAAGCAGAGATCACACACAATTACCACTCTGGAGATGGCTCGCCATTCCTTGCAAGGCCTGTTCTACCAAACAAACATACTCATCACTGTGCTGGTAACAGGACCAAACTAGAGAAAATAACTGGACTCTCTTACCAGAATCACATGATAGCCCAGTTTATTTAGATGCCGCTTCTTCATTGCCAGCTTCCCTTGGGGGTGTGTTGTGCCCACACAGAAGGCAGACAGAGGAACAAAGAGAATAGCCAATCTACAACCAAGAAGATTAGGGAAGACTTCATTGTACAAATGCAGAGTAAGCATTTTTAAGACAATGATTCAGTGATGTCCTTTCACACTGCAGAATATATAGCTGTCTTTCTATAGGCAAAAATAGCAGGACTGCAGAAATTTAATTATCCTTTTCCTTCTCCAGACTACTTCTTCTATGAATGTCACGCAAGTACCAGCATCTACTCAAATTCCTACAGCAGAATTAAGTCCTTAGATCTCCACTTCTTCCAGAATGAGAAGGAAACAGATCATTCAAAATTCCACGTTATTTTGACAGCTTCTGTATTTACTTTGATCCTTTGCTAATATTCAGCAGCAGTTACTTCCTGCAATAAAAGTCTACTAAGAAGGGTGAGGAAAGCTGAATGCCTTGGAAGCCCGACAGTGAGTTTCTGTTACCCAGGTCACTAGCTCTCTTTCTCCCAAAAAGCAAACTATACAAAATACACTGCTGTGCAGTGATCCAGCACACAAACATTAAATATTACTCAATTCTACTTAAGCCTTACTTAAATGACATATGTCCCAGTTCAGTTGCTGAGAGGTAATTTTTTTACGCAAGATGCAATTAATCACCTAAAACGTGGATATGATGATTCTTTTCATTCAAATTGTATTTCAGTAGCTGAATTAATTGCCATAACATACCACTGAGATGCACATTTTAGAGACTTACTAACTGGACACACAAATACTTGGAATATTAAAACCCTAACATAGCAAATTTTTTGGAAGGCATTTCAGTCATACTTCAAAACCTGTATCCATTACGAAAGTATCAGATTACTGTGATGTTTCCTGCCTCGTTCTCTGAAATGTTAAGTTTTAGCCTCTGCTAGAAGAAGGTAGTGAGCTGGATGAGTAGTTGCTCTGAACTGGCATGGCAAATTTTGTATATTTCAGTGAGCACAAATAACAAGCTGGTTATCTACTTTGCTTCTGCAAATCAGTGAATCAAAGAAGTAACTGGATGAAATACATATAAACAAAACTAGCCTGCTAGAAAAAATACGCATTCAAAAAAGACACCTTTGAACACTTGAGTCATCATGATCATCTGTTGCAGTTATTGGGAGCACTTTCTTTCTGTCTGAATCCACTCTGATTTCAAAATCTGAAAATAAAACAAAAAATATTTTAACATTGCAAGAGGTTACAATTTATGGTCTCACTTGAACATTAATTGTTCACATTGTTTTCAAATGAATAGCTCACTTGAAAAAGTTAACAGACACTGTCACTGCTCTGTTTCTAATTGCTGTTCTCTAATAATTTACATATTGTATTATTGATGGCTTTTCCAATATAAACAGCTATAGCCTGCACAACTCCAGAAAAAAAATGAACGGTTTTGAAAATTGTAGATATAACTTTATGGAAGTGAAATCAGAGTTTAAAGAAACTAGTCTTGATCAGAGTCTGTCATACCTACCCAGATTTTCCTGTAATCCAATTCCTCATTAGAAATATTTAGGAAGAAAATTACTACAAATACAGAAAAAATGGTAAGCTGGATGGCTGGCAGAAAACTAAGCAAAATCAAAATATGAAAGAAACCAAATGTTACAAAATGATCACCTGTCAAAGAAGGTCATATCCCATTTCATAACTGAAAGTAGAACCCAAACGTTAGCCAGAGCTTCAGAGGAGAAACAAGTCAGAGAACAAAAGGCGGCTGCTGTTTGGCTTGCCTTCTACTGTGATTTAGTATGAACGTGAACTCTCTGAAACAGTTGGCCATATTGCATTTATGTGTTTATGTACAATTAACATCTGCTTGCTGATGCTTAACAAAAAGTCCAAAGCAGTTTTGTAAATAAAAGCAATCATAAAGTTTTAGTAAATTGACTGAAATACTTAAACAGAAGCATCCTAGAAAGAAGATTCACCAATCAAGGACATCATTTGTTAAAAGATTGTGTCTTCAAAGTGCTACACTTTTAATCGCTTGCACCCTATGCAAATTTGTTTCCACCTTATTATTTTGGGGATTATAAATCTACATTAAAAAGAATACGACAGTAATTTGGTTTCATACCAATATGATATTTATATGGCAGCTGAACATTTTGCCGAAACATGTTCTCATCTCCCAGAAGTTCTATCAGGGCCTCCCGAGCCTTTCTGAGATTAAGAGATACTAATGAAGAGGAATTCTCAGTCAGCACAAATGCAGGCTTCGTGAAGGAAGGGCTATCAAGTTCCATACATGCTTTCACACAGCGAAGCATCATTGCCTTTTGTTCTTTGTAAAGATCACCTAAAAAAGGATACAAAACCCATTACATCCAATGCATCATCTCACAGAATTTTTCATTTTATTACCATTTATAGTCTGTTCTGGCAGAGCAAATGAATTTCAATATAGGAATCAACACCCAATTGTTTTTTCACTGAATATTGTTGAGTATCTTCAACATATTGTTAAATATACGCCATCAATTTACTAATTATAATATGAAAGTCTACGGCTGGGACCTGCCCATTTCTCCAGTCCGTCCCCTCTACTGTACACAGCTCTGGCATGCTACCAGTTATTACAGGAGACTTAAGGAGAACATGGAACAAGAAAGTATGCATAAAAGCCATTTATAAAATCCAGACACCTAGAAGGGTATTTATAAAACAAAGAAGGTACATCCTACTTGGAGGACTAAGCTGCACAAACTCTAAGCAGTTAGAGCTTTCACGTTCAGTCACAGCAGGCTCAAACAGTGTTTTACGCTACACTGAATTTCTTCTTCACTGAACTACTCTACCCGCTATAGAGAACTGTAATGTGGAAACCAAATTCTACTACAAACCATTCCAAGTTCCTCATGGGAGCAGTCAAAATACTCTTTTACTCATGAGTCCAGGTACTGAAGTTTGTTTACAAAGGTAAAGATTTTCTGTATTTTTAAAAATGCCTGAACATCTGTCAAAGATAGAACCACCTGGTTCTTACACATTTCTACCATTTCCACAAATCCCACATTCACCTCTTTCCATGTGCACACCTATTAGTGAACTGTTGCCATCACGGGGCCTAAGACAATAAGCCTGACGTCCTACTGTAGAAAAAGATCACTTAGATCACCATTGCTACATTAACTTTGTCTTGAGGACTTCAATTGTAATATTAATCATGTTTGCATTCTTTAATTTCTAAACTTTGAATACAATTAAAATATGTACAGAGGCACTATGCCTTCTAAAACAAGAACATGACAAAGGCCCGACCTGATAGTAGAAGTTCATCCCTGCTGTCCTTTTGCAGCAGCTCGTCAAGTGCACGATGAGGAAGATATCCCAAGACACTAAGTGAATACACTGCCTTCAGCAGTTCTGTGTTGGAAATCTGAGGGAGGTACTTATTCAAGCAGCTATGAAGAGTCTCAAAAAACCTTTTCCAAAAGAAAAGAAAAGAAAAGTATCTAAGTACACAAATAAGGCTATATAAAATAAAGACTTGAAACAAAAATACAAGTTAGAAATCTCTATTATCTTCTATAATCATACGTTGTGTAATCTAACATTAGCTTTTGACTCCTCTTTGAGGATACAGCTACTATATCAGATTTAGTAGCCTGGTCAGTCTAGAACCAAGGTCTCCATTTTCAATTATAGAGAAAAATTCCTATGTAGAAAAAATGTGAAAAGACACATTACAGATTAATAACACAGGATTATGAACACTTTCACAACTGAAATCAAATACTATTTGCCATACATTACTCTATAGTGACTACATAATGTATTATTATGCATTGTAAATGAAAACCTACAGATGCTTTTGGCTTCTGGGAACATAGTTGAGTCGTGAATACACTCGAACAACAATCAAAAGGTTTTTCAAGTTGAGGAATTCAGGGTCTTCTGTCAGCTTCTCAGCAAAACTACCCATCAGCTCACTAGGCTGAAAGGCGAGCATATCGAAGGCAGAAAGAAAAAGGATAACCTAAAAGACAAGACAGTTTCGTAAGGTCACAAAGCCAGTAAAGTGGATCCTACCTCTTGATTTCAGAAAAAACATCTTTAATGACAGCAAATTTTACAAACCGTAACACCCCTTTTATTTCTTATTTCCTTATTCATCAATAAATAGAAGAGCATTTTGAAAATTTAACTGTATCAACTTCATTAGATTGATATTCCTAAAAAAATCTGTTCTCCGAAGATCAAACACAAACATGAAGAAAGGTAAGATGGAAAGCACCAGAAACTGCCTATTCCACTAGTACCACTATTTCATCTCAAACTCACCTGTCTTTTGTCCCAAAGGCAGGCAGTAGAATTAATGTAGTCTGCTAACACTGAAAACAGTTTTACATTACGGTACTGGAGATTATAACAACCTTCCAGAATGAGAAGTAACTGCCGAAATGGAACTTCGTGGACATTGTCTGTAACACAAGAGCAAAAAAGGACAAATGATACAGAGCAATGGGAGCTGCAGGTTCGAGACATTGTGGGAACAATTTGACTGAGGGATGGAGGAGGGGAAAAAATAAATCAGGTAAGGAATTGTGAAACAGATCGAGACTAGCTAGGCAAAGTCAAGTGAGCTGAAACACATGGAAGAAACTGAGAGGCAGAAAAAAGCAAACTGAGTCAGGATCAAGCTAGAGGGGATAAATCAGCAGAAGGGGACAAATTAACAGAAGCAGCAAGAAGACTGTATTCCCAGAACACGTTCTGTTCCAGGATTCGTCATTTTCAGTACCCCTCTGCACTCAGCATGGAAACCCTCAGGCTTGCCCCTTTGGTACTGATTGAGCCACTGGGCTGTCCACTTCACCATGCCAGCTGAGGGAGTAACAGTGGTGGGTCTAAAGCTGCTGCTTAATCAGATATTAGCACATGATGAAATTTACACTTTTTTCCAATTCGGTTTTACAAAACTGCAAGAAACCACAGATATGAATCTATGTCTAAAAAGCACTAAAGGCTGTCAGGCACTAAAACATTAGCGTATGCCAAACTGGAAAACACAAAACCATAACATAACCTCCTGGCATATGAGCATGGTGACACAGATCAAGTGCCAGATGATAGCTGACTTCTGCACAGGACTGCTGCTTCATTTGCCACACAAGATGGACCTATTCCTGAGATGAAAAAGATTAGGTACTGAAGAACAATGCGCTCTCATGAACATCCCACTTTGTCTGCTGCAATGAGGGACATACAAGTCATAAAAGACAGTGACTGCAAGAGAAAAGTGCACAGTTACAGTGGTAGGATCAGCACCCATCAAAACTAGACTTTATCTTTTCCTCTGCCAGATGACTCAAGAGGACGGCAGGAAAGCAACTTGAATTTAACTCCTCTGACTTGTGCTCAGTGATTTTCCAGGCTCAGCATAAACACTGTTACCTCATTTCTTGAAGTGCCGAGTGCTGATAACCGCAATTGAAGCTAGGGAGAGTTGTGCATCAAATAAAGTGATTTGTGATGTTAGGTATTCTTAACGAAAACAGGCTAACAAAATCTTGTATACTGGACACTTTGACCTTAATCTCTCTCTTCTGCACAATTAGAAAATGAGTATGACCACTGGGTCACCCCCTTGTTGCTGCAAAAGTTACCTCAGTAACCACCTACGCAGTACAGAGTTATTACAATTCTGGTCAAGTCCCCAGATATGGGAGCGGTGACTACTTTCGTGAGAGCCCCAGCAACAGCACAAAACCTGAACAACCTGCTGGAGAATTCCTTTGCGCCATGGGCCCCACAGTGTGCCCCTCCCTCCTCTTCTTATTCCATCTCCAGCCTCTGATAGGGGTCATTTCTGTCCAGAAATTAATCACTCTGTGCCCAGAGCATCATTTTCACGATGTGCAGCATGTAAGTCCTGAGAACATGCACTAAAAAAATGCAGAAAAAAGTACTGAGTAGCTGCTCACTCTGTGTACGCCGTCTAGCCTGTATACTGTGTGGTGAAAGTTCTATGAGAGAAGACAGTATGTGCTATTAAAGACCATGTCCTAACACGTATAAACAACCGGACAAATAAAGGCTGTTCAAGCATCCCAAACACTCCTGCTTCATTTATGTTAAGAATTTTGCTATCTTAATGTTTTTTTAGACACAAATTCATATGTATTGCAAGTGTGAATCGATACATACTGACCACATACACCTAAGAAATCTACTGTAAGTTATGAAGACAGGTAAAAGCATTATTTTCTTTTTTTTTTTCCTGTGCTGCAGCATGAGGTCACTTATTAAGCAACATTCAATAATTAAATCCAGTTAATCAGGCAAACACTATGTTCCCTTCAGTTTATCAGCTAATCACACTAAGCCACCAATACATCCTGTAAGACGCGCCCACTTTCAATTCAGATTTGTTTTTAAAGTTTATCTGAAATCTATCTTTTCTTGCTAGAATTCAATTGTTTTTCCTAAATTCTACATTCAGAAAAATGCAAAGAAAAATATGTAATTCAGGTAAGTGTTAAGAAGGGCAGAAACTACAAGAACTATTTGCTTTCACTACTGATCAGTAATTTTTTGTCTTGCTGCTTGTCAAATGGCTCCACATTACTATAATATCCTGTAAAACAAAGATGTTTCCTGAGTTTTAAAGGAAATCAGAAAAGGGAGATGAGACAATAATTAGGAAGAATTTAGTATAAGGAAGGGAAATTTAATAAACTTTTTTTTTTTCTTACCCTGGATCTTTTTACTGCAGGCGTTCAGGATTGGAATGGAACAATAATTCATTGCAACAAGAGCCAAAAACACACGTAGAGCATTCGGGAAAGTCAGATGGTCAATCTCTTTCAAAACTGCCATCTAAAGTGAATTAGAGTTTATTAAATCTTTCATTCTTCACGTATATTATCACTGCTTTCTGGTGAAGGCATTTTCACCAATACTTTCCCAAATTCCTTAGCCTTTTCAGACTTGTATGAAAGAAAAAGGAGCAACAAACAGTAAAAGCATAAAATAACTACTCTCAATTTCTTAATACACAATTATAGCAGATCAAGTGTTCCATAGCCTTGTCACTATGCAAGTTCCCAGCAATTTGCCTTTCTATGGAATTTTTTAGAAGAAAGAAGTCTCAGTAAAGCTTATTTCCAAATACTGTGGATATATATCTTCTACCAACTCTTTAAAAAGTAGCAGAAATTTATTTGGCACAGTTGATTTATTTAATAGTACTCCAATTAATGTTCTGGATGTGTGTGAAAGCCATACGCCTTCAGAGTGATCCAACAGCACATCGAGTGGCGTATCTTTAAGACAAACACCCAACTACAAATCTGGACTGAGGCACAGAAGGACAGCTCTGATGCCACAAAAGAGGCTTCATTTATCAAAGCAGTAATTAGATTGAAATAAATGACACCAAAAATGAGACTACAAAGTATATTGGCTATTAAAATAAAATACAAAGGTTAACTACAAAATGCATCTACAATAGAAATTAATACAGTATTAAAAATAGCACCCTGCAAGCTCAGAAAACTAAGATCTCCCTTCAGTTAACAAGCAGAAAGGTTACTGTCCTCTCAGTTCCATATTCTGCCACATCTTCGGCCAGTTTCTTACCATCTGGTACATAGTACCTTATCCAAGGTTTTATGATTTACTTACATCTGACACATTGCATGAGCCCCCTGCACTGCTCTATTCTTGCCCAGTTTCCCATCAGTGGTATTTTTCCTCACTTCCTCATGAATGTTATTACAAACTCTGACCTCAGAGCCCTTCAGGTATGGGATGAAAACACTAGCAGGCCCTGTTTGAAAGGACGTTTCGAAAAGCATGTTTAAATCGGAGGACAAAACCCAGTACACCCTGCTATAAAACCTACAGCCTGCTCCCAAGCACTGTATTTCCCAGGGTGGATTTCAGATACAGAGAAAGGTAAGGCCATGGGCTAAGTGAGTTCTCCTGGCATCTCACTCCCATCGGTCCTTTAGCTCTGTACCATTATTGGACAAAGCTCCAATCAATGACTAGTTTTCTGTCTTACAGAATCACAGAATATCAATCAGGGAACAGCCTGTAAGTGCTTCTATGAAATACCACACGGCCAACCCAAACAAGAGATGAGTGTACTGCTATTTTACTGCCTCAATTCCTTTTGTACTATCTCCATTGCTTTCTGTCCCCTTTTATAGTGGGATATTCCCAGCCTCCAAATTTATGTTCCTCCTGAAGATATAACTGGACTATGATTCACATAGCAAATGCAGTTAACCTTTCTATTGTATTTTCTCTTTCAGTGTCTGGAAAGAACCACACACGATTTATAAACAAGCAAGAGCACAGGCGTTGTGGAAGTAGGAATGAGTCTCCAAGTAAATTTACCTCTAATTTCTTTTTCAGAAAGACTGGAGCATCTTTTCCCACGCATTTCATCAGGTTCTGCAGTATAAAGATGTCTCTGATACTTGGAATACGCTGCTCCATTAGTAATCTGATGAAGAAACACACAAGCCTTGAGCTACAGAGAGAACTGTTTAATACAGCTTTCCTGATTTCAGCAGGAACAGGTAGGTACCCCCACTCTCCCTCACTGAGGTACTCCAAAGTTAAAGCTGTAACTCCCCGCTCCTCTCCCACCTAGTTTTCTGCAAGGCTGGCATAACTTTACATGATGTAGCTGCAGCACAGTTATTTTCCCTTGTGGAAATACTACTATATGCTTTCTTAATGTTATCCTGATAGATGAGTGTTGTTGCCGATACATTAAAAGCAGAGCATCTGCCCAGACTGCACATGTGATTGTGCAGACATGAGTGCTGTCATGCCTCAAGAAATTAACACTTTCTCAAAAAAAAAAAAAAAAAATCACATTTTTATCCTAGAATCATATATGTGCAGGCAAGTTCTGAAACAGCTGGGAAGCTCAGGGACGGGCACTGACAACCACTTGGTGCAAGTGAGAGAAAAAACCAAACAAGCAGTGCTGTGGGCTGCAGGAACAGAAGGGGATATTGTAATGCAGAGGGATAAGCACAAGATGAAAGAGTTCTGCTTTCCCAGCACCTCTTTTTCAGGCTCAGAGGGAGGTATTGTAATTGTTATGTCTGAATCACCCCTAAATATACCTGCAAAATACAGCTACAGAAATACGAAGTGTCACTTTCTACGCCAGTGCACTGCTCTGAAATTCATCCTTACAGATGTGGCTTCCTGCAAATGAGCAGTAGCTCCAGACATTAAGACACAGAAAGAGATGTAGATGGATCTCCTACAAGAACTGTGTATCTGAGCTTCCAGGAGAACCTGTTTTTTTGCGTATCACTAAAACATCCACCTACTCAAAGCATGACCTGACACTGGATCAAAAGTTCTAAGTTTTGTGACAGCCTCAGTAAAAACAATCTCATGGGAGTGAGCAGATTGGTGACCCACATAAATCTCATTGGCCCAGCAAAAAATCACAACTGCCAAAGAAGTGATTCTGATTAAAGCACTACATAGAAGTTTTGCTGGATGCACAGATAAAGTCTCAACTTGTCTTCGTCTTAATTTTCACTTATTAAATTAAAAGAAAATATTCCCTGGCTGTTTAAACAGCATTTTTCATCATGACAAATCAAAATACTTCACAAAGTAAGCTAGTTTCATTACCTCCTCTCTACACATGGGTAAAACAGAGGCACAGACACCTGAAGTAACTTGATCAACACCACAAAAATCCCACAGTGGGGGAGCTGCAGTCAGAACAGGAGCCCCCTGCAAATCAGTCCAGCACCCTATGCCATGAGAAGCCCTTCTGCTCGAAACTGCAAAGACAATGCCAAAAATCACTGTATTCTACTGCCACAAACCCCTGTGATCATTTAAGTCCTAAAACCACAGTATGTCTTTAATGTGCAGACATTCCCTCCGTAACTTGTAAAACACATATATTCAAACAACATGTAAATATGAAGAACATGTGAAAGTGTTTTTTCTCACTGTAATCCAGCTTGAAGAGCGCTCACATTCTTGTCTTTATCCAGCCCTGCTAAAGTAGTTGCCAAAACTGAGATACATCGGTTATCAAGTTGATTGAGCTTCTCCTGTTAAAGAGTTTTCACAATGTCAGATTATTCAAGACCAGTAAGTTTCAGCAAAGAAAAAATGACCACTCTTAATCTCTTACCCCCAGAAGTCAATTCAGCTTTAATTCAGCTGTGACCTATGAGGTCTCACAACCATCAGATTTAGTTGTTTTGAAAAGGCTAATAGTTTTTGGGACTGTCTGTTAAATCTGTCTGGAATCAGGCAGTCATTTCCAAAATGAAGGAAATTAGAAGTACTACGGGGGCAGTGTTTCCATGGAACATCAGACTAAACCAGGGACATAACCCAGCTTGCTCTGATGTTGCACAGCCTCTCAGAATGAGGCCCAAGGTCTCAGCCCCAACTCAGGAGAAGGAGGATTTTGATACTTACCTGGCACACCCTCACCAGAGTCTGAACTAGGAGAGTGTTCTGAGGAATGCCTAGGTTCACCGCAGCATGCAGACTGAACACTAGGTCACCCCGTGTCATCCTTCTGGAGTCCCGCAGGAGGTGCTGACAAAGCTTGACAAAAGCCGGGTGCTCAAAGATCAGCTGCTTCTCGTAACGCTGCTGGTCTTCAGACAGGTTTTTGAGGAGCCTCCATACCATAGTTAAACAGTTTGTGAAGTGTCTAATGGACACAGCAGACTCCAGAGCCAAGTCCAGTACATCGCAAGGGCAGGTACATTTCTGGAGACTGTTAAAAAATGGTTCACTATGATCCATTACGTGCTTCACTTTAAAGCTCCCAGAATCATCCAGCTTTTCAAGTTCCAAGGAGCTGTGGGGAGCCTGGTCGCTCACCAAAGCCTCTGTACTTTTATCTGGTTGTATTTCAACACCTGTGCTGAAAACATCTGGCGTTTGAGACAGAAATCGAAGAGATGATCCATGCAGAGAAGGAAAAATATTTACAAACAATTTCCTGAAGTTCACATTTTCCAGGGGATCCCTGTATCTGCCAGTCCATAAAATGTGTTTTCTTGTGGAGGCTGAAGATTTGGGAGCAAGCACAGAACTGCACCTATGCATGCATCTAACAGTATTTAACAAGTAACTTATTTTATTATTCATTTTTGCTAATCTCTCATGAATGGATTTGAAACACCAACTCAAAGTAAGGGATCCAATGAAATTCCGCAGATGGATACAGTCCTGGAGAAACTGTGTAATGTCACTTATCTGTAAAGACAAGTGAAAACTATAGATCAGTTATTGGAGTTTCAATTCCTAGCGTAAAATGCCAAATCTACGCACATCTTTTACAAGAAAAAAGATTTGGAAAAGATCCCTGGAAGATTACTTGCAGAGAGATTTGTATTGGGCCCTAATGCTTCAGTCAGGCGTCCCACCCAAGGCTAACTCATCCTGGGTGGCAACTTCTCCCTCTTCGCTGGTCTAACCGAACGCTTCGCTGCAGGCAGTCCTTCCCCAGCTGCCGTGTCTCCAAGCAGGCGCGCCTCCTGGCAGGGCTCCGCTGGGTCACCGCCAGCCGTCAGCGCGGGTAACAGCACCCTGCCCGCCGCGGCCACCAGCAGCAGCGCGTCCCGCCCCACTGCCTGTCCCAGCCCCTCGGTTCCGGGCCCGGTTTCTGCAGGGGCCGGGGACGCTGCCCAGCGGGGTACGGGGCCAGCGGCGCAGGCCCGCGGCCCGGCGCCAAGGGCACAAAGGCCTTTCGGCGGCTCCGCTCCGGCTCGGAACACCGGGGGCACCGGCGGGGGATCCCGCCAGGAAGGGAAGGGAAAGGAAAGGAAGGGAAGGGAAGGGAACGGAAGGGCGGGCGGCGGCACACCAGACCCCCGCTGCCCGGTGGCTGTTACCTTGCACGCGGCGGCGCCGTGACACCCGGGCCCCCCCTTTCCGCGCGCTCTCGGCGGGTCTCGCGAGAAGGACGGCGCGGGCCGAGGGACAAACCGCCGTGGCGCGCGGCTCGTTGCTGCGCAACGCCGAAGCGGCCGTTGGAGGGTGCCGCGCGCATGGCCAAGGTGGTGCTGGCAGGTGAGGCACCGCGGCGGCCCCGGGGCCCGAGCGGCTTCGTGACTTTCCGTTCTTTTGTCTCTCTTGGAAGGGCACGGTGCCTGTGCCTCACCCTGCCTCAGCCGCTTCCGAGTCGGCGTCCTCATCCCGTCAGGTTCCTGCCTCCCTCTGCTGCTGCCCCCGCTCCCGCGGTGCCCTCCTCAGGCACTTAACCGCTGGCTGAAGAGACTGTTTCACTTCCAAAATTGTCCTCTCTTTGCTGGATCATGTGTTTGTCATGTTGTTTCCTGGGAACTCGTGGGATGCTGGTTTCATAAGGCTCTCTGAATTGGAACAACTGAAAACCGTTTGGTCTATTAAGCCCTTATCAGTTAACGCCACAAAATCCTCCTTTTGTGGTGCTGTCGCTGTGTTCACAGGTAAGGCAAACTGCCCGAGCTATGCCAAAGCTGAGCTCCTGGCTGACTATCTCCAGGCTAACCTGCCAGACTTCAGGGTTCACAAGATCACTCAGCACCCTGACAAATGGGAGGTAAGGGATTGCGAGCCAAGTTGCTGGTAGATGCCCCAGTGGTCTGTAAAGCAAGGAATGTGCTTATCTGTAGTACGTCTCTTCTTCTCACAGAATCACAGAGTCGTAGAGGTTGGAAGGGACCTCGAAAGATCATCTAGTCCAACCCCCCCTGCCAAGGCAGGGCCACCTAGAGCACATCACTCAGGAACATGTCCAGTCGGGTTTTGAATGTCTCCAGAGAAGGAGACTCCACAACCTCTCTGGGCAGCCTGTGCCAGTGCTCTGTCACCCTCACAGTGAAAGTATTCTCCTGTATTAGCATTTTGATGTGTGGGTAGAGGTGCTGCAGAAGCAGCTATGGCTACAAGAGCCAGCCAGAGGAAAGGTTTTAGTGTTGTGAGAGACTGGTGTTCTTGTGAGTCTTACCACAGAAGACGGGCACAAAATGAGGGCCAGCCTGAAGCTGTACTTTGTCAGCTGAGAAATTCAAGTTTATTGGGTTTTTTATTATGTATAAATGGTTGCTCAGCCTGTAAATCTTTTGCACACCATGATTGCATATATCTTCAGAGCTGTTACTTGCCAAGAATGTTTCTGGCATTGAAGGGCTTTGAATTACAATAGAAGTACCAAATTAAATTTTGCATATTTGTTTACAATGTGCATGGGCCTTTCTGAGTACTTTTACTGTATACATGTCTACATTGTAGTTCCTATGAGGAACTGAAAATTGCAGCATTGCTTCATGAGATATACAGTACTACTATGTTTATTACCTCTCTTTTGTTCCACACCTCAGCCAAGTAACTCAAACAGTTAAGTGTACAGCAATTAACCTCCATAGCTTACTTAACTTCTGCAGCTAAAGAGGAATCCTCAGATTACTTGCTGCTTCACAACAGTGCTATTTTTAGTGTCACTAAGATAATTGAGCAAAATTAGAGCAGTAAAATCAATGAGCAGTAAGACCTTTTGCTCTTTTGCTGAGGTATCACAGTGTATCACTGTGCATTGCTTTGTGTTATTCCCCCATTTTGCACACACGGGTACGTAAGTTGTGAAGAACCTTGAAATTATATATGGAGAAGAAATCATGTTTATAGATGTCCTGCTTAACTGTTATCAAATGCAAAAAAGTATTAAAACCTTTTGGCGGGGATGTTTACATTAGCAGTGGCTTCATGACATTTGTGAAATGAATGGATGGGAACACAGACAATCTCCTATCATTTGGAGAGAACTGTTGGACCGTGGAGGAAAGGGTATGCTTCTGGGAGGAATTAATGATTTTCTGGACTATGCTCAGGTAATGCCTTTAATAATGTAAACCCATATTTTACATTTTCTTATAACATTGTTTTTCTTTATTCCTTCTTCAAATGTAAAATGAAGCTATCCTTTCTAGTGTTAGCTTGCTGTGTATGGGTTGTAATTTCATTAGAGATCACCGTTTTTGTTCTTAGAACTATTATGGCATCACCTCAATGATTCTGAGTGAGGAAATGTTAGACATTGCTGAGGAGAACCTGCAGGCGCATATTGAAATTGAAAAAGAAGAGGAAGAGATTAGAGGTCTCACCAAGCCTTTGCAGATCTGGATCACCAGGTGAGAATATCTATGAATATCTATGAAGTTTCACTCAGCTTCAGAAGAATGCATTTTGTCCTATCGCGTATAACAGATGTAACCATCTGAAGTTTTATATACGAATCCCTGTAACTTGCTGATTTGAATTAGATTCTGTGCCCCTCACTATGAGCATTCAGTATATAATTCAGAAATTATTTCTACTTTTGTTACATTTTGCACCAGTTTAAGTGAGGGATGTGAACAGGCAACCTTTAGAGCCCAGACGACCTTAGGGAAAAGCAAGTATTTCGAAAATAATCTAGGAATTTTGTAGTTCAATTATCTTGCATTAAATGCTTTTGGAAACATTTAAATAAGTAAAGAGTCTCTTCCATTTCTAGCTTTAAAAATGTCTGTATTTCTGGTAGTCCTAACAGAGCACCTTAAAAATGGTGGTTCTTTAAAGGCACTGATTTTCAAGTGACAATATCGCCTGAATTGTATAGGATGGAAAAACCTCCAAATGAAAGGACAACCCAACTGTTTTAATTTTTAACCTGTTAAAATGACAGAAAGGGCAATAAACATCACATAAACCTAAACAAATACAAAAGAAAGATCTTTGTGTTTATTTATGTAATACTTCCAAACAAGCAGTAGTTAGTGGTAAACTGTAATTTTTCTATATCCTTCTCTTATCAGTGCATCAGCTCCGATCTGTTATCATCTGATCCCTCTGTTGGCAAATGGAGAAGTGTTTGGGGTGACCACAGAAATCAGTATCCATTTGCTTGACACTGACCAGTTTAAGGAAGTTCTTTGCGGTATTGTAATGGAAGCTGAAGACATGGCATTCCCACTCCTTCGCAGTATTTCAGAGCACACTGAACTAGATGAGGCTTTTATTCAAGCCGATATTGTCATTGTTCTTGATGATGTCCTCTTAAACTATGAAGTCCAAACCGCTGAGAACTACATCAGAGAAGTGAGTGAGATCTGTCAAGTGTATGCTCCCCTGATTGAGAAGAATGCCAAGAGTGGGGTCAAAGTAATTTCATCAGGAAAAACCTTTGTAAACCTTAAGGCAATGATGATTATAACATATGGCCCATCCATTAAGCCTGAAAATGTCATTGCCGTTGCGACATCCTGGGAAAGCGCAGCTAAAGCCATGCTGGCCAGGAAGCTGAATATGAATGCAGCAGGTGAATATTTATGTGTTCTGGTGGCATTTGGGGAATTCAGTGGCTGGACACCTTTGAGAGTACATATTTCACTGCAGAGCACTGTTGATGTGTGTGAAGAAGTGCTAGCGCAGCAGTGCACCTGCTGAATTGCATGGCTGTGCAGAATGCCAGGGTGTGACTAGCAGGTGCTACCATTTTTCTGTGCTTACTGCTGTCTGGATCTGTGCCTGATCCCATGAATGTCGATTCTCTTGCTAACTCTTGGACACAGCCCTGCCGTTCTGGCATGTATTTCATGCTGGAGATACACTGAGAAGGACTGAGCTGTGTTGTGGACCAGGAACTAGGACTTCAAGGTTGCATTTGCACTCTGCAGTGCATTGTTGTTTTGGAGACACACAAGCTAACTGTGAATAAACATGACAACATACTGCTGTGCAGATAATGAGAGTACAGTTGAACTGTGTTGTAGTACTATTTCTGCATTAATTAGCTTGCTTTCTCAGGTCAATTGTTATAGCTTGGTTATATTTGCATGGCCCTGCACTACATAGCAAAAGTGTACTCCAACAGCCTGCTCAGCATTGGGATTCTTTCAATGTTGCAGGGGTAGGAACTAGTCATCAATGACAAGTCTAGATGTTTTGGAGCCTAGTAAAATAGAAAGGTAAGTTAAGAGACTAAATAGCCTATCAGCTAGGCTAGAGAAATTACTTTTGCACCAAAGCAGGTAGATTTTTTTTTTGTAAATTATTTTTTACTGTTAGGCAGTCTATATTTGGATGTACAGGATTTTAAAAGGGACATAGCTGTATGTTTGCAATATGATTTGTTTTGGTTTTAACAGCTAAGTATTTGCTAGGTTTTGTCTATTATGCACTGTAACATAATATAAATCTAAGTTCCCTTTTCAGGTTGTGGTGAGGTTTCACATGTTTTGGAGAACCTTGTTGCATTTTTCAGCTATCAAGGCAGGACACTGAATTGAAGAATAAGTCATCTTGAAGGAGCTTCTGATGATCACCTAGTATAGCCTGCATTGTGAAAGTATTTGTCTGTCTCTTCATTAATCTGCTTATTTTCCTCTTTTACAGGAGTTAAAGACGTGATTGTTTGGGGCAATATTACTGGCTGTAACTACATCGATTTGTCGCATGCAAAACTTTATGGATATAACTGTGCTATTTGGGGCCCAGCTAATTTTTCACATCCTTTGTTGAATATGATTTATGATAGGTACAGTACAGATTTGTTTTTTTAAAGTAAAACTAAATAACTGCTTTTAATCCACCTTTATATGAACTGTTTAATAAACATCAAGAAAGGGGGTTTTTTTCAAGACTTGTCTTTACTGACTAGCACTATACTAAAGGAAAACTCAAATTGAAGTACTTCATCTGCAAAAGGAGTAGTTCCTAGTGCTGTACATTGTTCTGACTCTCCTGCCAACTTTGTTTATAACTACATTTTCGTACATATTGTGTTTCTCTTATATCATGAGCAGCCTGTAAGAAGTAATAGAAGTCCAAACAGTGACTTAGATGTATAGTATGCATGAAGAAACTTTGAAATAATACTGAAGATATATCTGCATCTTGAAGCACCTGAATCCCATTGAACATATGGCCTGAGTGCGCTAATGTTGTCAGTTTCCCTAAACAGACCATCTGTTAATATTTGTAAAAAGGATACCTGGCAGCTAGGAGAGAGAAGTAGCAGAGAAAGGATGAGTGGAGCAAGGGGGCAGCAGGTGTGACATGCAGTCAGACCCAAATACATGGAGCTCCCACTCTGGTCTAAACTTAGCATTTACTGGACAGCAGACAGCTCTTTTGTTCTATACTTGTCCTGGGCCTAGGCAGGGTATGGTTCATGGCTGGGTTCGTACCTAAGACAGTAAATAACAACAGCAACCACCTTTTTATAATTATGATCATGATGATGACTTGAGTAAATTACCTTGCTTTTATAGATAAGTAGTGCTTGTTACTTGAGCCACTTTTTGCTGGATCCTGTTTTTTCTACTCTAAGTGCCTTACCTTTAGCAGTGAAGTTGTAGTGTTTCAACTGGTTTTTTTTCCCTCAGCTTTAGTTCTTTTTTCCTCTAGAAAATTACTCTTCCTGCAGTCATCTTAGTTTTTTCTTTCTTCTTCCCCCCCCTCCCTCCCCCTCCTTTTTATCTTGATAGTGAATGGATCCATTCAGAATTTCTATCTGCACAGAGTTCACTGAGTTCCCGGGTCTGTCACTGTGTAGGAATGTTACCTGCTCATGCAGTAGCCACTGTACTGAGATACTGGTATCATGGCTCTCCTCCTGGGGAGATCATTTCTGTGGGAATACTTACTAAAGGTAAATCTACTATTGCTTCACATATTCTCTTGTAGCTTTCCCCAGTATGTATAATGTTATTTTTTAATCAAGATTTTTAATTTAATAAAAACTTGTAAAATAAATCATGATATAATGAGAGGCTGAGAGTTTGTTTCAGCATAAGAACCTCCAAATCTAAACAATTTTGCACTCCAGAGCTTGTGATTTGGTAATCACTTTTTATAGGCATCTCTTAGGTTAATACTGTCTTGTTGCACATTGTCTCTTGTCGTTTTGAGGAGTGCCACAAAAATGTTCAGAGGGCTGGAGCACCTCTCCTGTGAAGACTGGCTGAGAGAGTTGGAGTTCAGCCTGGAGAAGAAAAGGTTCCAGGAAGACCTTATTGGAGCCTTCTAGTACCTAGAGAGGGCTTGTAAGAAAGATAGGGACAGATTTTTTAGTAGGACCTGTTGTGATAGGACAAAGGGTAATGGTTTTAGACTAACAGAGGGTAGAGTTAGACTAGATAGAAAGAAGACTTTTTTACAATGAGGGTGGTGAAACACTGGAATAGGTTGCCCAGGGAGGTGGCAGATGCCCCATCCCTGGCAACATTCAAAGTCAGGTTGGATGGGGGCTCTGAGCAACCCGGTCAAGTTGAAGATGTCCCTGCTTATTGCAGGGGAGGTTGGACTAGATGACCTTTAAAGGTCCCTTCCAAGCCAAACTATTTTATGATTCATGTACATTTGACTAAAATACAAAGTTACAGTAAAAGGAGAACTCTTTAGTCTTTGAACTGTATACTGGAAAAGGCAGTCTCCATTTATATTAAGATCTTGCAGTTGCAGACTTTTGCAGGTCTGTAGGACTTTAATCTTGACACTGTTGAGGGTGTGGGTTTTAATCACAGATAATATCTTTGGGTTATTTTTTCTTCCTCAGGTCAATTTTGTGTTCCTAAAGGAATTGTCTTCTCTATGCCAGTGAGGTTCCAGAATGGTAACTGGGAAGTCATGACAGAATTAGAAATTAATGAAACGACCCAAGAAATTCTGGGACGCTTAGCCCATGAGCTGTTTCAGGTGATGATTTCTTGTATGCCCATTCTGCCACCTATGGGCACATTGCAATATAACTTTGAATACTGAGACTTTTACTCCGGATGTTAGACATACAGACTGCACACATGCACTTTTCCATGATAAATACCAGGTGTTTATAAGTGTAAGGTAGTATTTATATACTGAAATGGACAGACAACTCTTCTGTTGCCCAGAAGGGAGATGATAAAATAAGTTTACCTATGTAAGTGTACAATTTGCACCCCCAAGTTCTGCAAAACAGAAATATTAGCTGTAATTTAATGTTTCTACGTTCTATACTGCTGGTGTTGATTTTGCTTGTATGGTATTCAGAGTACTTCTATGCCAGGAGACATACCTTTAGGGATCCTTATGGCTGTCACTCTGCTTGAATGAAGGACAGATTTTACTAGAATTAGGGATTTTTTAGAAAATACAAAATCAGTGATCAGTAGTAGCATCATGAACTTCTTGTCACTTAGTCATAATTTGGCTAAATATTAAAATACTAAGAAGATTGGTCCCAAACTTTACATTCTAGCTTTAGTCATACTTTCTGATCTTCAGTCATACTAGTAACATGTAAGGATTATTTTAATGTAACAGATTTTAAGTTTGTGCTAGAAATTACAATAGATGAAAAGAATGGGTGATACTAAACCTGTTGGGTTTTTTTTTTCCCCCCAATCAGGAAAAGCTCATTGCACTAAAGGAAATAAAAGAAATGCGTCCGTATGGAGATGATAAAGTTACTAGTAAAAAATACTTGCGTCAAGGTGGGTTTAAAAGATGAGATGAAGTTTCAAGTGAGAATTTAAGTAACAGATACTTATTCTATGTCCCTTTCATTTAAAATGGATATAAAATCCTTCAGAAAGGAATAAATAAATAAATAAATAAATAAATACATAAATAGATATAAATTCCTGACCATGCCTGGGCATGGTGATCGAAAGGGCAAGCCTGCGGCCTTGTTTTGATAAGTTTCTATTGTGTAATTCACAAATAATTGATATAAAAGCTAAGCATAAATAATACATTTAGCACGACACATTTTGTCTTAGGTTATTAGTAAATATAAAATCTTTTTAACCCAAGTAACTATTATTAGAAAAGCACTTTCACCATATGTCCTACTATGTTTTTGAAGCTATTCTTTACTGTACTGTTCTTTACTATCTAGAAATACTGAGTTGAATTTCTAACAGAGAAAAAAATACTGTAAACTGGAACTCAAATTTCTCAGTTTTCTGTTTGTTACAGAACCAAACAGTTGTTCAATATCTTTAGTCTATAATCCAGTCAGAAGAAGAAAAAGTTGACACCTCTGAAGACAGTAGGCTAAAAAAAGAGATATTCCTCCTTTCTATAGAGAAGGCAGTCTTGGGAAGTGGCGGCCATATCTGCCATTTCTGCTAATTACAACAGATGAAAAATCTTTTAGAGGTCCCTACATTATAAATTATTAAGTCATTTCACTTTGTTAATGACACACCAAGTTTATCATGACTTAATTTTTTTAAAATGCATAATGATGTGAGAAATTTCAACTAAAAATTCATAGAACAATTTCAATATCCATTCCTAATATTTGGGAGCATGTGGGAAGGCTATAGGCTGCATTATACTGCCGCAGCAAAAATCCCCTGGATCCGGTCTACTTTTCCCATGAAGAATAAAAAATCCACATCTTCTCCCAGGTGTTTCTGTGCTGCTTTTCTTACCTATTTTGCTTTTCAAGTCCTCTTAAGATTACATAAAGAAAGAAGAATCATTCGTCAAAGTAAGAACAGATGAACTCTGAAGTGTTTTATTGTTTTCTCACTTTTTCCCTATTCTCAGGTTCCCAAATCTCTGCATTTTCCCAATGTTCTAGCCATTTCTTTCTACTTTTACATCCTACAGACCTTTTCCCTAGTTAGTTCTCTTTTTCCCTTCCTTCACATTTTCTTGTACTCTCAATACAAAAAGTACTTGCCAGTACTTTTATTATCATACTATGAGCTGTTCTTTTGCCTTAAGTGCAGGCTGAAGAATGGAGAAACTATTTGGAGCTTGATGCCCAGGGCCTTTAGCGAGCAAGTCTTTTGGTTATCGATGCTTGTTTCTCAGGAGAGGACTACAGACACACTAAGATTTTCTTGATAAATGCAGAGTTTCATTATTCCACTAATCATGACCTTGATTAACCCAGGCAAAAGATTCTCGATTAGACATGAGCATCCTTCCCTGTCTGCTCTCTACTTGTGTGGCACTGCATTTCTGTAGAGCTATCCCATTCTTCTTGTGGCTGCTTTAAACACTAAGCAGAGAGCCTTTTCACTGCTAGCAGCTAACTGCTTAATTGTGCCCTACTCTTGTGACACTAGTATCAAATTCTGTACTGTTCTAGAATTACCTAAGTGCCCTTCTTATCTCCTTGCATTTTAGAAGGTTGGCAAAAATATGTACCATTTTTTGCTTTTTTTACAGAGATGGAAACCTTGCCTACTGGCTCACTTTAGTCCCAGTTGTCTGGAGAAGAAAATGCTGAAAATTTCCATACTAAAACGATGTTTCCGTTGCTCAAAAGAGCAAACTACAACGAAAGGCTAAACATTGTCATAGCTTTTACAATATCTTCCTCAACAAAAACCTGGAAATCTGTAGGCAGAAAAATATTTCCAAAACAGTGTGAATGTAACATTCTTAATCTGGAGACCAAAGCGAAATACCTACTGACTTCAGTGAGTCTAGGATTTCATTCACGTCCAAAAACTTATTTCCTCAGACCAATAAACTGTCTCAAAAACATTGTTTAATGTATAAAACATTTGTATTAAGAGCATTTTGAGCAAGATTGTCACACACAGAGTAGCAGCTTTATAACTCCAAGTTCTTGGTTCAGACAACTACAACACAGTAGTTGTGTAAGAATGTACATTGTCAGAAAAAATTGATTTTTAACACAAAAAATTAATGGCATACATCTCCTTAGTGACAAGATAATTTTTGTCTCTGTGGTTTTTATTTATTTCGTGAATTTTGTAGGGACTACTCGTATGTTTTAAGTCAAATATGCAATTAATTAAGTCCTTGTCTAACCAGGATTGTTGAGGAGTCACTTTCACTTGCATGTCTTTGGTGTCTTAAAAGCTGGAGGCTGTGTTAAGTGAAATGGTATTGTAATTGCTAGTTTTTTGTCAGATGTGTTTGAAGGAAAATAAAAAAGTTTTCTGTTCTTTGAATCAGATAAATACGGTTGGAATAAATTCATTATTTCTGTTCAAGTGGAGGTTCAAACTCTGAACAGGCATGTACTTCTTACTTGAGGAAACCAAGAGGAGTTTATTTGTTATTTCTCAGCTGATGTGGACAGAATGATGAGGGATGCCTCACTGGTCTTCGAAAGAGGAGTTGGAAGAGTGTAGTTTCTTATGTGGAATGTATGTGGGAGAACCAACTTTTACAGGAACTCAGATATCATTGTTACATGTATCTTCATGGAAGAGTTCACATGGGAGCTGGAGAGGCAGGTGTTGTAACAAGTCTTGAAGAAAGTGGTTAGGAATCATTCGTTTCATGAGGAAGTAGTCTCCAGGGAATTAGTTTCTAGCAGTGTATGCACAGGAAATTGGCTGAGTCTCTGAGGAGCATCTGGAGGCAGATGTCTCAGGGGAGTATATCGGGGAAGGATGCTACCAGTAGTCTTTACAAACTACCTGGTTTGTTCCATAACTCTTCCTCCAAGGCAGGAGAGCAAAAGGGAGCTTCTCTAATGTGTATTTACATTTGCTTTTTTTCTATATGGAATATGATTTGGCAGTTTTTTACTCTTTGAATTCTTTTATTCTACCTGTGGAGATGGTAGTTCAAACAGACTGCAGTTTAAGCACCAACACTGCACAGTTGTTCATGAGAAGGAGGGTAACTATTTCTGCAACATATAAACAAGCTTACCAGACTTCTGACTCACTACCTGAAAATCACAGGCAAAGAATTTCTCCTCAGAGGTTGAAAGGAAAAAGTCAAAACAAATTTATTGGATGTCTCTTTTATGCTAACTGATTCTAATTATATTTGCCTAGTGGCCTGCAGGGAAAATCAGTTTTTTTCTCATGGAAGCATAATAGAATGGAAAAGTTTCTTCTCCTAGGTTTTACTTAGGAGAGAAAGAAATAATAAAAATAATAGGAAAGCTAAAATATGGTAACATATTTGAAGTTGGTTACAGTTGTAACACAGTGATAGACATAGTCATGATTAAGTGTGGGTTTTCTGTAACTTACAGGAACAAGCAATTTCTGGTACCCATTTTCTCACCAGTTACTGAGTAATGCTGTGTATGCAGGATATTCATAGCATTGATGAATCCTACCACCTGGGTGTTAGAGTATTGTGGAAAAAATTATGAAAAAGGGCTTTAAGATAAATGTATGTCTTACAAATGTTGTATATATTCTGCATAAATCCTAACATTTGGGTGTACTGAAGAGTGTGTAAGCTTTCTGGTTGGTCTGAACAATTCTTATTCTAGGACGTTACCACTAGGACTTACTATTTTTCCTCTTTGTGTAGTTGCACCAACCGTCTGTCCCAGCACATTGTGCTTTCTGCATTACTGTGCCAGCTTCCACCTCAATTTTAGTCTCTATAGCAACACTATTTCTCAGCGACTCGGAGATAGTAAAGGCCCCTCAATTTAGAAATACTGCACTCCAACCATAAGAAAAAATTGCTTTGAAACAAAGATCAAAGATGTTTTCTCTTTAATAATTCAGGATATTTATTACTAATTAATTAGTGTTCTCTGTTTTGACTGCTTAGACAATTACCTGATACTTTGATCTGGGCCTTTGCCAGGCATTTGTTGTGAACAGCATTCCTTTAAAAGCAAAACCTTTAGAACTGTGTCTTGAAGTCAACTTCTAAGTGCTATAAAAGTATTGGACTTCTCTGGCAGTGTCGTCTGATTTCTGGGCCTTTAGTAAGTAGCTGAGAGAAAGGTAAGCACCATTACTGTATTTAAGAGGAGACGATAATTTCAGTCTTTGAACATAACATGGAATGTTTTTGCCCTTCACAGGAAACAAAAGTAATTGTAGTTTATTTTATGCATATTTAAAATGTTGATCATATGTTGTCTGATTTCAAAAGAAGGAAGGCCTCTGTGATCAAGTCACTTGATCTGTTTGGGAGATTTCTGCCTTACTTGATCTGGTTTGTCTTTCTCTGTATTTTAACTTAATTATGTAGCATGTTTAAAAATGCATTTTATTTGCTAAGGTACATATTCTGAGAACCTGTATAAGCAAATGGAATACATATAAGTAATCAAACATGTTACTTTTCTTGCACATTCCAGTAGGATTCAAGATTAAGGCTACTCTTGTTCTGCACATAAGAGTGTTTGTGGTAATGGGATTGGAGTTTATAATTGTAAAAAATTATTTCCTGTACATTTGCAATTAATTTTAGATTTTTTTTTGTTTTGTGAAAGTGTTTTTAATTATTAATTAAGGGCACATGTAGCTGAAATACAACACACTGGCTGAAATAGTGTGTCAATGAGCAGAGTTAGTTCAGATTTGATGTTTTGGCAGGCTAATGGTGCTTCTACTTCTATGCAGTGTTCATTATAAAGTAGATGTGCTAACACTGGAGTAGACTCTGTTCATTTCACTCCAGGACTCCTACTGCAGTCAAAATCTGGACTCTCCATACAGTTTTGTATATAAAAATGTAGACTGTACATATCTTAATAATGCCTTTCATAAGTTCTTAGAGGGAGGCTTCATGGGTCTCATGTTACAATGATGCACAATGCCAGCCAGTTTGGTAAAACACAGAAATTTAACTTTGGGACCACGAATACCCTAATGTGCTTATCCATATGGGTAATTTAAAGGTTAGACATCGCACTGTACTGGATAGAGAGCTTGTCATCTTACAGTATCAAGTGCTAATAGATTATTCATGCTGTATAACACAGTGACGTCAGTGGATCTGTTCTTATGTGAGTGAGCAAATTCTAATGGGTGAGTTCTAATTTAAGTGAGTTTAACCTGTGTATTTTTGCATTCATTTTCTTGCTTTATTTTATGTACCTTTGGTGGGGAGAAAAAAAAGGAGGAAAACATGACGCAAGCTGTGTGTTTGTAAGTCTATCTTTTAGGTTGCTACGTGTAGCTTTCACTAAACAGTTATGATTGATCCACTGCCTAGAATCTTCTGATGTCTTTGATTTCCCTACATTGACTTTTCTTATAAACTATGCAGAGGCATATAGTGCTGCACACATTTTAGGAGTAATTGTATACGCAAAGTGATGTGCCTATGTAAATGTTGGACAGAACTGCAGTCTTGCAGAACCCAGGGTTGAGTCCAAGCTTTAAACCTTAGTAACGACGAAAAGGAAGAATGGGGAAAAAGAAACATATTGGTGTTTCTTTCAAAGAAGAACTTCAATAAAAACTGTGGCATTGTCTTTAATGAAGAAGTTGTTCAAGCAAATCTATATCCCATAATTTCAAATATTTATAGGTTATTTAGAGACTGAAACACAGAGTTGCAGCTTTCACCAATTAACATGATGAGAAGCATATTTATGATAGACTCAATAATTATAGATCATTGAATATTTATGCTTCGTAATTGGCCAGTATTCTGTCATGTTTATGACAAATGATCAATGACTCTCACTGGAATAATGTAACAGAGTGACAGTTTGGGTAAGTTCAGATTTAATACCAAATCTATTGTTTATGTTTTAGACATTTTCCACCTGTTTAATTTTTATTTATTCTCGCAAATTTCCTTTTATTCCCCACTAAAAGCCATATATGTGTCCTTTGAAGTCTCATGTAACTTAAATCTGTTATACCTAGTGTTTTTCAAATGTAATATTAACTGGAAGATAGTTACTATACTGATTTCATATTTATATTTGTATGTTTATAATGTAGTTTAGAGCAGTAATGAAATAAATCCTGAGAGGAGACATTCAAGTTCTATTATTATCAGGGACATAATTACATTTGCCTTCAGGGTTGTGTAAAGAAGTAGAATAATGATTATGCTTCCTTTTTCCCTTCATTCTCAGCTCAACAAGAAATAATATCAGCTCAGCTGAAAACTTTAGTTCTGTTTGAAAATTTTAGAAAATAGACTTGAGAGTAATTGCAATCAATGAAAGAGTCTGGTGTAAATGTATGCCCTCTCTGACCTGAAATTATACACTATGGGCTGTGCAGACATCCTGCATGTAAACACTGGACTCTTCAATAGTGAAAGATCCCATTTCCTGTACTTGAAACTGTTTTGGGGATTGTTTTCACCCTGATACAGTTTTGCAGTTACTAGAGTTACTCCTACTTTATCCTGAGCAGAAAGCATGTAATTTTCTGGAGTTTCACTGCAACTGTCACCAAAACTATTACGTTGTTTTATGTAATTCTGTTTAATTTCATCTCTGAAATGCATCCAGTAAATTGTTCAGGTTAAAAAGTTTGATTTGAATGATTCGATATGTCTCTGGAAAATGTGGTTTTACACTTTAATTTGTGTTGTTATAGAATGCCTAATGCCAGCTGTTCATTTCAAATGGATCCAGACTTGCAGGGTAAGGGTTTTTCTCCTTTTTCCCCCAAGTTTTCTCAAGAGACATTTCTGTTTGTTTGGACAGAAACTAATGAGCTGTAGTGAAGTTATGCCACTTTCAGAGTCTCTGTGCTGTGACACATAAATGACAAATTACACTGCTGTGTTGTCCTACCTTTAATTTTGGATCTGTCCTGGCACTTTCCCTGCCATTGTCATGTTGGCTCATGGAAGGTCAGGCACACAGGGACCATGTTCCCTAATTTATCTTATAGAATAAGGTTTCTTCATATATTCTAGAGTAGGCATGAAGGATGGCTATCCACTCCCTTTTGGAATGCAAAATCTTAGCGGATACGTCATCTACAAAATGCAGAACTAGCAGATAACTGGCTGGACATGTCAGGAAACAATGCACTCTTTTACTGTATGTGTAGGAATTCCTTGATCACCTTCTCAGCAAAGGGCATTTATGAGTCTTGAGGTGAAATTTGACACACTGCAGAATGATGACATGCTGGTTTTCTGTCCAAAGGGCAAGCTCCATTCCTATGAGAAATGAAAGTGTTTAGTGCCCCCAAATAGCCTCTCATAACTAATAATAATCCTAAAATAGTTTGCATTTAATTTGCTTTTTTTTCTTTGTCTGTTGTTTTACTTGTGTGCTAACTTAATTCTGGAACTATTGCGTGACAGGCAGAGAAAGCCCTGCTTTGAGACCACGTTTTGTCTGTAAGGATGAACTTGAAGTGAGTAGCAGATGGCTACTAAAACAGATTTCCTCCACTTACTAAGTCATCTTGCACGTGGAAGGTGTTTGAGTTGGATCATGTGTATGTTTCTAACATTTGTTTTTGAAAAAAAGCTTTTGGAATTTAATCCATAGCCTGCTGAAAACTGTGGGAGTCTTTCTGTTACTTTCAAAAGAGGTTTGGATCGGTTTACTGAAGAAAGAGAACTGATGATGCACGGAAGTCAAAACTCATTTTTCACGTTGTATGACATGATACCCTACATTTCCAAATAATATCACAAAACATAGTATGACAAGAGCAGGACTAAACAGATGGTATAGCAGATATTGGCTTATTTCTGTGTCTTAGGCAGCATCTGGGAACCAGCAGAGCCTGTAATTTGCTGACTATTAACATTAGTCTGGTACATTTGTGGGAAACCATTGCACACAGATTGGCTCAATTCCAGATGAAATAGGTAGAGAGTTTCGTAAGTTATTTCTACTCAGTTACGCATATTTGTTGCTTATATTTGACCTTAATCAATTGTGGCTAACTCTTCCTCTCTGAAATACAGGGAGAAAGAGTCTCAGAGGACAGGAGGATAACTGCTAAATTCCTTTCTTAGTTTCTTAAGCTATTGTGAGCATGCCTTTTTTTTTTTTTTTTAATCTTGAAGTTCTAGGTATGTGTGTAAAGTACCAGGTATAGGGCATGTTCAGAAGCCCGTACTTCCCATGCAGGAAAACATCCTTTGGTGATGTGAAAGAAAAGAGCTGAAATCATGTAAGGGTATGGGGTTTAGTCGAGCAGCTTGAGTGGGATTACTAAGCAGAGACATCAAAAGCCAGTTGCTCTGGTAAATTGCTTATCTTCTCAGGGAGTTCCAGATGTTGGTCTTGACAAAAAATTTGTTTAATGCTTGAAATAATATGCATCCACAACAATAACCCTGTTGTGCAGACTGACAAACTGTTCCTTGTAGAAGAGCATCTCTGGTTAAGAAAGTGTTTTGCCTGAAGAAATATTATTTCATTATGATCTTGGCTAAAAGTATGCACCGTGAAGATCCTTTTATCTGGTCCATGAATAGATTTGATTTCCAAAGAAGCAGGTGTGCTCTCAATGTTAAATACTATTTTACGACTCATTGTGTCACTGGTCATAAGACCATTTTCCTCACAATGCTATTGGACAAAAATAAAATGTTTAAATTTTTTTTTATTTATTTTTTTCAAATATTTTCTTCAAAGTATTGTGGGTTTTGATCAAGTCCAAATTTGATTATTTTGATTTTTATTTAAATAATTTGCTTTTCTTTCCTTTTTCTTTTTTTAATGAACCCCTCTTTTGTAACGTGTGTTTGTTTTCTTTCACAGAGGCTTTCAATGACATTCAGAGCTCCGTCTACAGAACAGCCCTAAAACTACGCTCAGTACAAAGTCTGTGCCAGTGTTAGTAGATGAAGACAATCTCATGATTTAACAGGGAGAATAATCTGTAAAAAATTTGTGTTGCTGTCACCATGAGTTATGCTACTTTGCTGTCTCATTTTCCACCTAAGAATCTCAGAATACATTACGAACACTTAAGAGCTAGATAGTACTTCATATACAAATTGATTTTTTTTTTCCTCTTTTGAATGCCATTAGTAAAATTCTAAAGGCATGGGAGAATCAAATTATTATTACAATCTGCAACACTGCTATGTAGACATCACTGGCAATTATGAATCTTTATCTGTATATTATTATTCTCGTTAAATGTCAAACTCCAATGTATTTCTTGGGAGTTGATTTATTGGAAATAATGGTGGATCATTGAGAATGCATTGACAGAGATTAATAATAGTGTAAGTATTAATGAGAACAAATAAGATATGATAGACTAGAAAACCCCTGGCTAGCACTCATTCTCACTGTCTTTGGAGTGAGAATTCTGTGCAAGCAGAGAGTTATGGAACAAGACCCTAGTCACCTAGCTCACTTTGAAATTACTGGATGTGAGTTCCATATAGAGGAGCTAAAATGCATGGAAATCTTGAATTTACCGCCTCCAACAGTCTGCTTCTGAAAATCCACGGCACTACAAGTGAGGTCTTCAGGGTAGCACAGAAAAGATGACTAGTTTGTTGGCCTTGGCCATATTTATTCATTTGGGCATGCTCTTTTATGAATGTGTTTAGTCTGATCTGAGCCCTGGTACGGTAAATCTGCCTGGTGCTATGTGTCACAGCACGGAAGAAACAATTCACACAGGTAGTGGTTTTCATTAGCTCTGTTGCCTAGTCCTCCATGTCTCCCCTAGGCAATCATAGCATCTATTCCAGTTGCATCCTTGAACACTGGGGACCAGAATTGCACATGGGTTTCCAAACTGAGATTCACCAGTGTCTCACACTGATATTTTCCCATGCCTACTGGAAAGACCATAGATGACATACTCTAGGTTCTCTGCTTCTTCCGCAATCTACAGACTTTCAGTCTACTACAGTCTTTCTCTTTTGATGCTGATTATAATTGATCATGCCTCTGTGGTACTGAATGTGACTTTTATGAACCCATAGCTTGCTCTTCCCACCGAATATTTGTTATTCCACAGCACATTTATAACACAGCCTGTTTGCCCCTTGGCCATATTACCCCCTTCTCGTTGCATTTGTGCATGAGGAGAAAATCTACATCAAAGCACAATTTTTTCCCACAGTCCCAGGTGAGCTTTATTTGGAAGTACTGAATAATACATAGTTTTATACTATCTATACATAGAGTGAGATTTAGGTCTGTAATTTAGATACAGTTAATCATGCTATTTTCCTTCCCTTCCTGTCTATCCCAAAATCACATCTAGGGAATTTTGTTGAGGTGTTCTATCTCGGTAGCCTCACAAATTTTGCTGCATCCATAAACCCAGCAAGACTTTGCCCAGATTATTTCCTTTTTGTGCTGCATAATGTTTTAGACTTCATTTTGCAGAATTGTCTTAGCTAGGCACTTTAATAAAAAAATGTTAAGCTTCCACTCATGAAAAGGCAGGGATCCTCATTCATTTCTCCCTTAATTTTCCTACAGTGGATTTGATTGATGTTTCTCTGATCCAGCACGTACTATCAAGTGAACAGAGCCAGAGGGAAAAGCAGATTTCTCTGAAAGTGCAGCAGATCTCCGAAATGCTGACAGAACTGTTCCAAAGGGCGAGATTAGAAAAACCAGGCCAGGCAGATCCAAGAGCTGCTGAATTCACATTGAGCCTGCTAGTTGCTATGTATGACAGGTGAGAGGAAGCACAAATGTAGATCCATTGCAAAATACTGCTAGACCAAGTCTGTTTCTACCACTCTTATACTGTTTCTGTATGGAACACTCCGATTTTGATGGTATTTTGCTTGGTTTCACAATGGGAGTAGTTCAGCTATAGGAATAGGAGGCACAAAGCTTTATCAGAGCAACAGTGGTCAAATGTTTCCAAAATTGTGTGGAAGTCCAGGTAATTTAAAAAAAAAAAAATGTTAGCCAGTCCAAGCTGACACTTTCTGTGAACAGCTTTACGGAGAGTAGCTCTTCTTTTCACTACCAAGATATTTTGATACACTCCTGAAAAAGAATCCATATTTGCCTTTGAATGACAGTATCCATGCACAGGTCAAGAATTTGGCAGTCACTTTTCATTATTCATTTTTTGCCAGCTTAAAGTGTTCATCAACCAATTATGAAACAAAACTACTGTGTCATAACTAAGCTGATCAGCTAGCTCCTGTGAATAGCAAAAAATTTCTGGGAATAATAAGGAAGCAGCTTGCAGAGTGTAATTTTGTATGTATTATTTATGAATAATTAATTAATTCACTCAAGGAAGGATTGGTTTGTGATTGTATCAGATTTAAAAGACAAAGGCAAGTTCATTGTAGAATGTAGTCACCACAGGTGAAATTTATTCCCCTCTACATCAGAGCGAAGTTTTTACTGGAAGTGAGTGAGATGTAAGTGGTCTGCAGGATGTTTTCTTAAGTCACAATTAATAATATGATCACTACGACTTAAGGTCCCACGTTATGAATTTTTTTATACTTAAAAAATCAATTAAGGCTAAGAATAAATTATGTATTACAAAACAAAGCTAGAAATATTAGGAATATCTTGTAATTTGTGTGTTCTGTAGGGAAATAATTTAGAAGAATCTTCTTAACAGGACTATCTTGGTCTTAGGTTTTTGAGGGTTTTTTTCTTGTTTTCTTAGGAAAAGTGTCACTTCCTTTTTTTACAAGTTTCTTGCCACGTATGTAGGATAGAAAAAACTTCTTATAATTTTCCTAATCATATTTTCTCTGTAGAGTGCTGTTCTGCACTATCAACATGGGAAAGTATTTCATGGCAAGAGCACAGAAGAGCTTTTCCATGTTTATATGGTAGCTTAATAAGCTTACATAAACCATCATAAGGGGTTTTGATTGTATACTTTAGCTTTAATCTTGGACTTTTTTCTATGAAAGTTCTGGAAAAACTAAATATATAAATTCAAAATCTAGAAACTTTTGACCAAGAATTTCCCATGCAGCTCATACTTTAGACACTACATTGCAGCTTTAAGCAGTATGCCCTGTAAAAATGCAGTTTATCTAAAGACTCTTGAAGACAATTTTATGTAATGATATTCTGAAGTGCAATACTGCTTTGCTAAAGTGATATCTTAAATATAGAATTCCAAGATTTCCTGATTTATCGTTTCCAATTCAAGTCTGCTTTGTCTTCACATAAATAAACATTTTTTCCATCAGCGTCTGTGTCGCAAACTTGGGTTCTAGATTAAGCTACATACTTCATGATCTAACAGTCAAAACTAAAGTCCTCCTCCTACATATATCCTTTTGATTAAATTGATTTGCAGTGAAATTAAAGGGGAATCTGCCCAAGAGGAGCTCAGTACAGATCTGGGGCCACAGTGATGCTGTCTGATGATAGTATTAATACAAATGCTAGATTGTAATCCTGCTTTGTCTTCCATGTTTGGGAAGGTTTTCCACAAACAAAGAGCAGAATTCTTTTAGGATATGTATTGTAAATGTAAAATTGTGTTTTACTTGGAACATGAGGTCTTTGAATGAGATGTTTGAACTTTTTGTTTTGTGATTGCATGGTATCTTGAACAGTTAACTCTGTAGTTATGTTCAGTGACAAAAGGTCCTAGACATAAAATATCACTAAAATGCGACATCAGTTATATACATAAAAAAGGATATGAGTTTTGAAGTTGTCCTCCAACATAGCAATTTTTTTTTTTCTTTAGAGGTTTCAGTTTTTACATTCTCGGTGACTATAGTGTGACATATTTTATTTTCCTAGATCTGGAACAGGTTATATCAAAACTAGATCTGCTGCAGCTGCCCTAATTGCCCTTTCAGGAGACACTCTACTGGCTAAATACAGAGGTGGGAAATGTATCATTTAATTCGCTACCTGAAATAGTGAGCATTGAGAAAAATCTCTATTGTACTTTTTTTACTTTGTAAGAGAATAAATTCTGCCATGCAAAAAGTAAATTATATTGACTGTTTAGTTGTAAAGAAAGGCTGATGCAGAAGAACACTTTTCCGTCAGCGTTCATAGCCATCTTTGCATAAACAGTCTCAGAACAAGTCATAGTAAATTTTAAGATAAGTAGAGCCTAAAAATGAATAGAATAGAGTAGAATAGAATAGAATAATCATTAAGGTTGGAAGTGACCTCAAGGATCATCTAGTCCAACCATCCCCCCACCACCTATTACCCACTAAACCACGTCCCTAAGTACCATATCTAACCTTTTCTTAAAGGACAAGTTCTGTTTGTCTAGCAGAAAAAAGCAGAAAACCCCAAGTTTTAAATTTCATTGGATTAGAAAACAATTTTATATATTTGATCCAGGAAGCTTTGAGAGCCCTTTTAACATTAGGCAAAAATGCTTAAAGAAATAGGTATAACAGATAAAGGTATCCCAGCGCAATCTCCAGCACGAAGGTTTCTGCCTGAGTTGAAAGCTCAAAATGGAGAACAAATGGACCCCAAGTGGCATATTGGCCTCATACTCTCCCATTGCATATTGTGTATTTCCTTCCAAATTACAATTTGGAATTAACAATTTGCAATTTAAATAGGGAATACCTTGTATAAACATATTAAAATATTTTTCTTACAGCTATGAAAATGAGTTCATTGTTTCCTTCATCCTTATGTGCCTTAACTGCCAGAAATAAGGAACTGCCATAACTTTCTTGCTCTCCTTCTCTTTCCTATGCCTGTAGGAAGAAAGTATTGTCACAGCAGTCACTGAGTGCCTGTTATATAGACAATAAAGGGGAACTTTCTTGAGAGGTTTATTTGGTCGGCTGTAATCATCATATAGATAGTTTGAGAATACACAGCTAGAAGACACTCCAGGCTCTGCCAGGATTCCAGTTTCTTTCCTTTGGTTGTTTTCAGCTTTCTTCCAGTTTTATGCTGTGCCTGATGGGAAGGCGGCCTTGATTACCCGTAGTGCCCTGAGAAGCCTACTAACAGACTTAAATCAGGTAATACCACTGCAGTGCTATTACACAACAGATCTTATAGGAATACCCTAATCTAGGAGAAAAAATACATGGTTGATACATTTGATGTTTGATTACATTATGGGACTTAAGTCAGTAGGGTACTGTTGACGTAGGGAGCTACCATGCAAAGTAGGTAAAAGAATCAAATTCTGTAGCTTCCGTGAATCAGAAGAACCACTCGCATCAGTTCCTCTGTGCACTGATTTTGCCTGAGCTTACAGTCCTGGGGACAGCTGCATACAGCTGTTGTTAAAGCGACTCCAAACTTCAGATGTCTGTACTCACTAAAATAGCTTGCAGTTGCAGAAAAGCACCTTAGCATACAGGTATTTCCAGCTGGACTGGTACCGAAAATGGGATCTGAAAATGACCCCTGAGGTTCAAACACAGCGGCCTTCAGTATTCTCGTATGGCAACGTAGTACTTTGGTCCATTTCAGTAAGTAAGCTGGAAGCAAATCATTCTGACACATACTGAACTATGAAGTTGCATACTGATGGTACCAATATGAGCAGGTTTTCTTCAGAACAGTACGCAGAACGGCATTTCTATAGATGCTTCACCATCTGTGTGCTGTCACCATCTCAGCAGAGCATGATAGGAACATCTGTTTTTTATTGAGGTGTTTCTGAGCCTTTCTTCTTGATGCAGGTCCCAGCCATTGTGGGAGAAAGCTGCACTCCGTCTTGCGTGGAAATTGCGGCTCACAGCTGTTTCCATGGGGTGAGTGAAATTCCGATGTTCTGGGAAGTTACTTTGAATGTTGCTGATTGATTAAAATTGCAAGTGTATCACCATGTAACATCCGCGAGCATCTACTTTCAAGCGGCAGGACTGACAGTCTCACAGTATAGGAGGATTTATATTTATACAAAAGATTCTCAGTAAGATACTACTGAAGACTCCTGCATTTATTCAAAAACCTTTGGAACCCAGTAACATCCTACATAAATGGAAAATCTATGCTAGCAGAGTCCAATATCAGAGCTTTTACTAGGAATTGTAGATGAGATGCCACTTCTTTTCAAATAAATGGCTAAACTTGAGACATATTTTTTCCAGGTTCTGAATTCAGCAATTGTTGAAGAAAAATTCCTGTCTTGGCTGAGATCAGAGCCTGCTGTTCTCCTGTGGCTCCCCACATGTTACAGGTTGTCAGCCACAGAAATGGTTTCTCACCAAGCTAGATGTAGAGTCTGCAAAATTTTCCCTATTACAGGTCTCAGGTGCGTCAGTAATTACTGTCGTGTATAGCTTCCACACAAATAGTTCTTACCATTGTTTCCATACCCTACAGGCTTTAACTCTGCTGTATTAAGCAAGAAACTTCCGACATGATCTAATTTAACTAGACAGATAGAGAGAGACCCATGACAGGCTGGTGTTCAAGCCTGCATCCTGTTTCTCTTTAGTTTGCTAGCACAGACATGATTATGGAGACTTACTGAAAGTAAACTGGCAGTTCAGTGGTAAAGCAAATTAAACCTGTGTATCTCATTTCTTTGGTTTTTTTGTCCCATAATCATGTGTATTAACTGGCTAGTTAAGTTAACCATCTTAGCATCTTATTCATGTAAGTAATGGTATAAAATGACCTAATGGTATAAAAAGAATGCTATCCATTACCTACTGACCAGGATGCTCGGAAAAGTATTTTACCTCTTCTCACTAATAGTAAGCTTGCAGGTTTAGTTTTGTGCATTTTTGGGTTTTGAAAGTTGCAAATCCTACGTCAATAATGTGATATTATAGTTCCATGAGAGCAGCAAATAGAGATGAGCTGGTGCATAAGAAGCCTATGAAAATATAACTGCATGTTCCAAAATGGTACTAGAACAAATGTTTCTTCCTTGAACAGAATTTCGACGCAGAAAATAAATAATATCAAAGTCATTAGTGGGTTCTGGAGAATAGTCCACTGTCATTTGGACAAAATAACTCTTGACATTCAGAAAATGCTGAGGAAAGTTGTTGTTCTAACAAAGGTGCTTCTCTGCATTTCAGAACCCCGGAATCTGGATTTCTCAGTAATCAAACTCACTTACACCAAGTTCTTACGTGTGGAGAAGTAACTTACTCCTTCTGTTTTCCATCACAGGTATCGCTGTCTGAAGTGCTTCAATTTTGACCTTTGCCAAGCCTGCTTTTTCACTGGCCGTCTCAGCAAACCACATAAGAGGTCACATCCTGTGGTGGAGCACTGTGTGCAGGTAGAGTCCCATTATATTGATTCATTTCCCTGTGCAGGTTCTTCCTGTAGGCAAGTAGGCAGTAGATTCTTGAACTACATTGATTATGAAATTGTATGTGTATTAGCCATAATGGCCATGACATATTAGCATTATTAATCTGGGAACAGTGAGTCATGGAAAGGAAAAAAGGGGGCTTCTAACTTTAGAAGGAGTATTTTGTTCTGAAATAACTGTATAGAACCATGAAATGTCATAATGCAAGTCCTCTTCCCAAGGAGTTTTATGGCAAACTTGCCATTTGCAGATCATCCTTAAACCTGTAGAAAGGGCCCTCAGTGTGTCCCAGCACTCCTTCCTCCCAATCCCAATGTGGACTCATTCAGAAATTAATTAATCCTAAAGTTATACTAACTCCTACATTAAATTTCTTTTATTCCAGAGCTTTCCCACTTTATTGTAAGCTTTTTGGACTGGTTTGTCTCTGTCAGTAAGGGATGCAGCACAAAGAGGCACCATGGGCCCAACTAAGCTCACCTGCTTGGGCTCCATTTCAGGGACAACTTGGGCTTTCATCACACCAGTGATGAAGTTCAGCGTTGGGAATTTGTCTTTGAAAGATCAGCTATACCTTTGAGCAGGAGACCCCAGACCTCACACACAGCAGCAGAGGGAGTATTTTTGTGGATCTATTTAACAGTATCTTCTTCTATTCCAGTAAATGAGCTGAAAAGCACCCACAAAAATTTCCCTAGTAAGCTCTACCTCACACTCTGCTTCCTGAAACCCTGCACATAACATGAAAGATATCTGAGTAGCCAGTGTCTGCACCAAAACTAAAGAATGTTAGTTAGACTGCTCTTGCAGTCACCCTTTGTCTGGAGGAACGTGAAACTGTAGCCGCTTCATTGCTGTCTTTCTGAAAACCAAATCTTATCACTAAGACTGAGAAACTGTATCTGGATACTTAATATCTGCATTAAGAATAACATGTTTATTCATCCAAATATTCTTCCTCATCCTCCATCTGTGAGAAAGTAGGAGAAACGAATGGCAACTGATCTTCTCATGTAGAGATTTCTCACAGAGAAATTTAAATCAGTGTGAATGGAGAGTGAATGGGAGTGTGTGGATGTGGAAGCACCAGAAGGAAGGGCAGAAGGGATATTACAAGGCAGGAAATGTTGCAACCTAGATTAGCTGGTCAGTAAGATCACAGCACTTCTACACACAGCTTCTCAGGACAATCAAATCAGGAAGACAAAAGGTAGCCTGAAACAAGGGACAAACTGCCATTTGAAGATGCCATTACTAGAGATGATGTGAAGGTAAAGAACAAGACCCAAATAAGGAGACAAAAGATCACAATCACTGCCAGTTCCTAAAGGAGCTAAAGGCACATCCAAAAAACCATAGTCACACTAAGAGGAACCCAGGAGGCTTAAGGGCATTTCTTGTCCTCCATGTCACTGTAAGCCATCATGGCTATACTGTGTGTATACATACACCTTAGCGTGTGAATGCTGGAAAGACTACTTAAACACATATATGTTAGTACTTTTGAGTGAGTGAAATCAGTTTATTTTTAAATTAAGTGCTCTTCATCTCCTATACTGTCTGACCTTGAGATTTCCTACATTGTTGCTGCAATATTGCAACCGGGTCACTGAACTTCAGTTTTCTTTATGAAGCCCTACTCTAACAATAACCCTGTAAATATTACTTTCATGGCCAAAATCTATACCAAAATTAAAAAGATAAGCTACTCACTATGACAGATACCATTTTTATATCCTTTGTGTGGGACATAAAAGAATCAGTAGTAAGCCACTTTTCCCATACCTTCCACTCCTAGCAGATGCTGTCCTTGGCTGGGTAAGTTTTCACATTGTTTTTATCAGGGAGTGGGCTGCTGAGTAGGGATTTGAAATATCAGCACTGTTTTTCCTTACCGTGCTGACACCTTGTGGTAATGTTATTACCAAGTTGAGAAATGACTAGGAGGCACGCTGTATGTTTTCTTTGTGTTTTCCTGTTCAGTCTGTCAGGGCTCACCTCCTGTTCTGCAGCAGTCACTTACAGAATTGGTGTATATCCTTCTATAATACAGCTACTGAGCTTAGTTGTTGTACCTGAGCTTGGCACTGCTGTGACAAATGGAAGTGTGTTTACTGTATTTTGCGAGAGGAGGACATGAGGTACTGAAGGCTGTGTGTATTAATACTTCATACAAGTACACAAGTACTTCTTCCCGTTGATCAGGAGTGAACTTAGGATATTAGTCGGGTAGAATTATCATTGTGACTGTGAGCTTAATCATTGTAACTGCCAAAATCCTGCATTAGGCATTTCCAGGCTGCCTGAATTTGGCCCAGGCAGAGTGTTTTGCTTACCTAAGAGAATTGGAGCCACTCTTGCCTGTGGTCCTGCATCATCACCCACCTCAGCTCCCCTTCTAGGGCTCAGCAGCCATGAGCCTCTTCAAGTGTTGAACAGATGGGACCTTTGCTTTCTTAGGTCTTGCCTTCCCTTGCACTATGTCTACTTCTGGGCAGCACCTGTTTGAAAATTCACTCCATTCTTTATTATCTCTAATTCCAATAGATGTCAGCAAAGGCGAATGCAAAGCACTTTCTCCGCACCATCAAGAACAACCTGTTTCCAGAGCACTGCAGAAAAAAGGAGGCTCAGAGAAGGAGGGCTCTGGAAATAAGGGAGGAAAGGCACTTCCCTACTCACAAAAAGACTTTGTGAGTTTCTGTTTCCACTGAGTTTATAATCTCTGAACAATATGTCAGGCTGTGGGATATTGCTTGATTATGTTCTTTGAGGAAGTGATTTTGTTATGACAGACACTATTAATGATTTTTCCATTTAAAAGGGAAAGCATAAATGGGACGTTGCTGCACATTGTTCTATAGCTTAACCATGATTACCCTGCTGACAATCTAATGACCAGTTGTCATATAAAATATAACATGCTTGTGTCTTCCTTCCCTCCTTCCTTATGGCATCTCTTTCTCTCCATGTCATTTCTTATGCTCAGTCTAGGGTCAAGCATTGCAAATATTTACTACCTGTCACAATTGCATGGCTTTTTAGCCATCTCTTCTGTGACAAATTCATTGAAAATGAACTATGAATACTTTCCACATGTGACCCAGAGTACAGTCACTGACAGTCACTTAACTCAAGTCCCACTGAACTGCAGTCCTGTGGGGTTACTCACAATAGTGAGTAGCTGATCTCACCATTCCAGTTCTTTCAGAGCAGTTCTGTTTTGTGTGCTTTTAGTTAATGTGTAAATTCATTACTGTATTTCCACTGATCACAGTGATTAATAATGAGCATTGGAAGTTGTGTTGTGATTTTCCCTATAGTTTCTCCTTCCTTACTCTGAGATTTTGCTTGATATTTAGGTGTAGAAACTGAAGGAAATGATTATACAAGATAAGCACTACAAAAGTATGAAGAGTGAGATTCCTTCCTAGCTATATAAAGACCTAGCAACTCTCTTGCATCTCACCTTTGCTCTCCAAATAAGGCTTCAGCGAGACTGAAATATGGAAAATATTTCTTCATTTTGAATGTCATTTAATCCTTCTGTGAGCAATCAAGATTTCGCTGTAATTCTGTGGGGTTTTGCTTACCTAATGCTTGGGTAACAAGAAAAGAAAGAATAATTTGGGTTTGCTGTTACAGGTGTCACTTTAGGCATTAAAAGGTATCTGGGCTTTTCCTAGAAAAGAATGGACTGAACAGGATATCTGACCCTTTGCTATCTTTTTGTAGTTGAATTTCCGAATGTATTTCGCTCTTGGCTAATGGAAGCAAAAAAATGGAGCAGCAAATTGCACTGATACTAAATGAGTGGAAAGAAGAACCTGTTGTTGAGATTCTGTTGAAAGAGTGGAATTTGTTTTCAGAAATTTCATTCTTTCAGCCCAAATATGCCAACAGACAGAGCTAAACCATACTTCTCGCTTAGTACAGCACAGTGCATTAGTTTTATTTTGATCTTTCTGGGTATCAAAACCCAGCCTTGATCCTTTCTCTACTCATTATCTCTCTGTTGATATACAGTCCCCCTGCAGAACTCAGTGCTTCACCACAACCTGGCCCTGAAAACCTGTCTTTCCCAGTGGACAGACCTGTCCTGGATTCACCCAAGCTCATATCTGAAAACAGAACTCTAACGCAGAAGAGTGAGAATGTCAGCAAGAGACCAGAGCAAGGCAAGACAAAAGCTCAGGTGAGCAAAACATGAAGCTGTAATAGTGCTAAAGCTGTGAAGACCTATCAAGTTAACTATCTAATTGCCTTCAAATTACCAATGAAAAAGAAATGTAATGGGCAGCTTCACCTTTCTGTTAATTTCTCTCTTATGGAAAAAAATGTGGAATCTGAAAACTTAGTGAAGCTTGAATTTGATACCCTCCCAAGATTAATGACTAACTCCTTGACTTCCACGATCTTCAGAAGCATTTGTAAGAATATCTGTTCTGTTACTTTTTTTTTTGGAGTTGTCTTAGAGTAGCACATTAAAGACTACCTAAGACTGGAGTCCTTTCTCTATCCTGACTGTAAAAAATGCCATCATGTCCTCCTACTGCAAGCAAATGTTGAGGGAGAATGCCTTAATTCTTATTAGGCTCAGGGCATTTTTGTCACCATGGCAATAGCAAGAGGACAGAATGGGCCCTTCTTAAGGATAAACCCAGAGTAGTGTCCACTCCAACAAAAATAGCTCATGCATAAAAGCTCTCCACTAATCCATTTCCAGGTTCCCTGCATAGAAACACTGCTAGAGGATTGGGTAGGACAGTGTAGACAAAAATAAGTACATAGCAGTTTTTTCTTCTATATTTATTTGAGAGGTTGGTAGTTCTGCACATACGCAGAATATAGAGAACAGTGGGTTGTGTTCAAACCAGTTTGTGTCATCCACTTGTCTTGTTCTTCCCAGAAGCCGAGGGTGCAGTAACTGAGAACTAGCCTGTGCATATCAGGTCACTCCTTTGGCTGCTACTCCTGTGCTGCCCTTTGGAAGACCTAACTTTTAGGACTCTGCTGCCCAGCTCAAGGTATAGTGCCAGCCAGCACATATCTGCAAGGAGAAGTTGTGGGCAGACATCGCTTAAGCATATAATTTCAATGGCTGGCATTTGTCACTTTAGAAGACAGTTAGACAGTACCTACATCCCTGTAGTGGATTCTGTCACATGCATGGCTCTCTTGTTCATTTTCTTTCTGGGCTGAGAATTCTTTTTGAGCATTTAATACAGATTTCCAACATCTTATAGTGCAGATTATTTCAATGTTGCTTAAAAATATGCAGACTGTAAATCAAATCAGAGCTTTTAATAGAATCCATGTGCTTAGAGGTCCTGGTGACCCAGCTCTTAGTCTCATAATTTCCTGGCAGCCCTAATTCTGTCTCAGCTTATACCATGCCTCTAACACAGCTTACCTGGAAAGTGTTTGTCTCCCTGACTTCTGGGCTACTTTCTCCTGCATGGCCCAGAGACTGCTGCTTTCAACCAAAGACCAGGAGTTTCTCATCCCTCCTCTCTTCTACATCCAGTCTGTCTCACTCCACCTCCTTGTCACAAAGCAGCTGTGTGACTTGGAGAGGCAGATCAGAATATTTAATTTTGCAGAAATTCCAGGGGCAAGGATTTTTTTCTAATTTAAAGCAAAACAAATTCTCATATATTTAAAATTTGTCATAGGACAAAGAATTTGTTCTATAGAGTAAATTTTCCGGTACATTCTAATAGCCATCAGAAATACTTTAATGCTTGCAATCAGTTAAATAAAACCAGTTAATTAGTAAATCTGTAAACCAGACCAAATCCCAAATTTGCCATGCCCTCTTATAGCAAAATTTGCATAGAAAATGAAATGTTATTACTGATAGTTATGAACAGATACTTTTATCTTTTTTATTATAGGCAATAGCCTCTTTTGAAGCAGATGTGTTAAAAATGCACGAATCCATCAAAAGCATTCACAGTGAGAGCAGGTAGGTAAATGCAGTAGTACAATGATTGAAGGCTGGTGGGCAATTCTGCTTGAGTGAAGAGCTAGAAGACAAATTATTTTTCCATACTTTTAGAGATTTTCAGATGTAAAAAAATATTCTTTTCCATGATTGCATATATTTGTGTGTGTGTGTGATCTAGCAAAATTCCCACCCTCCTGTGTCCCAGCAGGTACATGAAGAAGCAGTTCAACAAATGGAAAGACAAAATGCAATTTCTTCAGAACTGCCAGGAAGACAAAAGCTGCAAAATAGAGGCAAAGCTTCAAAGCCTGAGAGCAAGCCACGAAGACCTGCAAATGAAGCTGCAGCAAATGAAGCAAGAAGTAAAGGTATAGTGATAAATATACCAGAATCCTCACAGCTATGGGCAATTACTGAACACTAACTACTCCTTTTCCTGCAGACCAGCAGTCTTGATATTATATCTTGTACCTTCTGCTCGTCTGTTCAGTCATCTTAGGTTCTTCAGAGAAAGCAGATAGGCTCTTTGCAGCAGGGATTTTCTTGTCATTCTGTGGATATATATTTACCATCTGGCACAGATATCCATGTCTGGGATGTTTAGATACTACTGCAATGAAAATAATGAGAGGGTATTCCAATAAAAGGGAGAAAATAGTTTCCAACAGAAGTGTTAGATACTTCATTGCAGTCTTTTATTTAGAGAAGAATCCTGTGTTGGCACTGATTAAAGTACTCTTTCTGTTTTTCCAAATTGCTGTCTTGTACTGAGATGTAATACAGACATATGACAGAAAATATTTTATTTCTTTTCAATTGTATTGACTCTTATTCGTTTAAAGTATCTCTGAGATTCTAAAATGGCCCTTTTTCACAGGTAATGCACACATATTTACCACCTACAGCATTTTTGTAGCATTTTCTGCAATGCTGTTCTTAGAATGTTTTTCAGGGATGGTCAAACATAGAGAAAAGCCAGACACATCTGCAGTGCACACTTGGTCAGCTTTATATCACTTGCATATGGAACCCAGTAGGACCTGGCAAGTCATACCATCCTATGTGTATGCTGTGACACTGGCCTGTCCACAACACGCAGGACTGGCTGCACACACACAGTTAAGTGTCCAGCACATGCACAATCAGCTCAGTGCATCTCACTTACATCAGACTTGGCGTTCACGCAGTGGATGGTATTTGCCATCATAGTCCTGTCTAGAAAACTGCAGGTACAACTGTGGCACTGACAACCAACTTAGTTTGGGAATTTCAAATGTTAACAGGTGTGATATGTGTTTAATATACATATATATTTTTCCCTTAGTTTAATTATTCTGCAATTTAATTATTTCTGCAAATTCACTTTTGAAACATTATTATTCCAACTTTTCAATGGTATTAAAACATATCATGTCATCAGATTGGAATTCTGGAAAATATGGCCAGGTAGATTTGTCTAAACTCAAAGTTTTATTTTATTTCAGAAAATTATTTTGTGTAAAGAATTTGTTTAGTTAACCAGAAATGAAAAAAAAATAATTATGACCCTGAATTATTTTCCTACGTATGTTAGTACTACCAGCAAACCAAAATATTGTTTTCACAATGTAGTTTCTGTGTTTTGTCTATTGCAGACAATGTTACAGTCATCAGAGCATCATTTTGCACAGTGTCAGAATACGATGCCAAGAAATCCACATGTCCTGATGGAAAGAAGAATGCAGGGTGGATTAAATCCTGCCCAAATAAGGCCCACTTACAGAACATGTGCAAACTGCAAATCTTTGAATCTCCCCAACTCTGTAAATAGAATGCAGCTTTTACAGACACCTGAGGTTCCTGCTGCAGCGGACTTCATGTTCTCTGAAGACCCACTGGAGTCAGTCTGCCTGCAGAGCAACAGACCTTTTATGGGACAGTATAAAAAAGCAAAAGAGACTCAAACATATCTGCCTGAATTGACAGAAAACTCCCTCAATGGCATCATGAGGAAAACAGTGCTTACTCCCACTGCAGTGCAGGTACCACCTGATGAGAAGGAAGTCAATGAGGAAGTGGAACTGCAGCAGCTAGTGATGAAACTGAAGGATGCATTGTCTCTCCAAGCCCAACCAGGTATAAGTTCTCCCAGTTATCTTGACACACTGCCTTCTCACCTACACCCAGTTTACTCTATATTATTGTTCATAATTGTTTAACCCTCAGAGGAAACTCAGAATCTTGCCTTTTCCATTGTAGAAGTACACAGAGAAGTACATGGGAAAAGCTGCTGTTTCTACAGTTACCTTAAATTAGAGATTTATAAAGAGTTATATAAAGAGTTTTATAAAGAGTTTTTCAGGTCTCTAGCAGCATCCAAATGCTCTGAAAGATGTAAAATCTGTTCTACTTTTCAGCTCAACAGTCTGCTTTGCAGCAGGAGTTCTTCACTACAGCTGAACATGTTTGCAGATCCTTTTCTGACCTCATCAACCAAGTAACTTCATCAGCTTGTAAATGATGGAAACTTCCATTCACCTTACAGCTTCACTGAACTATTGAAGGTAATTGATGCCATATCAGACTCTTTCAAGTGTCTCGGATGTTGCATTGTAATAACCTAGCATAACAAACTTTTGCATTTTCTGGCTTCACCAGGAACTATAAAGAGTGTTAAGAGAATTTTGGTGGTTTCCAGCTCCTGTGTAGTAGATGTTGGCCCAGCTGATAAAAATCAGCATGTCTTCCTTGATATTACACTGGTTTTCACAGCTGTCTGCCCTGTCCTCTCTTCTTACTGCTCTATAATCAGTAATGGCTTCTGTTTCAGAAACATTTATTTTTTATATGAGAGTTGATTTGAGTCAACAGATTTCAGTGATCTATTTTCTATCACATAATTGTTTCTTCGACTAAAGGAAGGAATAAGTTCTTAATTGTCAGACTTTTCAATAGTTTATATTTACATATTCATTTTTTCCGAACTACTGAATTCATATTTAAAGGAAAAGATGCTTTGAACATTTAAAGGAATTTGATTGCTTTGGAAGAGCTTTTCCATTATTGATTAACTTGTATGTTAATATAGAAAAGTTAATAAGAATGTTATGTCGAGTGTGTTCTTATGTATTAAGAACATAATTTTACCTGCAGCATCTAAAATAAGGAAAGTAATTTTTTCTTGGTTACTAGTACTTTGTATTTGATGGAACGTATCTAAAACTACCGGAGAATTAACAATACTTGTCAAGCCTATACACACACATACAGGCATACGTATGCATGTAAGTAAACATATAAGCTGCACAGACGTTTGTAAACAGATAGATGATTGGCTGGGCTGTAGGCAGCAGGTTGTACTTGCTGAAGTTGATTACGAAGCATCTATTAGGTATCAGCTGGGAAATGGGCTGGGATTTGAAGATACCACACAAAAGAAATATTGCATAATTCTTTGATCCATTCATACTACAGTCTAGCTTCAATTCTTACAATGATGGGTGACTGAAGGCCTTAGAAAGAATTTAGATCATTCTTAGAAGAGAAATAATAGGTGCTTGCTGCTTTCCTTTCATTGCATCTTGTTTGCTATGTGTTTCTTACAGCAGTGCAACTTGGTGCAATACATTGGTATAGTCTGTGATGATAGTGTCATCAAATGCATAGTTAGTGACAGCAGATCTGAAGGTTGAGATACAGCATATTCATAATTTGCATGTTATTATCATATGTTGTACTTCTTTGGATTGTTAACTATGTGTTAAGTAACAACATGAACCAATGGCAAATTTACCAAGTGTGATTCCTCAGCAGTGCAAATGATTGCCCATTTCTCTTTCTTTAGCTGTTGATACACCATGGTCAAGTTACTTCCTTGGAATCATGCTGTATCTCCTGTTTATGACAGCAACAGGGAAAACTTTTTTTTTTTTATAATGCACAGAATTGTTTTAAAGATCTGAAAAATGGAAATGATTCAGTACCACTTCAGAGAGAAAAAACAGATTCAGTCACTTACTATCACTGTTCTGCAAGAGGTGCATAAAAAATACTGAATGAGTATGTGCATGTGGGCTCAAAACCAGTTATGGTTCAAGAAAATTTGCATACTTTTAAGGATTTTGGTTGAATCACCGTAACTATACCAGCTTTCCAAGAGAGAAAAAGCTCTTAGTTTTTACAGGATATTTTCTGTGATTACTAGGAAAATAAATTAGGTTTGGGTGAAAGCAAAATTTTTTTGGAAGCTTTGCGAGAAAAGTCAGGTAAATTACATATTCTGAAGGTTTGTTTCATCTATAATCAAGCTAGGTTTAGGCTGATGTGATTGACAAGGCCAATGAAAAGTGTAGTGCTTAAGCAAAGCTGCTCAACAGAATGCTTAATTTTTCACATAGATTTTCCTGGTCTTGTATTTTTCAGAATGAATTATAATTACCAAGAGAAAGAGACTGTCTGACTCATTAAAATGGCTAAAAATATTTTCTGTTGATAGCACCTCAGCCACCTTCTTGAAAGCCCTTACTATGCTAGTGGTAGTAATGAACATTCCGGGTTCTTTCTGCTAGTTTTGGTCACAGGAGGTCTTAATTACACATATTGCAAACACTCAAGAACTACAGCAACAAATAGTGGTATGCAACTGGAAGCTAACAAGCAGTTGTCCCTAGCAAGGAAGGGTGGAGAGGGTGAAAAGTAGACTATTGGGGGAGTAAGACCCCAGAAAACAAATAGTGATGAGGTCACTAGAATGTGGACACACCCATACTGCCACATAAACAGAATATAGTGTGGCATAGAAGCTTGGTAGCTTTTGCAATATACCAGTGCCAGGAGATAGAAACAACAACCCAGGGAACTTGACTGTTGATTATGGGAAGATATCCATCAGGTGCTGCTGAGGCTTTAAACTCCATCAGAGCAAGTGCATCTGAATTAAAATTGGTTGGAAATAGTGACAGCCAACAAATAACTGGTGGTCTGATGCAACGTAGAAGAGATCTGGAGCACAAATTCTTACAAATAGATATTCCTGAACCACCATGAACTTCTACTTCATGGCAGCGCATAAAGACTCAAGAAAGTGTTTTCCCATGCTAATAAGCAGTTGTTTAGCTGCCAGGTCCCTATAAGATGAAAGGGACAAAATCCCAAGGCCTTTATTTTGTTATTACTCAATTCAGCTGACAATGAAGCAACCTCAGTCAGAAATGTTCATCCTATCCCTTCTGACACACTCAGACCAAGAAACAGTAAGCCAGGAACAGTAACTGCAAAAATCAGTTCTACCTCACCTCAAGATCTGCCATGAAGTTTAAAGGGGAAGAGTGGTAGGAGACAATGCTCTGTCTTTAACCACAGGAACATTTTGAGTTATTCCTGTACAGCAAATCTGCTTGCATCTCATACTCACAGCACTTGCTTTTTCTTAACACAGCCACTCTAGAAGGCCCCAATTTATAGAGAGTGAATCAATAGCAAACATCAACATTATCTGGTTGTGTTTTCATGCCAAATTGTTGAGACCTGGATAAAAGCAAGCAAGACCTAAGTTATAAAATAGAGAGACCTTCAGAGAGGAAAAAATTGCCTGAGTTAGGAGTTCCTTTAGGAACTTTATCACTTGCAGGTCTACATGTAATTAATTGCATCCCCCTTTTTTTTTTCAGCACAATAAATAACACATTGTTTCCCTTACATCAGCAATTTCCAAATGTTCTCCTATGCTAGAGATTCATCTGTTTTCTCAGTTTTTCTTCCACATACTAATCATTTCCTGCTCATTTCCTCAAAGGTCAAATGATGCTACAGCCTGTTAATTAAGAAGCTTGCTGAAGGAAAGTAGTATTGCAGATTTGTTTAAGATAAACATCAGCTTGGCCCATAGTGGTATTTCACCATTTCTGTTGCTATCTGAAGGGAGGAGGAAAGCTGCCAGCAGCCTTTTCCTAGGGGACACTGTTGTTACAGGCAGGACCTATCTAAAGTGGAAACACTAGCCTCTTCCCAAAGGGTCCTGTGGAAGAGCATCCAAGATAAACAGTATCTATTCAGAGAATCTGACTGGTTTTACATATTCTAGAGCTTGAAAGCATATGGGAACAGGCAAATTCTGGTCTATGACAATACCTACTTGGCTGAGGCATCCAGTCCTTAACACGCTCTGTCAGTTGCTGGCCTTAATAGCTGTAGGGACCATGGGTGAAGACTGTGTCTCTTAGGTTAAATACAAAACTGTGCACAGTGGGGCTTTTAGATACATTAATATAATTTAGATAATTAACAACAGTAGTACAGGAGCGAGCAAATGTGTTGTAACAATGCTCGTCTCCCTCCCACACAGGTAGCACAGCACTCGGGCTGTGGCTGCAGGCAGAGGCAGCCGGGGGCATGTTGCTGAGTACACTAAACTGTGTGTTCCTGTGCTCATCCTGCTTTAGCGTTCCCTTCTCTCTTGAACAGCTAAAAGGTTTGTCACATGCTTAACTTGAAGCACAAATTCAGTGCCATTGAAGCTGATAGTCCTCTTACAGTTTTTTGGCTGCTTCCATAAAATCAGGATTTTACCCACTGGGACTATGTTTAAGTTTTATTTTGTTCAGGCCCAGTAACCATTTTAAGCTTTCATTTACACATTTTGTTATTTGAACCTATTTCTGCAAGTTGGTGAACACCCACCAAATGGGGTTTTTTTTGGGCATTGGAGGGGTGGTGGAAGGCAACCAAACATTGCCACATGCTCAAGGGAAAAAACTTTGAATGAGAACTAAATGTAGTTGCCCTGAAAAGCTGAATTTTGTAGTTGCATTAAGCCAGCCAGGCAATGGAAATATTTTATTTCATCAAAGCATCAAATGTTACCTGCCCAAAGTTATGTTGCGCTAGATTAATATCAGATTGCCTATTAGAGTTATCAGTAACAGTCAGAGGAAATTGTTTTGTCCACAAAGAACTTGCAAACTGAAAAAGAAGAAAATTCAATTTATGTAGGAGAATTCTTTTGACTGAACACTTTGAGAACGTGTAACGTTTTAAGTGGCATTTTTTTATAACTAAAAATTTAGGGAAAATCCTGTGAAAGCAAACGGCAGCTAGTAAAATCTGTTAACCCTTTTGCTGGAAAACTGAAAACATTTTTGATATAAAAATACGTACTACTTTTCTTCAGTAGGTTGATGTCTTTCAGCAGTGGTTGCTTTGTACAAGTGTACAGCTTTGCATACAATAAACATCACCATCTCAGCTCTAATCCTGTCTTGGAGCCAGTGGAAGTTTTTGAGAACTCCCTGCTCTGCTTGTCTATGTCTTATTGAAGGATCAGTTCTTCCCTGTTTTGGCACCCAAAAGACAACAGTTTGAGTAGGTCACATGCATTATGAAAAGCTTGATATACACACAGATTAAAGTAGGCAACTGTTTATAAATCATGCAGTTTATTAAGGAGACTGAATTCATACGTAATTAAAAAACCCAAGTTAATTGGAGATACAGTGCTCATAGTTACAGGCCTTCTTCCACCATGTAAATTAACATCAATGAGGATTAAAATGCAAAAACTAAAGAGAAAAAAAAATAATCTACAAATCAAGCTCTTGGACTAGATGCTGCTTCTTTCACTAGATGACTTCTTCTTTCTCCCTAGCTCTCCAATGATTCTTCCAAGTAATGTACTCTTATGCAGGTAGATACTTGTTAAATCTTCAAACGAGTCCTTCTTCTTCAGAACTGGCAACCTCTGAATATGAGAAAATACCCCTGAAAAGTGACATGAAAATGCATATGTTATCAATTTCTGAGCACCTGAATACTTAGCATCCCACATCCATGCCTGCTCCCTCTTTAGCTGTTACTGGTCCCCGTTTTATAAGCATTGCCCCCAAAGCTCTTGTTTTGGCAATAGCCATATCCCTACACTTGCAAGTTGCTTTTCAGTGATGTTACTTTGATGTTTTCTCCCAGCATAGACCTTTTCCTTCAGTCTTCCTATAAAACTTTTCCACTTGTACTTAGCAGAGCCAAAGCACTTGAGATGGCTCATGGTCTGACTCATCAGCTTGTCATCAACCTCCTTGCACAGTGGATGAGATATCACACTGTTTAGTTGCACATTTGTTAGTACCTTGATGAACTAGGGGGCATTTTCTTCGCAACGATTTCCAAAAGCCAGCAAATTGGCCTTATTTCTTTTAGACACATTTGTCATCTGAAAAAGTAACTGTTTAACACAGTATCTGTTTACTTACCAGACCTTAACTGCAAAAGACAACAGCCTGTGTGCTACTACCCCCCTGCAGCCCCGCAGAGCTGCGCCTGGGCCAGGTGCAGGGGCTGATCCGAGCCCAGCTGCTGGCACCGCTGAGGGAGGGGTGCACAGCTGTGGCCACTCTGAGTGGCGAGGTAGCGGGGGACTGCTGGGCAAGGAGAAAAGAGGGGTTTGTGTTTGTATTCTCTAAATGTTTTTATTGGGGATGTGCTATGTGATTTCTTGAGGAAGGTCACCTTGTACAGCTGCTCTTCAGGAAGATCTGTGAGTACAGAAAATATGTTTTTCTTGTGGTTCTTAAGTCTTATTTTGGCTCATTAAGAGTTGTTACAACTACAATATATATAACTTTGGTGTTGTAATGGAAATGTTTTTATGCAGCCTGCTTTTTCATAAGTGTTTGGCTTTTGCCAGGGGAAAGGGATGAGTTGTTAAAGATATCTTGGCCAGGTAGCTGTAAAGGACTCTTCCTACTTGCTTCAGTTTAAAGCTGGTTAATGTTTCTCTGTAGAGTACCTTGAGAAGTTGTAATGCTGCTGGGTTAAGTAGGATGTTAGGTGGATGGAGGCAGTTTGTCAGATTACTCATATACAACTGTTCCTATTTTGTGTTTTTCATGGATTGTGTAGTGTTTGAAGAGTATCTTCAGACCTGTTAGTAACTACAATCAGGAGCCTGGCAGGAATAGATGGTTCAAAAAATGGTGTTTGAACCCCTAAGTCTGGACCTGGGCTACTTCTACCACTGTCTTCTTGTACACTTAGACTTGTTTTCTAGGATGGCAAAGTATGGGGAACTATGGAAGTACTTCTTAGGTGTGACAAAGTAGTTTTGCTCAGTACTACTGAGAAGCTTTACCAAGGATGTTGCTAGGTTTTCTGGCTTGGAGGGCTTTTCTGAATTTTCTTAGGAAGCTCAATTCCTCATACACAATTTTCACAATGACCTCATGGGATTTATCCTTTAGTTCTGAAATCTGATACTAGAATAATAACACCTTAACTTCAGCATTTCTGTGCTAAGTTCAGATCTCTGTCTTGCTTTTCCAATTCAATGATATGTTTAAGGAACTAGAGTGAACGCAGCTTACAGATTGCTCCTGATTTATGATCCTGTTTGCAATTAAAAATAGTAATTTGAAACGGTGAATACTTAAGAGGAATAACGTGAAAAACTGAAGTATGGAGCAATAAAGCTATTATCAACTGTTGCAAAAGTAGCAGTATAAAGCAAAAAATCTTGCTTTATTGTTTCACTTCTAAAACAAGCCTACTGCAAGCTATTCATACCCACTCAGGTAGATGTGAAGTACACAAGGTCATTCAAAAGCTGTTATTGCTGCTCTTTGGGCTAAGAAAACAGGCTTGTACATCTCTTTATGCATAAAAAGCAGAAATTCTGTTCCTCATCATTTGCTATAATGTGATTTCTATCTGTAATTACTAACAATTGATTTGTGCTTTCACTGATGAAATGAGGCAGTAGGGTCAAGGGTTAAAAAGATTGAACAGGTGGCTTTGTTAAGAAACTGGGAGACTTGGATGAGAGGTTTGATAGCAAGTGACAGCCTAAATTTTGTTTTTTGGAGGAGCTATAAGCTGCCTGCTACTGACTGATGTTAATCAATTGTACAGAGAAACCAGATTAAATGATTACAATTCACGAAACAAAGAGGTAAACGAATAGAGAGGGAGGAATCCTTGTTTGTCCTAAAGTGCAAATACTTAGTAGTGTCTTAAAATCTGTATGTACAGAAGTAAACAAAAGTCGGTGTTAATCATGAAACCCATAATCTGATTCTTGAAAACATATCAGACTGTTACTCTTAATCTTGACTGGAACAAAAGCTCTTTGTTTAGGAAAATCACAGTGTGATAAAGACATGAAGACCCAGATGTAAACAAAAAGAAAGGCTAAGGGGGAATTTAGATAGCGGCATTCAAAGCTGCAATCCTGAAAACAAAAATTCAGCTGGTGCTTTAGCCTGGTGGGCATCTCAGTTTTTGATAGTACTACTGCTTTGTGTGTCCAAAGTTGCCTTCCAGTTGCACCCAAAAGTGCATCAGTGTGGTCAGGACTGAGCAACTTGTTGCCTTTGTGATGTCTAAGACCACTTGGGAACCAGAAGAGTGTTCTGTGCTGCCTGCCGTCAGCATATCTCAACACAGCAAAGATCTCACAGCTATGTGACAGCTCAGATTCTTTGCAGAGCAGGATAGGACCCAGTCCTTGCTTTTAAAATGCAGATAGTGGTTGTTTGGTTCAGAGTTTAGAGACAGGCCCTGTGGACATGTAGAGTTCTTCAGTCTGAGGGGATTGGTTCAAAGACAACTTCCATCTCCTAGCTTAATGGCTAGGATACTCTCGGTGGGTAATAAGGGTGAGGACCTCTCTATTCTTCCTATCTCAAAACCTACCTTTCAATACACAAAACACTTTAAGGTTTGGGGGCAAGAGCTAGACTGTCCAGTGATACAGCGTCCCTGGAGTGGAAGAATCCCGAGTTCAAAACTCTTTTTTTTGGAGGTACTTTAATGGATAACTGCCCAGAGAGGTTCTTCGTTATGCCATGGACGTTCCTCCCCCAAACATCTTCATAACTAAGACATTGATCTAGAAAGTGCAGATAAGGGTCTGAATCTATTCCAGTGCAAAGGCTGTTCTGCCTTCTCCCTGTGGGCCTTACGTGCTATATTGTTGGTGATGGCAAGGACACCTCTACCCTTCCATCAAATTATAGTACCTGCCCCTTTCTGACAGTGAGCATTCTCAAGAGAAGGATGCATCTGCTGGTAGCAGGATCAGAACAGAAGCATTGGTAAGGACTGAGATTTAGGAGAAGCTATGCTGTATATTTCTGCTGGGAACGAGGAGGCTAAGTGACATGCCACCTTTCACTGATCCTCCTGTGAGGTGCCGGTGCTCACCTTACTGCATATGGAGATGCTTACTTTAAGCCTGGGGATTCTCCTCTGGGGCTGGAAACCTGGAGATTAGGAATTACAGCACTTAGTGGTCATAGGCAGCGTTCTTTCTCCTGAAGCTGTAGCTGTGTCTGAACACCCGCACACATTGGAGTTCTAGGTCTGTTTTGGTTGTGCACTGGGCAAAGTTACCAGTATGGAAATAGGAAATATCTAGTGGTCAGCTACTATATGGCAAGCAAACATATCTGTACTCTTCTGCTGGAAGACTGTTGCTCTCCCCAGCAGCACCAGTGTGATGCACTCCTGGGGTGACCACCTCTCAGAATGAGAATTCAGAACTGGCCTGTGTATGGCACAATAGTGGTAAAAATGATTATGTGGAAGAAAATGTTTGTATGTTCAGTTACTGAGCTGCCTTAGTGTTTTAATCCTGTGTTTCACTTTCTGCTGTCCCTCCTCCTGTGCTAAAATGAAACTTAAAAGCTGTCCTTAGAGTTCAGGTTATTTGGAGCTCAAATTTTTTTAACGTTTTTTGAACATAAACATGGCTCTACTGGATTGGGGGCAGAGGAGGCAGTTGTGCAGCACTGTCTTGTTTCTGTACTATTACCACATAACACAATAAGGCTGTATCTCTCTTCTTTCTCACTAGACTCTAGCTATTGCCCATCAGACATGTATAAAGGAGTAGTAACCTTGGTTTCTCCCTGTGAACTGAGAACGCAGAGTAGCCATCTTCTGTTCAGCTTCTGTTAGCTGCCTTCTCCCTAGGCCATGGGTTCTGGAGAGCACGCAGTCCACATAGATATCCCAGAAGAGCTGAGCCAGGTCCCAGAACAGAGCCCCGTGTTTGAGGTTTTCTGATGATTTCAGGAAGATCATGAAGTCCCAAAAGCCACTGACAGAGTCAGAAATGCGAGGCTTCCTCATCTCCAGTAAGGCAGCTGAGGAGGATTCCCAACACTGGGGGTCTGCTCGCCCAAGAGCTAGTGGATCAATTTGGCTATGGCAGAGGAAAGGTGCCACGCAGAATGCTCCCATGATTAGTAGAGAGCAGGTGAGTCTCATGTTGCAGATGATTCTTCCTCTGCTCCCAAGGTCCATTGTATCACTGAAATGTAACAAAGCCAAAAGAATCTGAAAAACTTACAGCTTTTCAATGCAGTAATAAAACCCTGGTACCTTACATGGCACTTGAGATGTTGATAATTGTTTCTCTGTTCTTTAAAAATCTGTGTATGCTTTTTTGCATGTATGACTGTAAGTACTAGTAGAGTTGCATTACTCTGTGCAGCAGAAGCATGTGTTAAAATTTGTTAATCCTCAAATCCTTATGATGAACTCTCTTACCCGGAACTCATTGAAAGTTTTTGGCTTTTCTTGATTTACAGATGCCTAACCTTTTTACAGAGAATTTAAGCCTCTAGGTAGTCTTGCTTGCCACAAAATTTTATGAGCCCTTTAAAATAGTCCTGAGACTTGCAGGGATCTGTGGAGAGCAGGTGGAAAACTATTTTTTTTAAAGTATATTCTAATGAATTAATGATAGGTTGCAAAATCATCCACTAGTGTTTTACCTACTAAAATGCACAACAGTTCTGAAAAGAGAGTATAGCAAAGTCACAGCATACATGCTGTAGAATACAGCTGCTATAAATGCATATACAATAAAATGGGTTGGAAGGGACCTTTAAAGGTCATCTAGTCCAACCTCCCCTGCAATAAGCAGGGACATCTTCAACTTGACCAGGTTGCTCAGAGCCCCATCCAACGAGACCTTGAATGTTGCCAGGGATGGGGCATCTACCACCTCCCTGGGCAACTGCTCCTGGTGCTTCACCACCCTCATTGTAAAAAATGTCTTCTATCTAGTCTAACTCTACCCTCTCTTAGTCTAAAACCATTACCCCTTGTCCTATCACAATAGGTCCTACTAAAAAGTCTGTCCCCATCTTTCTTATAAGCCCCCTTTAAGTACCTGAAGGCTCCCAGGAGCCTTCTCTCCTCCAGGCTGAGAGGTGCTCCAGCCCTCCAATTGTTTTTGTGGCACTCCTCTGCACCTGCTCCAATAGGCCCATGTCGTTTCTGTACTGGGATATATATATAAAAATGTACAGATGCTTATTGCTGAGCACTGTAACAATTGTCTGTTATGCTAAAATTGTGAAACTTGGTTAAGTAACAGCTGTAGTGGCAAAAAATCCTGAGAATAACCTCCTGGGGACAGCAAGGCCCAGCTGTCTCCATCAGATTTCATTTCTAGTACATGCTTCTATTGTGCATTTTCTAACATGTTGCTAGTATTACATTTCTGGTAGACATTTCTAATGTGTAACAGGTTTGAGGGTTGTTTATAGCGTACCTCATGGCATATGGAGAACCTCCCATTTGTGGAAATCTGCAACATCAGAGATCGGCTTTTAGGACAAACAGTTCTGTTCAGTGTGTGTGCTGATCTGCTGAGTATTCATGCTTTTATGTTCTCAGTTTAATTGTTAGAAGGTGTTGAGGGGCAGGAAGAAGTTACCTCTCTTAATCAGCTTAACTTAATCAACTGGTATTTTGTGTAGAAAGCACATGTTTCTTTGCCATGTGAGGAAAAACATCAAAGGTGGGATGGTGTGTGCAGATGGGTTGTGTGAGAAAGATAGCCCAGCCACAGCCAGTGTGCAAGACCAGGGAAGGGTAGGCTGCTTTGTGGAACATATTTCATTGTAGACCTAAAGGACTCTCAGAGGTTTCAGTCCTGGCAGACATTCTTACCTAGCCCCCTACCTGGCTACCTGGTCAGGTTCTGGGAGCATGTTGGAGGTATCCAGGCTTTGCTTTCCAACTGCTTACAGTCACTTTTTAATCTGAGTTGAGATCTCATGGTGAGATTGACCTGACAGCCTTGGATCTGAACCTTATGTTTGATGAATAGAAGAGGGACAGCATGCTCTTCCCACACTGCTCTGCCTAGTGGGATGTCAGTTATGACAGTGGTGGCAGTAATGGGGTTGTCCTCATGCTGTTCCCAAGATCTTCAGAAGCATCATTCTTCTGTACCCTAGTGCACAAGGCAGGTTTTGATTGCTTTCTCAGAAGCAAAACTGAAGACGTCCTGTGAGTCAGTACTCCATCCTTACTTGTTTGTGCATCAGAGCCTTTCCACTGGGCAGCAGGCACCTCCGCATATATACTATGCGATATGCACATATCTATCTGTTAACCAAGACTTTTTCAAGGGATATAATTAACTTTATAAGCTTCTAGTTCTCAAAATAACTTGGCTATCTCAGATATAACCGTGGGGAGAACCCTCTCCACACTAAACACCCACACCCCCCGACAACAGATAGTTCAAGCAAAGGGGTAATACTGAAATTGGCTTTTTGACTTTTAAGCATGGTTCTGTCACTTGCACAGTGACCACCTGGGTTGCACTGGTTAACAACTGGACTTGTTGATTTGCTGTCTCTGCCCCCAAGCCCCTTTGGAAACTTTCTAAGTTACAGTACTGGGTAAGACAAGGACAAAGCTTCTGGATTTGTCAGAGGTGTGAGCAAAGGCCCTGCCCTGGGCAGGGAGCTGGCAGGACATCAGTAAGCGGGTGGGTGCCACTTAAGGTGTGGTGTGAATGGCACTGCTCAGGGCTAGTAGCCAAGACCACTAGTCCTTATGGCCTGGTCAAACTCAGACAGCATTTTGCTGTTAGTAGTCTTACAAGGTTCAGGATTTTTTTTTTTATCCCCCCCCCCCTTTTTTTTTGGGAGCTGAGGGGCTGCTCAGGAAATGTCGGTTTTCATTAATGTCTTACCTGTGCCTGTGGTGAATGCTTCCGTCTAGTCCTTCCCTTGCCCTCCAACCCTCAGGTCTTCGGTCCATAAATTGAAGTTTGTGTGTGTGCACGCTATTTACACCTTCTGGCTCCGGCTCCCTCCCCCCGGAACCGACCCCCCAACTCATTCCGCTCCCCGTCATGCATAGTGCCTTACAACAACGATAATAAAGTTAAATTGTGATATGAAAGAGCTAATTTACTTGGCTGGCGCTATCAGTTATGACTAGTCACGCAATGCNAGGGCGGGCCGGGCAGGGCAGCGCCCGCCGCTGCCGCCGCGCTCCTTAAGAAGCCGGAGCGGGCAGCCCCGCTTAGTTTTTACGTCAGGGCTCGGGGAGCCCCCACCCCCGCGGGACCGGCCGCTGCTCCCGGGCTCCCGGCACTCCCTCCTGCTGCGAGGCGTGCTCCGCTCCTCTGCTCCCCCTGTCCCCCTCTCCCTGCGGACCCCGCTTTCCCTGAGGGCCAGCCTGGCAGCGGTGCTGCCTCTGGCCGAGGGGAAGCTGTGCGCTGAAGCGGTGGAAGAGTAGCGCACCCGGGCGCTGGGCAAACCGCAGCTCTCCCCTTGCTCCCCATCCTAGCGCTGCTGCTCCGGAAGGGCCAAGGGTAAAAAGCAAGTCCCCACCTTGGGGCTCAGGTTGTCCAGACCTGGCTCAGCCACCAGACATCTTGCTGTGCTTAGCTGCGGGAGATTTCTCTGCCCCAGACGAGGAGTCTGTGTAGCACAACTAGAGATATTTGCTGGTTCCTGCAACAATTAACGCTATTGTTCTTTTCTCCTGATGCTTTATTTCCTTTCCCGATGAACAACCAATGTTAAAGTCTGTTTTGTGCAAGTAATGTTACTTTTTAACAAAAGTGAAAGGAGCTCTTTGGGGGTGAGAGAACATCTGGCTAGAACCAATGTAGGTAACTATATTGCAGGGCTTTCACAAATTTGCAAACGTTCTGTTTATTTCTGAAGCAGCATAGGGTTAGAAACAGGTGAATAGTGAGCACCAACTGCTGAAACAGACTTCAGGAGGAACTGAAGAGTGCAATGCCTTGCAAGGAACCCTTATAACATGGCAGGGGGAAGCCTCTTGTTGTGTGTAAGATCTCCAGCAATTCTTCTCTGGGCTATCAAATACAGGATATTGCAGTAGACTTCCTTCTCTCTGGTTCTAGGGCTAAAATGATCCTTAAACATTTCTGGTTTAAAGTCAGCCCTGTAGGAGCTGTTTCTGGGCCCATGTGCTATCTGATGCCCCTTTGGCAAGTGAGTAGCCAGAATGCTTCTCCTAGCCTCCATGTTTGGAGGTTGCACTGCGTGAGGGAGACAAGGAAGGTGTTCCTGTAAGGCATGAGTGTTGTGATATAACCTATGGGCAGCTTCCTGGGTGGAAAAGGCTCCGAGGCTGCCTGTGTTTATTGTTGGCTTGAGTGCAGTCTTAGGACTAAGATGCCATAGGAGTGTTTTTGCTGATGTTGCGGGGTCTGTGGTGCGTTGCTCTAAGGAGTCTGCTCTATGCAAAAGGATGCAACTGGAAAGAAAAAGGCAAAATGTTTCTTGTAAGTTGGTAGATTTCTTCTAAGCTGGAACCTCTCTGGATTCATTGTTAAGAAGTGAATTTATTTGAGTCTCCTTCTGAGGAGCACTTTATCTGATTTTTGGATCAAGAACGATATTGGTTTCGTTCCACTTGGATCATTCTGGTAGACCCAAGGGTGCTGAACCAGGGGTTCTTGGAGAAATGAGAGTCGCCGCTCAAGGGAAATACTGCTACAGATAAAATACTCAGCTCCACAAATACTTCCTGAGCCTACTACACTCTGTTCCTTCTGAACCAGAGCACTCATATTCTATTTCTGGGAAAAAGGTTTTTGATAATTGGATTCATCACCTAAACCTCCTAGTGGAGAAGAAATGTAGAGGGATTGGCCGTCTCATTCAGTTCCAGGTACTCTCCCTCAGTAAAGCTTTCTATGCCCTTTTTAGGCTATCAATAACCTTTCTTTCGGTGCACTACACGATGTATTCCCCTGACAACCAATGTTCACGTTTTCAGTGGGTCTCCGTATCTTATGAATGAATTTAATTGACCTGGGCTGTAGGTTGTATCCAGAGTCATTTGCAAAAGGAGATTTTTATCAAGAAAAGATGATTCTTTAACTTGTAGATAAGAGAGATATTTCAGATCATGTAGCACTACAGAAATTGTTATTTCTACCAGAAAAATATCAAAATAAAACATAAGATGTTAAAACAATCAGGCACAAGGAGCAGAGGATGGGAAGAGAGAAAACTAGGAGGCCATCTCATTGGTATTTGTATTTTGAATAAAGGCATAAACAATTATGAGTTGCTCCTTCCTGCATTTTTCTCCCCACAAATCCTCCAATGTGGTTTAACAGTTAGTAGGCAATGGTTTATTGTTGCTTGAGCTAAGCAAGCATTTGCAAATTAAAAATAATTATTATTTTCTGCACTGAGACTGGGAGACAGTGATGTGTCATGGTACATACTGCTTGCCTGTTCCTTCCACAAGCAGCCACACCTGCACCCAGTATTAAGCTTTGTGAAATGCATGATGAAAGAGATCTGTTTTTAAGCTTTAATCAAAAAAATGCTTTAAAGACACTTTCTTAGCTGAAAGTTTGTGTTTTGCTGAATTCCAAATTATCCCAGTTGGGGTGAAACCTGGCTAAGTGACAGCAAACGCAAAACTTGTGGCCCTCAGAGGAGGGGAAAACCCGAAGGTCTGTTAGTTTTTAAATTCATAGCACGTGGCAGAGACTTGATTTTTCTTCAAAATCCATGAAGTGGGGAATCTAACTCCCATTTATACCTTTGCGCATTCTCTTTTAAGGAGGAGACTAAACTGTGCCTAAAATTGGCTTGCTGACAAATATACCTAAGAGCTTCTTGGAAATGAAATACGCTTGATCCAAAGTCTGTTTGGGGATATTTTTTATTAATTTTTAAAATGATATTTAGAGGCTTTGAGTCAGGACTCTGGACACTGCTGCCTAGTAAAGCACAGTGAAAGCCTCTGAATGCATACCTTGTTTGAAAAGTAGAGAGTCTGTTTTGGGGGGGGGAGGGGGGGGAATTAACTAGGAAATCATGGGATAGTGAGCAGTCTGTATCCTGTTAGCTGGAGACATGTTTTGTAAGTGGCAAGAGAGGCAAAATTGAAATTTTTGAAATTTGAAACTCTTCACCAAATGAAGTGACTGCACCCATCCTCCCCATCCAGGACGGCTTGTGTAACTCTTGATATTTAATCTGTATCGAAGTACTGGGACCAAAACATGGGGTTTGATACTTTGGATGTCAAGTCTTCCTTTTTTTTTTTTTTTTTTGTGGTGGATTGAATCTGCAGTCACAAAGTGTTTGATGACCCCACACTAGTCTAAATGATCCTCTGGATCCTCTGAAATGGCCAGCAGGAAAGTCAGTCGTGTGACACTTCAACCAGCTCTACTGGTGGAGAGATGCAGTTACTTGAACATGGAAGTCTCTGGTGCTATACAGTATTGGTGATGACCTGAAGCCTCTCTATGGAGGTAGCAGACAAAACACGAGAAGGCAGGAGATCAGGGTATTTCTGGGCCAGGAGCTGGAGCCCCATGGGACACCTTAGTGTAACCAAGAAGAATAGGCCCGAAATGGAGGCCTACTCATATTATGCATTACTTTTCAGGTAGCGCTGGAACGTCTCTGGCCTGTGCCTGAGAAGTGAACTTGAGTGCCTGGTTTCTTACAGAAGCTTTGTGTTGCTCTGCTTCTGCTGTTTTTCTCCACCAGAACGTACTTCTGTGCTGTGCTGGATTTCATGGAATTTGAGAAGTGTTGGTGAGAGCAGCCCCTTTAGAGGTCTGTAGATCAAACTAGATCGAGTCAGCTGCGACTGGACTCCTGGTGGAAATTCTTTTTCCTACTATCTAGCTTTGTTTTCTAGTTTGTAGCTATTGCCCCCATATGTCTCTACCAAGAATAATTAGCTGCTATCTTTGCAGTTATTTGAGGGGAAGTTATAGATGTGTTTTAGGTAATCCCTTAGCCACCTCTTTACCAGGCCCAACAGTCCAAGTTACCTCAACCTGTCCTCTTGAGGTAGCAGGACCCTGGCTTGGTTGCCATCTGTTGTTTGCCTCAGTGAGAACACATACCACCACCATTGTCAAAGGGCTTCAGTACCTCACCTAACAGCTTGTTAGTGCCCCTGACTTGCCATCATCTTTGGCTAAATCTTAGTCAGTTCTGAGGTGCAATGTTCTGATGTGTGTTTCCTGATGCATGCTATATCTAGCTAGTCTCCTTGCCTGTAACTTTAAAAGGCAATGTTCTCGTCGCTGTGAAGTCCTAGCTTTAAACCTGCCTGGAATGTAAGGTTCAATTTCTTGTTTAATTTCTAGATGACTTGAATGCATAGATTTTTGTGACACCTAAGTTTAGAACACCACTTGAGTTATGAGCGTCTGTGGTATGTCTGGAATACCACTAGGTTTTGCCAGTTGCAGCTAACCAGTAATTGTTTGTGTACTTGAAGAAATGCGCGTATGGATCTTCATGGTGAGCCAGTGCTGCAGTGAGTGTTTCTTGTATGAAAATCAGGCCAAAGCACATCTAATTTTTTACAGAGTTTCTAGTTCTGTTTTTAATCTCTTCTTGATAGATCTGGTGTTAGGCAGTGATTTGTGTGGCATGCAAGCAAGCCATCAAGTGGGTCATATTGCTGTTCTGGTTCTTCTCCTGCATGGCAGATCTTTAGATCTCAGGTTTAATTCTTAGTGCTAGATCTCGTCAGCCTGTTTCAGCAGTGTGTGAGGACCCTGTTTATTAAGGCCTTTTGAATCACTGGTATATTTTGGCCTTAGTGTAAATGGGTTTGAGTGTGCGGGTTTTTATCTCCATGGGTTTCTGCTTCCTCTGGAAGGCATGAGGAACTGCGTTTCCTTATTAGAAGAGACCTGTCTTTAATAAAGAAATTTTCCTCTCTCTCCCTGTCCAAAGCTGCTGTATGTGAGCAATTCTGTCACCCAGGGCGTATTTTGCCAAGACTAAATCTAAGTGCCATAGTCGAAGTTTGAAGTGGCTTCATCACTGATGCTGATATAAATTAATTTTGAAAGAGGCAACATTTCTTGTGGCAAATGTGTTTAACACAACCTTTGAAAAGGCATCTGGAGCAGACATTTTACAGGTGCAAACTAAGCAATGTTGGTTAGAAAATGAGTATTTTTTGTTTTTTATAAATGTAGCTTGGTGATATGTGACACTATAAATGCAAATGACTATGAGCCTCCCAGATTCCTATCTAGACTGAAAATTTCCAGGAAAGTAATAAACCCCAGACTGATGAACACAGTACATTAAAAGTTAACTGTTCATGTCCTGTGGGCAGGTTGTCTCACTTTAACCACTCAGTGCAGTTTTTAGAGAGCTTTTGATTCATTTTAGTGGCATCCAAGATATCTCTATCCAGACATTTCTTTGAATGAAGGGATTCATTGCCATTTGGGTGCTGCACTGATAGCTCCATGCCCAAGAATAAAGTAATTGGTTATTTCTGATTTCCTCCCCCTGCTTCCTTAAGTATTCTCAGGCAATAAAGAAACCCTTCTCACCTTCAGGCACTCCAGACAGAAGTGAGAGTCACACTGGGTATGTCACAGTTAGAAGAGCAGTTCAGTGAAACATGCTTTCATAAAACCCATTAACATCCAAGAAAGCAGGCCTGTTATGGGGTCAATTTCTCCTGGTGTGTTACAGCCAAATCTTCTGGGGAAGAAAAACACTTTCACAGCGTGTTCTTTCCTGAAGGTGTGCAGGATTGCAGCGTGGTCTCTTCTAGCTTTTCTTGCTCTAAGGCTGTTTCTTCCCTGCAGCTGTTGGGAGAAAAGGATGTTTGAGTGTTGGCCCTAGGGCAGCTTCTGTGCGTGTCCAGCCCTGCCACTGTCACACCCTGCTGCACCCACACTGCCCCAGCAGGACCTGATGCTGGGAGCCTGTGCGTTCAGATCCAAAGGTCTTTGGGGACACTAGTCTGCAAGAAGAAATCGGAAGGGGGGCACCAAATTATTTAGGGCCAAGAAATGGGTCACAGGACATTCCGGAGAGTAATGAGGATGTTCTGTTTCCTGTGAAAGGGATGGACTTGTGGGATCTTAAGCTTTCGTTAGTTACCGACTGATTCTCAGATAGTCCAGCAAATATCTGCTTCATTGTATGTTCTACTACTAGTTGTGGCCTAAGGTTCCTTGGCACTATCTCGCTAAACTGGATGTGATGCCTTATACATACACTAATGCTACTGCTGTTGTCGAAAGAAAATGGTTGTTTCCATGCAAAATCTGATTAGAAGCGTTAATATGTTGTCATGTGCCTACTAGATCATGTCCTGGAGTGCCACGTCTACATGTTTTTTGAATGTCTCCAGGGACGGTGATTTCAACCACCTCTCTGGGCAGTCTGGTCCAACACCTCACTACTCTTCCATGAAGAAGTTTTTCCTAATATCCAGCCTAAACCTCCCCTGACACAACTTGAGGCCATTCCCTCTTGTCCTGTTGTTTGTTACTTGGGAGAAGATACTGACACCCACCTCACTACAACTTCCTTTCAGGTAGTTGTAGAGAGCGATCAGGTCTCCCCTGAGCCTCCTCTTCTCCAGGCTAAACAACCCCAGTTCCCTCAGTCGCTCCTCATAAGACTTGTGCTCCAGCCCCTTCACCAGCTTTGTTGCCCTTCTCTGGACACGCTCCAGCAGCTCGAGGGTTGACGGTTGGACTTGATGGTCTCGGAGGTCCTTTCCGACCTTAGCAATTCCATGATTCTATGTGTAACACTGGCAGGGAAATCTGCCTCCCTGAATGATTTTTCCAAGTGAAGTAGTACAAGCTCTGTTGTTTAGTGTGCTCAGACTAGACAAACCCCATACATTTTCAGTAAGGAACAGTGTGATAGAGGCAGAGCATTGATTATTTTTTTTCTTTTAATTATTATTTTAAATATTTTTTTTTAAACAGCTTAGATCACTCAGCCTTTGAAACCCTCAATTCTCTTTCACAGACATACCCTTTGAAACCAGTCTTTAACAAGACTGGTACTCTTGTACTTTAACAAGATCCTTTCTCTCCTGTTCTAAATTAGGCATGCCCTAGGAGCAGCATATTTAATGAAGAATTATTCTTTTTAATAAATGTATTGGCCAACCAACTCTACCTATAATCCACGCTCCCTGGGCTAGGTGCTAAAGGTCACCTCTGGGTAAGACCCTTCCTGTCCTAGAGATCTTAGGTCTGAAGTGAAAAATACCCAGCCAAATCAGAGGCAGGAAAACTGAAGCAAAATGGGACGTGAGTCTTTTACCTACCGGTCCAGCCCTCTGATCCAACAGCACGCAGCGAGGATCCTGCCATGTAACAGAATTGTTTGTTTCTCCCTGTGAATGGGGCAGTTTTCAATCTTGAGTTCAGGGTCTCTTGATTAAACAAAGGAGAACTTAAAATCTTCGTTTCCTGAAGCTTTTTAGTGAATGCTGAAGGACTCTATAATAGTTCCAGTTTCTTGGAACTGCATTGTCATTACACAGAAATCCTAGTCAGGCACGCACTGTCTGTAACCCGTGTTATTGTTAGCAATACCTGTAAGAGTAACTCCATAATGGAGCGAGTCTTGCAATAGCACTAGAGTTCAGTTGTGCCAGGAAGGAAATACGGGAGAAATGACCGACTGCGAAGCGAACGGGCTTGCTTGTGCACTTTGCATCCGCTGATTTCATCATTGTGCCACTCTTACTTAGAGCGAGGCATGTTGACAACAGAATAGGTCTGGGGAGGAAATGGATGGTCAGAATATGTCAAATGCCTACATAAATATATGAATGGAGTACAGAGGCTTAGGCTGTGGTCTTTGTATTTTAAACATAACTTGAGCTTTCTCTTTGAAAGCACTGATTGAGACCACTTAATGTGACCATGAGCACTGGTACAGCAAGCTCTGTGTTCTTTAAATGTATACATTCTCCAATTGTATAGTTATTGGTGCTGGTTTGGTGCAAACAGATTGCTATAAATTGTGTTTTGGGAAGAGGTCCTTGTCAGGAAGATGAAGATCTCTTTATGTGAGCTGAAGAGGTGTGTGGAAGCATACTTGGTGTGCCTGCACAAGGGCTGATACTCAGGCTTTGCCAAACTTAAGTGCTATGGACAGTTGGAGCTTTAAGTGTCCACCATGCTGAGCAGCGAAGAGCGGGGGAGCGGTGTGCCAGTGAGATCTGTGCTCTGCCTTCAGCTGGACAGCAGAAGGTGCCGTTCAGCTCAGCTCCCTTCACCTTTGTGCAAGGGTCATTAATTAGGACATTGTCTGCGGTGAGTCAGAGCTGCAGGGTCACAGGACAAGCAGTTGGTACTGCTAGTGCCGTTTTCTTCTGCAGCCCCTTGGGTGAGGGGACCTCCCTTCAGCCGGTCTGTAGCTCAGTAGCTAACTGGGGGGGAAGAGGGCATTGTTTCTCTCACGTAAGAAAATGCCTCTGCAGTTAGAAGCGCTCCGAGTTAGTTGTGCTGCAGCTCTGGAAGACATCCAGGTGCCTGGATTAGACATTAGGGGTAGGTCTGTTCATTTTTCTGGAATACTCATTGCTCCTTTCTGGGAACAGTAAAACTTTCACGTACTAATTAGAAGCATCTCACTATTGTGTGAATCCGCAGCATCCTAAGTGATACATGTATTGAAGGGTCTCCTAAAGAGCGGATACACAGCAGGTATTTAAAACTTGAACCTTTACAGTCCAAAGGTCCAATTGTAAGCTGAAATGCCTCACTAACATTTCTATTGATAACAGAGTAGGTCATTGTAACCTTTGCGGCACGCAGACATAGCTGAAAGCACTTCTGAGAAGGAGTTAACACGTAGGATGCATATTCTGAGCTGTGTTTTCATTGCCTGACAATAAGATAACTGAGGGTTTGAGAGCAGAAGGATCATCCTTGAAACTTTACAATGTATTTAACTAGAATGAGGTATGCTTAGATAAGATGTAGCAAAGGAATCTTGAATAGAGGAACACTTGTTAACAAAGAGATTTACATCCTTGTGAGTCAAAAGTCAGCAGAAACTCCTCTAATTGGTATCCTTAACATGAACTGTCTCATTATAATATGAAAACCACACCTCCAGTGCTAAAAACTCCCCCTCCCCAGATAAAGACCCCTACTCACTGAACATGCGTAGTAAATTTAGGAGATACTGTGTTTTTAAATCAAAGCGAGCAAAGAGTTGACCAATCCTAGTTTAGAAAGTATGAATACATACAGGTTATTCTGATGAATGTATGAATATGCATAAGTTGGGCTAATAAATGTAAACTAACTCTAAGTCTGGGTATGCACGACAGGAGGAGTGATCCCCCGTGCATCCAGCGCTGCAATAAAGAATGCCTGCTTTCTAAAACTCCAAAACGAGTCTTAGAGAGTTCTTCTGCCGGATTTTGCGGTAACACAATCTGTGGAAAACTGTCCTGAATTAATAAGGTCAGTGCTTATTCTGTTCCAAGGCAAACTGTCAAGTTTGTATCTTGGATCTAACATGTGAGGGCAACACCCATAAGGATTTTGATTCTTGTTGCCATATAACCATGAATATGCACAAAGCGCCTTCACAGGAGTCAAGGGGGAAACCCTGGAGCTGTTGGCTGTGAGCCCAGTGCTGCTGGCAACTGATATGGAAGCAGCTTTAGCACAGCTGCCGTGAAGTTGCATGGCATTAAATTAAAGCTCATGCAAATAGCACTAGGTTTGAGATACCTAGGTGCTTTTCATTTTTGAGAAACTGGTCGCCACCTTAGCTGCAGATAGATAGCAAACCAGTCAAAAGTACTGTTTGGCTGTGTCGTTATTTAGCTGGACACTGTCCAGGTTAGACTGCAGAGAAGCAGCACGTGTATGTGTGGGCATGCTTCCTTTCCACAGAAGAGGCAAACCTGGTGTGACGGAACCAGAGCACGTTACCAGGCTGTGCTGTAAGGAGTGTGCTGCTCAGCAGCAAGGCATAGCTTTAATGGCCTGCACTTCGCTCTCAACTTCTCTATGTGTCTGCAGGGCTTCAAGCAACAGACAAAACTGTGGGTAGTGCAGATGAAATCCTATTGCTGCACACTCCCAAAAGCAAATTCAAAGCTTGTAATGTGTGGGCTGATGGCTGAGGAAATGTGTCCGTGTATGATACATGAACAGTTAGAGAATTTTTTTAAAGTGGTGTATTGTTGTGCTTATCAAGTGTGAGAACGGGACTTGGACCAGGCGATTTCATGTGGTTTCTGCCTCTCCACAGCCAGGTGTCACACACCAGCATGTATCCCAAAGAGGAGCAGTTCCTGGGTCAGTGCTTCAGACTGATCCCAGCCTTTGTGGGGCGCTGCTGGAAGGCTGAGGCAGGAGTCAGGTCAATGCCGAGTGCTGCAGGATCCCCTAGGCTGTACAACGGGTGCTGGGCACAGCTGTGTCCTGCTTGCAAGAGCAGGTAAAAACCAATGCTAGTTCCTTTGAGCTTTGAGTTACCAGCTTTGGGGTAACTAACAACCTAACTATGCTGTTAGTGTAAAGGTGAGGGGTGTCCTGTCACTTATGACAAAAAAAAAATAATCTTTAAAAAGAAACTTTTAACAAGAATAGACTGACACTCGTTTACTGAGTTTCTACAAATTGGAATATTCTGAATTCTGCTGCCTTCAGCAGTGTGTGGTTGCTCAGAAATAACACGATAAGGATGTCCATGCTCATCTGACGTGGAGTCTTTGTGCTTACCTAGAGGCCATGCGTCTTTTTGCATTACACACTTCCACTAAGGAACTTACTCAACAGCCCTACAGCAGTGGGAAGAGGTGCCACTGTGCTGGCCGAGTTCTGAATAATAAATCGCCAAACGGAATTATAGTCTGTGCAGCTTTAAGATAATGTTTTTGTGACCTTTTGCATTCAATAGTATTTGTTTGAGTATCACCACTACTAGAATTCCTAGCTAGTTACTTCCTTTTTCCTTTAAGCTTGCAGTGGGGCCCTACACAGTCTCTTTGTATTTCTGGTGGGTGATTCACATTAAATTAATTTTTCAGCTCTTGTGGGTAGGAATCTGTAGTAAGTGCACTTAGAACCAAAGCATGTTCTGCGTTTGCACAACATGACTTGCTGTTGCATTGGTTTTGTTCTTAACAGTGAGTGCCCCAGCAAGATCACTCTTCAGTATTTCATGCTGTAATTGTGAAAGTTTTCAAAAACAATTTCAAGAATTTTTCTTGCAAAACCGAGAGCAGATAGATGCATCTATCTGTACATTGCTTTTGTATTCATACACCACAAGAGGCTTAGCTCCTGGTTTAGGAATGACTGTCTACTATAATTATAGCCAGAATGTTGCATGTTCATAGTGAATTTACAGATAAATCCTCCTACTGTCAAGTGACAGGAAATAAATGTGGATGATAGTGGATCTGTTAATGACACTCCATAGTTCTACGTGAGAAACGTGCTTTCAGACATAACCTTGGGCAGTATTAAGAGAAAAGTGTCTGTTGTTTCCCTTTCTTGAGCTGGCAAAAGCCAAAGAATACCAATAGGTATTTGGTGACATGTCACGCATGCATTTAGCTTTCCCAGGCTGGCTTCACTAAGTTAGTCTGGCAAAAAAAAACAAACAAACCCCAAACAAAAACACCCCACCAAAAAAAAAACAAACCCAAAACAAAAAAGGGAAATGTAGTTTCATTCAGTAATCCATTAAAATGATGACCATACTATTTGGTTATTATGAGGCCTTCAAAATATTTTTTTAAATAATTACAAAAGCTCTAACCTGATGTAATTATGCAATTCAGATTTTTGAACTGCAGAAGGCTTCCCTCCCCCACAGCGCAGAGGCCTTATGCGCTCGCTGAAGCCAGCCGCAGGGCCCAAGGCAGGCCCAGCACCCCCCCTTCTGCCTGGGGGCTGAGCGCCGGCCCCAGCGTGCTGTGTCCTCTCGCTGTGAGATGGGACCTGGGGTTTAGAGATCTTCACTAGAAGAAAACTCCAGTCACTTTCCACTACTATAAAGGTGATGGTATCTTGAACACAGAAATTAATTAAAACAGAGAGAATAAATAAGGAAAAAATGATTGAAAATTCAGAGCTACTCCATTCCATGTTCATGATGGTTTTTAATACTCATCTTGCTAAGATGCAGAACAAAGACTACTGAATTTCCATTCATTAGCAGCCAACAAGATATGAATATTAACTTCAAACAAAAACTGATTTATAACATCAAGTTGTGCACTTAAAAAAATAATTACAAATCATTTTTCAAAGGAGGAGTAACAGTGGAAGCAATAATGAATATAAAACATGACTGAGTAGGCTTAAAACATAATTTCAAGTATTCTATGGCATTTCCTCAGACATTTGTCTTCAATTTGTTGTGCAATAGCCGTCTTTGCATAGTAAAGAAAAATTGGTTGAACTCCAGCCTTAAGTAATCTGTTTCTTTTAACATGCACCTATAGAGCTGTTAGTTTGCCTAGCAGGCTTCTCTTTTAGGAGGATCAGATCAAACCAGTGAGATCATGCAGCAAACTGGAACGAGCTATACAGTTACCACAGTTTCTTATCCAGATGAGTAGATAAATAACAGAGCAAACGCACAGTGGATGAAAGGGAGGCAGTGCTGACCAGGTCACCTTTGGATAACACCCTGTGACGAACAAATTAACACTACATGGATACGTACTTCCCAAAGCACAGCAAAGGCAGGATGTAGAAAATCAGCGCCTCCCAAAACCAGTTTTTCAATTGTCCACCACCCCAGAAAGCACTTCAGCCTGTACCTGCTCTGAGCTGTGTTGTCACTTGCCTTCTGTACACACAGGGCAGAAAGCGAATGTGCTCTTCCACATACACACAGTGGCTGCTGAGCGGAGCATAAATTCAGTCAAGAAATCGTAATTCCTATGAAACTGCTGGTGTAAATAAAAAAAAGTTACTCCAGCACTGAACATATGTACATAGTTGGGGACCACTGTGGTCTGATTTAAAACATCACATCACACACTAACAATGTTGTTTGTGAAATGCTTCTCAAAGGTTTATTACACAGGTAGTTTGTCTATTATATCCAGTTGATTTTACTTGAATTTTTGGTAACCACTAGTGTTTCTCTTGTGGGTTACACTTGCTTTGGAAGCAGAACCCTAGAAAAAGTTGGGAATTATGTTCCCAAGCAAAGTAGAAGACAATAATACAGTTGCAAGTATTTTTAGTTTGCCATAGAAATATTGTCACTAACCTCATTCCGCTTGAAGCCAGGCAGGAATTTTTCAGAATCAGATTTATAATATATATCAATGTCTACTACCTGTGTGCAGCACCTTCAACTCATAACGTAGTAAGTGTTAATGTGATTATGTTAAAGCTATTTAAAAACATTTAATAATAACTGTCAACCAAAAGGATATATTGTGGTTCTCTTGTGAGACCGTTGGCTTGAACAATATCATAATAAGAAAGAGAATTGAAATGAAATTTCAATTGAAAATTTTGTAAGTCACAGGAAATCTGCAGCATTTTCTTAATGTTTTGGCTCAAAGCTAACTCAGGAAATGGCTTTCCACTCAGCAGAGATGGAGTGAGCAGTGTAACTGGACTGCCCTTGTTACCGATATCCAACCTTCAAATTAAATCCAAAATTACAGAAGTTTATAATTCTGATTATCAGATGCAGCAAGGAAATTTTCAGGTCACTTCACTTACATAAACTGAATTACTCAAGTTTTAAATAGAGATGACGAGGATAAGCCAGACCATACAGCCCTCTATACGTCAAGGGAAGCCTACGCCAGCCATCTGCACACCCTTCCCCAGCCAGACGCGCCCAGGCCAGCCTGGTCCCGAGGGGAACGGTACCACTGCCCAGCACCTCGCTGCAGAACTCTATGTTTGCACACAAGGTGCATCTAAAAGTAAGTACAACACACCAGCCCCTGAAACTGCACGGGGTTTTGCACACTCTGGTGGGAACTAGCTGTCAGTAGCCAAGGGCCATTATACTTTGAATGGTGAGATGCACCAAATGATACAGGGACAGTGCTAGAAACATCAGTCACCCCTGCAAGCCGGTTTGGGGGGCTGGGCTGATGGCAAGACAATAACTCGTTCCAAGCTTTTAATGGTTTGTGAGCGTTTTAAGGCTTATTTAAGTTTTTATTACAGGATCTAGACAGGAAAAAAAGTAGGTATAGTTAAAAAAAATAAATAAAAGCTTGGCACTTCTGTGATTGGTTTGAGAGGGTGTCACTTATCTTACATTATATTACGGAAAATCTGTATAACCAAGTAAGTAATCCAGACTTACAGTCAATACATAGATATGCGTTTATACATTTTAATTGGTTTTGGTTTCAAGCATACAAACTTTAGATCACATCTGTTTGGTGTCAGAACTCCCTGCATCTGCATGCTATTACCTGCCTTTCGTGAGCAAGCCCAGAACATCCGCTGTACAACATGCCACAGAAAAAAAGGGGAGCAAAAAAACCCAAAACCAAACCCAACATCAAAAATAGATTTACATGAAGAATAGAACCTTTTTCTATGGAAATTCTTTTCTCTCATACATATATATTTATATATAATCTGTGAAAATGATATGTCAAAAATCTTATTTCCATATTTACACTTTTTCCTTCTTGGAAGAATTGCATCCATCACTTGATAGCTTCTGTACCCAACGGACTCCTGGCCCAGGAGACCACAACAAGGTGGACAGGGAGGTCACAGAGCAGGGAACTCTGAAGTCCAGCAGCAGAATGCACTGCGTGGCTGGAAAAGCTATCGGAGCCTGCTATCAGCTTCCCGGTGCTTGTAGTTATTGGGCTGCAGATTCTGCTTGGGGTCAGCTCGCTAGCTTGGTTGGTTGTATGTGAGCCATGCAGGTTACCCTTTCAAAATTAGCTCCTCATGCCACTGGAGTTTGAGAAGAAAAAGGAAGTCATGCGAACTCAAGTGAAGTTAGAGTGCCAGCAGGCTGGGGAAAAAATCTTCAGCTATTTTGTTGGTTTGGAACAGTTCTCTTATTGCACTTGGTATGTGTGTCTCCTTTGTTTGAGGGAAGGAAAAAAAACCCACCTGATTTTGAAACAGTTTGCTTGTAATGCTTGTCAGTTAATTTTAACACGAGAAAGGTGAATGGAGGAAGAATTTCAAACTTATCTCCAAAAATGACGGTCTTCTACCACTTCAAATCCTAACATCCCAACATTGTGTGTATAGTTACTGTTACTCATGTTCTTCCTTACTGATTTAGTTCCTGTGCTGCTACAGCAAAGACATCATACCCAAAATCCAGTAGTGCAAGAAGCAGCTTTTTGAATCACGTTTCTTCAGATAGGGCCTTGCTGACTTGGATCGAACCTTCGTTTTTTGACGTTTCTTCCAAGTTGCATCAAAAGGAGATAAAAAGAGAAAAATGCAAGACATTAGTTAGATATAACAGGAACAGAGCCATTGCCGAGGTCATAGTAAAGTAAAAGGCTCACGCTGAGACAGTTTACCATGTAACTTTTCCAAGGGTAACAATTTAAGGAATTTGGTTGCATGCTTTCAGTTGCATAGTATCAAGTACTCGTTTCCTTACGCAGTTTAAAGATCATGCTGGCATACAGAATTCAATAATTTCTGCAGTACTTGAAGTGGTGCTCTGTATTTGTAGCAACTTTCAGCCTGCAGTAACGTGTGCCCACTGGGCCAGGAAAGCATGCACGTACCTAAAGGGAATGAGTCAGAAGTGCCAGTACTGGAAACATAAAGGCATACGGACTCTTGAGTTCTCCGAGCAAGCGATCATCTTGGGCTGTACCAGAATTCAGCTTACATATTCCAGCATGACAAAAAAGTGAGTGCCTCTGTGAGCTCTTACCATACTATTGGCCATAACTGCTGTGAATCTTAGTAAGGTGGAAAATATAGCAAAGACATCGCGTTCGAAGGAGACTGGACAGTTTTGTAAACTGTGTGATTAGAATTTAGTGTGAACAGCAGACAGCAAGCTGGTCAGTGATATCCAGTCTCCTGCAATACCGATATCCTATGTCAAACAGCGAGACATTAGGAAGCAACAACAAAAGTTGGGTGCAACCTCCCTGGTATCTGGCTTTATGTGGGGCATCAAGCAAGGGGCTCATGCATTTAGTTTTAACATGGGGCATATGCACCACTACCGCCACCAAACTGACATGCAAGAAGTACAGACCAGGAATTCGTAAACGCCCTAAAGCTGCATACCAACCCCTGGATTTTCTGTTTTCTGTAGCCCTGCTAACTAGTACCATTGCTACAGTATTTATAAATATACTATACACAAGGTTTGCGTGGTGGTTTCTGAGACTAATGGATGTACGCAAAGGCAACTTCTTTTTGAGAAGACTTCCAGAGACTGGCAATTCTTGGGCGTTCCTTGTTTTGCTTTGTTTTTTCCTTGGGTACCAGTGCCCTATGTTTTTGCAAGGTGAATGCTTAAGAATTGCTGGCTTCTGAAAGATCCCTGTATTCACCCTTCAATCATTCCCCCTCTGGCACTCTTTCTGAACTAGGCTGACATTACTTCAGTATCTCAATCCATTCTACTCTGTGCTACAGGAAAATTAGAGATAAGTAAATTATTTCTTCAGGCCAGCTTGCAGAACCCCATGATAGGAAGTATGAATGTAATAGAAATTGGTTAATGTGAGTTAAAGCCTGCTTTGTGTTTGCTTGCCCTGCCAGGCTCAAGGAGGAAAGGACACGTCTGCTTCTTGTCCCCCTTCACCCCCCCCAATACTGTCTAGCATACTTGAACTCAAACACTACTGATGAGGAACTAATTAGTCAGTCCCCTTAAAACAAATCATCAATGCATATAAAAAAATCGAGATGATGTAACTTGTCCTCCTACTCTAGGGAAAGTACCATATTCCAGCTCACTTGAAGAGGACAAGTCATTGAAATGCACACTGAATTATGTTCTGTTACCTGAGCTTATTTTAATTACAGAAATGGGCTTTACAAGCCTTAGCACCAGGTACAGAGGACAGATGCTATGCTAGCTTACCAGGACAACTCTTGCAACAAAACTCTGTTATCAAATCTTTTCTAGGCCGATCTTCACCAGTGTAGTATTCCAGTGATGACCATTCGGTCATACTACAGCTCAGCCAGCACCCGTGCTATGGGGCCGCAGGCAAAGTCTGCTGTGCCCCCCCCATCTCTTCTGTGATCTGTGAAACCACGTATCTACTCATTTCCTAAGTTAACCCAGCAGAAACAGACACCTCAAGGAACGTGATCCTGACCAAACCACTGCCTTTCTTCACTTAGCACATTCCGCTAACAGCGCTGCATCAGAAACAAACACGAAGAACTAAAAGAGCATTTAACGTAAGGCCCTGAAAGAGTCTCTGAAATAAGGAACGTCAGGTATGGCATCAGCAAGGGAACACGGTACACGTGTGCAAAGCATTAATGGCCCGCCACATCTCTCTGCCATGGTCATAACACTGCACAGAGGTGGGTAGGCAGGCGTCACCCTGCAGGAATCACAATTCTGTTCCAATTCCCCAACCTGCTTTCAACAACTTCATCCCGAATTACCAACCATTTAATACTAATACGAAGGCAGTAGTCTTATTTGAATCAGCAAATAGAACACACACCTCTGTTCCCCAAGAAAATGACAATAAAAAGGTGAGTATCAGGTCCTGGGTATCTGCAGCTCTTTATAGCTATGCATTACAGGAGTACCAGGTTCCTTTCAGTATGCTTCAGTAAAATGAGAAGGTGGGGGCAGAACAGTCCTCTACAGAAGGACGCACAGGAGAATGATGCTGTTTTAGTTCTTTGTCTTATGTGGAGAGTCTTAGAACATGAACTTCTTTGTGCATTTAATGTTTTAATGCCTCTTCAAATAACAAGGCTCAGCCTTCCAGTTTGTAATCTAACCAGAAAATGTCTAACAAAAACAAAATTATAGGTGATTCTGAATCAAAAAAGCATATCATCCTACAGCACATCACTGCCTCTAACATGGTCATCTTTACAAATGAAAAATACTTCAGAAAAGAAAACTAGTTTCAAAAAAGGCTGGATGTATATAAGATATACCTTGCTGCAATCCTCTGCATTTTTTTTCCCAAATAATTAAGAATGTGGTATATTACTTGCAAATCTGAGCCACATAAATACAAAGCTTAACTCAAGTAAAAAGTATTTAAGCATTTCAAGATTTATCCAAAACCAGTGTTTTAACCACATCAGACAGCTGATGTTTTCATAGGCATTCCTAAAGCACGGTTCAAACACTGAAGAAGATATTACATAAATGACTTATTGCTAAAAGCTGAGGAAAATTAACAAAATGACAGACGAAAATTAGCAGCTTAAAATAAGACATAAACCTGCCATTTATTTTAGTAGTATGGGAAGAGTGAGAAAATATCTTCTGTTTGATTCTAACGCTGACGTTCACGTAGCAATGACTATTTAGGTCACGACACCTGCTTTACAGAAAAGGTGGTAAGGGACCGAAACCTCCTTCCTCACAAAGTCACCATTAGCAAAAACTTGGGGCCTAAATGCACCTGCAAAGACCAGTTAAGAACTTGGCATCTGGAAGGACTGAGTAAGTCTTTGGTCCATCCATTAACCTTCCGTTACAGGGACAGAAAACCTTGCAGCTCTTCAGCTACAAAACAATTGCTGCAAACAGAACTCTGCCTACATACAGGCAACACTTCTGTCAGCTGCTTCTGCATTCTGATATAACGAGAAGCAGCTTTTCATATGCATTTCCACATCATTTTTACTAGCGTTGCCTCTTAGCAGTTTTGCTTTATTACCAAAAATTGCTTTAATACTGTTAAAGTCAGCAACAAAAGCATTTAATTGTTTTTTTATCATGCAGTAGTTTTGCAAAAGTGAATATATGCTAGAAAAAAAAAAAGGGAGCACAGGTCCTGAGGCTGCAATTGCAGCCAACACACAGAACTACTGTTCTAATGGTAAAAATGTCCTTCCTGTGTCAGTCCTGCATTAAACACTGTATAGTGAAGTCTTGCACAAGCTTCCTGAATCAAAAAACCCTTCGCATCCATGAATGCTGTACTTCTGTACATTACGCAGCAGAGTTCAGGTAGAAATACATAGGACTCCCTTACTGCAGCCTAAACACCAACAGCTTTAAAAGTACAATGCAAGGCTCAACTGAAGTAAAACCTACTTCTGAACAAGGTTTCCACCCCCAGCCTTTAAGCCCCCTGAAATGTGCAATGGGGCTCTACACCCCCTAACACTGTCAGTTAACTTTTTTCTGTCCTATTCTATCCACACATTAACTTGATTAGAAAAATTAACCTAGGATTCATTCTCAAAACTGGAAGTTGGTTGTTTTGCAGGTGGGTGTTTTGGTCAGGTTTCTTTTTCTTTCTCTAAACTTGCAACAAGCCTTCTTTTACACTTCCCCTCCAGCCCCCGCCCCAGTTCATGAACAAAGTTTGCTTAGTTGCAGCTTACGTTTGACATGGACTTGACACCACAGTACCGTATGTTCATATGAACATCTGATAACCTGTGAAACAGAAATCACATCTCCCAGTTTGTAAAGCATTAGCTACCTTCTCTCGTATTTGCAGAGACTAAACACATCACTTGCTTAAAAAGGAAAAGTTAAAATCCTCTTTATTATCCTCATCTGTCCCTCCAGATATATGTAAGCAAAGTATCAGAGGGTCTATGTGTGCTAGCCCTCTTTTGTATACAAGCCGAGAAGCCTTCCCCATTCCCCTCTGACCCCCAGAAGAAGCATGCACTTCAAGCTGTGAGCTAGGCCAGGCCAGTGTATTTGAGGTTCTGCTACAGAATGAACATTTGTATCTTGCTCTTTTGAGGAGAAGAGCTTCAAGAGACGTTTCCAATACGGATCCTCTAGAGGGATAACAAGTTCTACATTTGGGAAAACAAATGACACCAGGATGCAAAGCTGAACTCTTGTGAGAGTAGTTTGAGTGATGTGGAACACAAAGAAGAAATAAACAATCCATCAAACACCGTATTGTTTCAGACAGGGAGGGATTCTTCTACAGCCCTGTCTCCATCCAAGCTCCTAAATGCAGGCATCCCCAGTCAGCAGCCCAACTGCCCCCACTGCTGCTAGCAGGGGCTGCAGCGCTGGTGCAAGACAGCAAAGGCTGTTGAGGCACAAGACACCTTTAAAAGGCTAAGAGGAAGAAACTGCCTTAAGTTCTTGTATTGCAATGACTTGGACTGTGTATCCAACAACCTACCTTCTGCAACACAAATGTATCATTTAGGGATGAGCACGCTGTCTGGAAAGTAACTGAATTGCTAAGGAACAGACACACCTCTCTGATAAGAGAACTGGTCCAAAAGTATAATCTGACATTATTTCCTAACAAAATCTAGCTTGGTTAATTCTCATGAAAACTTGCAATATCATAGTTTCTAATGTTACCGCTTTAGCTGTGCGTACACTGTTATTCTCACTAATCAAAAATTTTAACAGAAATGTTAACAGAAGCCTTGTGGAAAATTTGGCTGATTTAAAAAGCTAATTGCAGTGAAGTGGAGGACAAAGAAGCGCCTCAGTTTTGCAACTAGCTGGAATTCTTACATATTGTTTGTATGCTTTGTTTAGGTTAAAAGACAACCCCCTATAAGTCTGCACCTAGTAGGAAACAGGAGAAAAAGCTGTAAGTGTACTTGTATTAGTTAATGTTATAGAAGATGTCCAAATATTACAGAGAGTCTGTAAAAAAGCATTCCTCCCAGAAATCTTTCACTCCACCAAATGAAAAGAATCCTAGTTCCTTCTTGTGGTACAACCACATGCGAATCCATGTCTGGCACTGCGTGTTCTGGATTTCTGCCTTTGAACACAGGTTTGATGAAACAACAAATCAAAAATGCATAAATACTAAATCACTGTTTATAAATATGGAAAGTACAAATCTGAGCCATATGAGGCACACTGCAAAAATACAGGACTGAATTAGAACTATGGTGTTTGGAGCTGCCCTGGGGTGACACGTAATACTGGAGGCTGGCCTAGGAGTATTTATTGTACAGTAAGTGGATTTAGTTTATTTAACTGAGAAGCTGCTGTAAGAAAAACCAACATGGCAGCTCAAGGTAAGTCTATCAGCAGGAATTACAAAGGCTTATGAAGATGATACACCCACGCTTAGAGGGGGATGCTTTGATCCATTTTGTATCTAATCTCTCCAGTTAAAGCCCATGAGGCGCGCTGCCTCCCGCAACCAGCTCAGTGTCCTGGGGAAGCGCAGGGAGTGTTACTTCCCTCAGAACACACTTCAGAAAAATGAATGCAGCAGGAGAGTCCTCCTGAAAACAGCCATAGTGGCCATCAGTGCAACAGGAATTCACAGCGGCCTTGTCCAGAAGAAAAGGCAGTCTGTTTTCAGCAGGGCTGAAAGAGATTTAGAAATATTTTGCTTCTATATGCACATGTAATTAAGGCCACCCGACACTATGAAAATACAAGTCTAAACCAGAAGTAAGACATTTTCAGGTGACCTTTGAAAGTGCATTAACAGATAAATATGACCTGAACTATTCCACTTTGACAGCTGCCTTAATCAATTAGGGATTTATTTATTTTTTCTTCTCAGCTCAGACATGGAATATGAATCTAGGCCACAGAAAATAGTCTTTGAATTATTATAAAAAATTGATTGAGGAATTATGGCTTATCATTGTATCATGGTTTAATCTTGATTCATGTTATTGAAAAGAAACAAGGTTACAGACATTGATTCTAAATGTAGAACCTTTTTACCAAATACAGACCATGCACATAAGTAGACTTGACATCACAAAAAAGCGCAAGGATTAGGTACCTTCGTACAAGACTCTGCTTTAACAGGCACCAGCAGAATGTGTTATACTGAACTACAGTTGCATGAGAAATATTTTCATCTTTCAAGAGACAGTTAAAGATTTCAAAGCATTCTCTCTCTAAACCTGAATTTTTAGAAATAATTGTGAATTGCTAATAAATTTAAAAAAAACAGTAACCACAAACAAAAGTTAGCTCTGGTGCTTGAGCGTCAACTGTGTCAACACATTTGTTACTGAGAGCTACTGCCACCATTTACATATGAAATCTTGAATTATAAAAGTCTACCTGTTTGAAAGGCCTGCTGCATTCAAACTAAACACTCCTCAAGACGTGCGTCTTTCAGGGGTTTTAACCACTGTAGCCAGCTTCTGAGAACAACGTGACTAACTGGAGGTGAAAAAAAGACCTTGCTCCCTAAGTGTTAGGGTAAACTCATGACAATTAAATTTGTTCTTTTATTGTTCTTCAACTTTGCACCCTGATGACATCTGCTAGCTTCAAATCCATTTCCTCCTCTTGTTCAGTGCATGTGAAATTCTTTCTTTAAAGCAGTTTGTTATAGTTGGGGTGTGTGTGTGTGTAACGTAGAACTCTTGTAGCAGGAACTCAAAATTTAGTGATGTAAGCAAGAAATAGAAACGCCATAGCCACTGAAGAGAAGACATGCGGCATTGCTTACTTAAAGCCCCATCCTGTCCCCCCAAGGACAATAGCTGCTACCAGGATGGCACCAGCGATGGAGCCTATTATAAGATTGGTGGCACTAGGACCTGTGATAAAGGATTATGGTAAGACAGACGTAAGAACCAACCTCTTTATTCACATTAAGTGAAGCAACTGAAGGGTGATCAAACAGCTCAGGGAATATAGACAGCACACAAGGTGATGTCTCTAGACAACTTCAGCAAGCCCAACTTACTTTTATTTAACAATCAGACTGAACAAAGCTTTTGGTCTCTCTCTGTGTTGTGCTTTGTTGACTTCTACCACACAGATAAAAATCTAGTGTTAGACAGCAAGTTCTAACTGTACTGTGACCTACTCCATTGTCTACTGAATGAACTGTCAACTAAGGACACACTGATATTTGTGAATAATTCCTTAACTTAAAGGAAAAAGTCTGAATGCTCTATGTTATATGACTACAGAAAAAAAAATCCTAACTTTTTTCATGGACATCCTGAAAAGTGGTAGATATTTTAATTTCAGCTGAGAGCATCTAGCACCACTTGCTAATCAGAGTCCAGACTCCCTACAGTTACACCAATGCTAAATTTACAAACAATTCTTTGACAAAAGCAAAGGATTATGTAACAAGGAACAAAAGTTGAAATAAAAGCTGTATGTCCCATTAAGCTTTCCAAACATCAAAGCATCTCTTCAACACCCTCAAGAAGCTACGTAACAATAAAGTGGGGAATGGTGAGGCAGGAAGAGAGAGCAACAAAAAGACGCAGCACAAAGTATGTTTGTGCAATTTTCTGAAGAAGGCAAGAGAAAACCTAAAGAAGATATTCATAATTGACCCTTAAGTGCTTTATTTACACAGGGTGGAGGAAAACTGACAATAGGCTGGAGTAACATTTTAATTGCTCTGTACGAAAATTTCCTGTTGAGCAGCCTTTGATGTAAAGCTAATTGCATCTGAGCTCAAGGCAAAGTGAAACCAACCCAGCAGTTCTTTTGCAGCATATTGCACACTTTACATATCCAGGAATAGCCTTCAAAAACCACTCTTACCTCCTCATCCCAGTTTCCCCAAACCAAGCAATTGACATTTTCCTATTTTTAATGTTCTGAAACTGAGTTTGGCAAACTGTCAGACAGCTAACATAAGGAAGAAAAAGGAGCAGCCAGAGATCAGCAAAGGAAAGAGCAAAGGCAGCTACAACAACTGAAAGGTCTAAGCTGTTAGGTCGGTATCACAAAACCTCCTGCTCAGTCCCAGACACTGCAGCAAGTACATCCTGCTGTGCCCTCACTTCACTGCATCCAATATGTGTTTCCCGTATCAGGGCTCCTGGAGATCAGTTCAGCTAAAAGAAAACCAAGCTTTAAAAATGGCTTTCTGCGATTCCTACACAAAGAATATTCAGGAATATCAATAAAGACTTGGACTGAAAAGAAATACAGTGAGTTTTACCAACACAAGCAGTGCACAGATTTGACAACAATAATTAAGAGGTAATTTTTCACAATTTGGAAGAACATATCTTATTTGGACTTACCTTTAAAGTCACACCTGGCTCAAATCAACAGGAGTGAGCATGGTGGAGGGTAAACGAATGCCATTCCACAGGCATTATATTCCCAATTAAGGCTTGCTTTCAACAGCAGCCTAATGAGCTACTGTACCTGACTCAGACCTACGGCTTACTCTGGATTTTATCAGATGATTGCACACAACAAAAGACTGAAAACAGAGCAAGTAATTTATCTGTAATAAATTTTAGAAGCCTTGAAAAATTCTAAAGCTGATTTCTTTCTAGTGGTACAATGCTACTGTGCCACAAAAGAGGTACAATGATTAACTGATAGTAATAGAGTCATAACTTAGATAAGGAAGTACCAAATGGCCACTTTTCCACACCCCGCTTCTTACTATGTTCCCTGGTTGGTAACCGTTTAGGGGGGATCTATTTCATAGTGCACATCCATTCAACAGACAGCCCTTTGCTCTTTCAATACAGAAAAATCAACATTGTTTTATTTACTATAAATAGATAAGAATTAACCAAAAACCCCCTGAAAATCAAAGGCTATCTGCTAGCCAGGGCCTAAGAGCAGAGCAAATGAGAGATGGCTGTGAATAAAGGCACGTCCATTCCTCTGGGATAATTTCAAAACTGTTTCAGTGTGCTGGGGGTTGCAGTTCTGATGAATGCAGAGAAGCAGCTATTTTACCTAGTAAAAAGACTGAAAAGGCTACCTGTTCCAGGTAAAATTTCCCTGATTATCAACAAGACTATAATCTCATTTCTGACTTCAATATAAAAACAAATCTGGTGGAATACTTATGATTGCTAAAGAGCAACAACTTGTTTACCTGAATGGAGTCCTCCAATTAATGAATCCCAGTTTTGAAATACAGAGATTTAAGATTATTGGTGAGCTGTTTTAAGACCATAACAGACTGTGCAAATAAAAGTACTTACAATGGGACTACTTTTAGATGTTATACCTTAAAGATGTATGCTGTAAGTTTTATTAAGCATTATCAAGGAAACTGTATCATTAAACAACCAGAATTTTGCTACCAGAATGAAGCCCACTTTGCATCAGCTCATTTTAGTTAGTGACTGTTATGAAGAAAAGTATCAATCCGTATGTTTCAGCTAAATAAGCTCCTCTAGTCACTGGACTCTGATGCTTGACATAAATGCACACAAACCGAAAGTAAGAGGAAGGCTTTAAGCACCACCGTGCTTGTGGGGTCACTTTCCACCCAGACCACCCTGAGAGGCAACACTTCTGGTACACTTGTTCTTTCCACCGTACTACTGCTCTAATCTGCAGGCATGGATTTATCAGGAGGAAGCCCCTGCAGCCAACTGTACCGTAACCGCCTGGTGCGCCACCCTCTCCTGCAAGGCGCTATCTACTGTGGCACCGCTGTTGGATCATCTCTAGTCATCTTTTAGGGCTCTGATACAGGCCCAACTGAAGGTGGTAAAACAGAACACAGCTTTAATTTCAGTGGGCTTCAGACTATTCCCTAAATCACCATTATCATCAGATAGACTGTAGAAGAATTAATATATGTTGCTTTGAAACTCTGCTAGTTGTAGAAGAGACAACCTTACTGCAGGCTATCCTGCAGGTAACAAAACACTGCGGGTGGTGTGATGTTTTCGTTTCTTACCTGCCACTTTGCCAGCCAAATCCTCTGGTTTAAGTTATCAAAGCTAAGTATCCCTTTTAGGATGAAATCTGGAAAACAACAGCTCTGCTGTTTTGTCCCCCATGATTACTAAAACAAATTCATAAAGCATTAAGAAATTAAAGTTATTGCAGCACTCTGAAGAAAAGTTTGCAATTTGCAAGTGAAGCAGCGAGGAAGGAGGAAGAAGGGCAGGACCCGGCATCAGGGTGAGACGAACACAGCCTCCCCTGCAGCCATTTATGGTAACAGCCAGAGAGGGCATTAGTGTTGCCCCTGCGCTTTCTTTAAACCAAGTGAGACAAAGCAGCAGCATCTTGCCTTGAATGTATGTTTGTATCTGAAGGAACGAGAGGACAGAGAAAAGACTGATGGGATCCAGGAAAGAAGAACGGATAGGAAAAAAATGAAGAACAAGTCAGGTAGTGAGAGATAGGAAGAGAAGAAATATAAAGAAGAGCTGGAATTAAAGTAGAAGGATACAGGAGCAAGAACAAATGGTCAGGGACGATGGTCAGAGCCAACCAGATTGAGATGGTAAGGGAAGATAAAACCAGAAAGGTACAAATCAGAAAGTAAGCAAAAGGCAAAATGGGTCCTCAGCCGGCAGGTACACTCTCTTCTCCAGAATCTGGGTCCCAAACCTCTACAATCTTCACAGTCTTCAGTTTTTAGCAAACAGCTGCAGAAGTCACCAGTAAAACACCAATCTGACCTTTCTCAAGCAAGTGATCTAGCATCTTCTTCCTTCTAGTTGTTCTTCTATTAGTTGCCCTCTGTGATGGCAAAGGTCTCCTCACGTCTGAGGATCTCAGATGGGTTTCATGTAACATTCTAGTTCAGCAAAAGCTAGAATGGTTGGATCTAGGGCTGCAAGCTCAGACAGGCGGAACGCTGCCTACCAGAAGGCCGCCAGTGCAGTCTGAATTAGAACTGTATACAAATGCTTTTGCATACAGCCTGGTCAGAAATCACAAACTGTTGTGATTCCCCCTTCATAGAGATGGCACTGTCACATGACAGAGGTGATACACAGTACTGGAAACAGTGAAGTTGGAAATCTCAGAAGAGCAGAATAACAGGAATTTATTCTGTAGCTTGCAGAACGAAGAGAGTTCTTACATAGGGATGTTTATATGTGTGCATATACATACACACAGAGAGAGGTATATAAACCACAGCCACTGTTAAAATTGAGGTAGTGGGCTAACACTTAAGGTTACAGTTTCCTAATAAAAATTTCCTATAGATACACTTTATACATGAATTCTATACTTCAGCATTCTACTGCCCTGAGGTAGCAGAACCCTAGCAAAGGAATGTTCAGAAGCTTTACTGTAAAACCAGCTGTCTGTACTAGTATCACCAGCTTTCATCCACCTAGCTAGATCGTGTGACCTGTTCTGAGACTGAAAGCCCCATAGATTGTAATAATTCCTGCATTTTATGAGATAGATCACGTTACTCAGTGTATTTTGCAAAACAAGCACAAACTTCCACTTTTTTCCCCGTTATTTTTAAAATTTGGTGTAATGGAAACATTCAAACATTTAATTTTACTGTGACAATGTAAAAATTCACAAACTTATTGTTTTATGCCCCACATTATCCCAGACAGGAGAAGGTTCAACACTGCATGAGCAAACCACATGGCACAAGACACGGTCAAATCACATGACAAATACGGTCACCACATGACAAAGCTAATGGGGTAATACACAGAGGGCTCAGGTGCATACGGTTACCTCACACACTAGGCACCAAAACATAAAACTCAAACTAAGAAAAATGCTTACTCTATTCCCCACCCTGTGCCTCCAAAAATCACCCCCAAGGCCAGAATGGTCCCTGCCACTGCACCTATTAGTCTGTTAGTGGCCATGCTCACTGTGCGGAGGGAAAAGGGAAGATTTTTTAAGGAAATGATCACATATATGTTTGAAATGAAAACATGAAATAATTCCTCAAAGGACTATTTTACACTATAACCCATCATTCGATAAACAATTCAAACCTCCTCACAAACCTTTATTTACCAAATACTGTAGTTTTAAAAACTCTGAAATGAGCTATGTATTTAGTTCTCTTTGAATACTTGCAAATATTTCAATGAGTTTTCCTGTAAGACTATTCCTTTTAACTCATCACTCTATTTACTTTAAAAGGGAACATCCTCAATCTACTCCTTACTTAAATCAGCCAAAATGTAAATAAATCACCAATATGAAAACTCCCTTTTCATCACCAGAAACTTACTGTATCCGTAATGTAACTAGGCAAATTAAAACTGTTTGTTTGGAAACTGTTCCAATGCAGGGAATGAAAAAAACCCAAACTTTTTAATTCATTTCTTTTCTAGTTAGTAAGATCTTCCTTTGTTACTATCCTGGAAATGTCAGTAAGTTCAGGCAGTATCTCCAGACATTGAGGCCTTATTTTTCATTTTGTAAGGGAACTCCTGAGAAAAAACATCTACACGTTTTCTATGTTAAAGATTAAAAGCTTGATAGGTTCATTGAGTCACAATAGACCACAAGCAAGCAGCTGAATTCCTGTCTAACGGGAACTTTTCCAAGGGACAAAAACTTCATAGTCTTCATGCTGAATAAAGTCTGTTTTGAAATGGTTTCATATTTTTTTCATGCTTCATAAATACACACACAAACACACATACACACACACTTGACATAAGTTTTATACTAAAAAAAAAGCACAAACACACACTACTCCACTAGTCAAACAAAGGCCTAATTCTGCAAATGAAATTCTTCTGCAAAGGAGGACTTGTGCGTGCACAAGGAGTCCTACTGATTTCAAAACTACTAGCCAATGCTCTAAAGTATTCGAAGTTTCTACAGTAGCCAAAAAAATAACAGCAACAACTGTCTGCCCAAAACTGCTAGCACGCTGTGGAGGTCTGCCAGTACCAGATACAATAGGTTGCTAAGTTTAGAGTAATACAAGACTCAGGTATTAATACCAATATAATTAAGGACCACTAATCTTTTAAATTCTGAAATACAGTATGGAGACAAAAGCAATTGATGGATGATGGAAAGGTCTGAAAAGTGCAGCAGGAGTACCAGTCAGTTGTCAATTATCATGACAATATATAAATAAATAGCAATACTTCCTAGCTATACATACCCTAATTGTAGTAAGAAAAATGCTTGGCTTTATGGTGTGAAAAATCTTAAATCTATCAGGTGAATTTTCACATCATGAGTGTTCTGTTTCTGAAGCATAACAAAGCTCAAGTTTAGGGCTAAGGGAAAAAGAGTATTTTGGTTTCTGTCTCAGACTTGTAAACTGGCATATGACATAGGAAGTACTACTGGTAATAATGGGAAAAAAATAATGGAAACTACTTGAGTTCGTTGGATCTTTACAATACAGAAAACTACTTCTGTATTCTTCTGACATCTTCTCACAAAGAAATTCCTCTCCTAGCTCGAAGAGATTACAGTAGCTGTCAGTGTTCAGGCTCCTAAATTCGTTTCTAGGTGATACAACATCAATAAATTACTGTAACAACATAAGTAAAAATCATCCATTTTTCAAATCATTGAGCCACCTTGTACAAAAACACATTGTACCTTTTTGCAGAGGTGTCTGTTGAAAAATGCAATCTAAACTTTATGTCTGTACCTACTGGCAGAAATCCATGCACATACTATTGATTGAAGACTTTTCCCCTGAATATTTTGGCATTGACGTATTAATTTTCATAAAGGTATTTTCATTCTGAATTAGATGAGTTAATCTGAATTACAAAAATCTAACCAAGATATGCTTATCTTCTGTGTTGCCTTTTGTATAGGCCTTTTTATAGAGGAGGGAATGATTTCTTACCTACAGGATTTGGAAATAAGCACTGTAAAATTAATATACTCTCAGTGTCACAACTGTAAATACTGCTTCCCTCATCCTCGCACAAAGAGAAGTAACCAGCTCCATACCGCTGTTCTCCACTATTTTTTTAAGACTCTGTAAGCCTTAGGAAAAAATGCCAACAAAACCACCGATAAGGGAGTTATCAGTTAAGTTAACAGTTCCACAGTTAGGGAGGTTTTTATAGGACATGGAAAGACAAGTAGCTTTGTAAGGCAGGGTACAAACCAGGCAGCTCTACACTCAACAGTGGTGGGGGGTTAGGACTCCAGAAGCATCTGCACTGATTCCCTAATACAACTCTGGACTGTTCCAGAGAGCCTCCTTCACAGTGGTAATTGTTTTAAGATGATCTCTTCAACAGTTCCTGGTAAAGGTCTACCGGAGCTGTTCTGCTAAGGGGCAAGAGAGTAAGGCACACCAGACAGAAGTAGAGCCATTCTGGAGGGCCATACCAAAATCCTGTCCTCCCTTGAAACTTTGGATATTTTAAAGAGTGATCACTTAGAGTCTGAGCTTAGTCTAAGGCCTACTTTTTTAACAACTCTATTGTCTTTCCATCAGCCTTGTATAAGGGACAGAACCTGGAACTGGGACACAGCAGAAAAAAATTTGTTTGAGTTTCTCAGTTGTTTGTTGGGAACTGTAAATGCATAATGCTAGATAAATATAGTCTGATGTTGGACAATGTCCTGATGACAGGAAAAGACATGAAAAAAATTGGACAGCACAATCTAATGACATACTTTGGCAGAGAAGTCAGAGAGAATCTCAAGTGCTTTTCTTCCTCTTTGAAAAATTTTTTTATCAATTATTTCCTCAATATCTCCTCTTTGGATTTATACTTCATATGCAGTTCGAATACCTACTAAATACATAAGTGTAAGCCATAATGCTTGTAAGAATAATTTAAGTCCTTAAAATCTTTATTTATTTCTTTTTTCTCCCATTGAAATAGGATTTCAAGAAAACAAAGCTTTTAGTCACCAGGGACATTCCACTTTTCCCTTTTTTATGCCACAGCTCTGAATTAGCTGAGAACAACTAAGGAAACTGGAATCTCTAATAAAACGTAAATACTCAGATATCATAAATAATAAAAGCTACACTGAAGATTCCAATCACAAAGAAAATCATTATAAAAAATAAGAGAATACGGGACGAAGGAGAAACCAGAATTACATAGCACTTACTGTAATCTTCCCCAAATTTAGGTTAGAAAAATACAAGTTTCATCAATTGTCAAAGCAGAAAGACCTACTTCATCTACACAAAGCAGAATTTTACTGTCTGGGTCTAAACTAGACTGCACAATAGTATTCTCTTTCTATACGCAAATTCTACCACCATGTATCAACAGAAAAATGTCATAAATACTTGAAAGAACATCAAAACTGAAATCACACAAACCCTTGGGTCCTTCATCCTTCTTGGTACCAGTATCCCTGATAGGATCATCAATACTGCAGTCTGTCCCAGCCCAGGAGAAATTACAAATGCAAGTGGCTTCATTACTACAAACCTGGAAAAGAAAGTGAATGACAGTTGTTGTTGTACATTCTATTAAGTTTATTTTACATGTAATTTTGTATTTAATTTACAATATAAAACTTATCCATTTATATATTGTAACAATAGCACAGAGACTTTAGAATAAGTATAACATATGAATAACCTGAAAGGTTGCTTTAACTCTCTAAAAACACTCAGATGCTAGGAAAAGCCAAAGGGTTCCCAGTGGTTCCATCATCACTTGCACTACACACCTGCATAGGATGTAAAAACAGAAATTCTCATCCAAAAAACCACCCCCCTATTTAGACTAGTTAGATCTTCACTAAATAACTAGACTTTGAGCCTGGGTGTCCAGAAGGAATATAAGCATTTGCGTTTAAAAGGTTCAAGACATGGCTATCCTTTACCCCTTCTTATTTACAGCTTGCTCCCATGTAGAAAAAATAGTAAGATTATCAGTGGTTTTGTTGGCATTTTTTCCTAAGCAGCAATGAGGAGTGCTTGCTTATCTTCTAGAAAGACAGGAAATAGTTTTTCCTGAGTCTGCACTTAGTTGAATGAACTCTAAAAAAGAACTTCGGACTCACTAAAATTGGCAGTACGTTTACCAGATACAGGATAACCTAGCCAACTGACAAAACCAATAGCAAAACCAACTGACAAAAAATAGCAAATCCAGCATGAGAGTTAATAGCTATAAACTTTCCGTATGAAAAAGAACATGGAATGTGTTGCTAGAAGAGGTTACTAAGGGAAAAGCATGACATAAGAAATAGACATAAAACAAAGAATGACGTTTTGATTAAGGGATTAGAAGTGGTCAGTCACTAGGCATCAGCTAATTGGACACTGGAACATAATGTCAAGAAAACCCAGAAAATAACCTACGCACTAATGATTACAAGTAGTAGTACATATGATTTTTTTAATTTAACTTTTATCTCACTGCTTCTTAAAGTATTTACTGAAGAATCTTATTTAGGAAGCTGAAGATAAATACACTTATAGCAGCTTTGATCAATTGAAGTATTCTCTTAAAATCATGAATTGGAATAATCCCAAGGAAACCAGAAAAGGTAACATAGTTCTCTCACCACTCATGCCACTCTTCAAGAGTGCCAAGATGATTTCTAGATCTCCTAGATACTTTACTTTCCGATTTTAAAATTTTTCTTCTTGATTTTGAACCTAACCCTCTTCTTTGAGGCACTCAAATTCATCTTTCATTACACGCAGCAAGAAGAAAAAAAGATCTTGCATAAAGTTTAGTCCCTCAGGCAAGTATCTGTCCACTGAATCCCACAGTGAAAAGGTTTTATCAGTATTAAGAGTTAAAATATGGAGCAGTTATTCTCTTAATCAAAACATGCCTAACATCTTAGACAAATGGACTTTATGGGTAGAATAACAGAATATAATGTGCCTAAATGCAAAATGACACGCTTTGCATCTGTTCAAGAATAAGATATCATCTCTACTCAGGTCCAACAGTTTAGAATTTTAATGATTTAAGTCATGAGGTATAAATCCATGAGCACAGGACCAACTTTGTAAAGGTGTTAGTATGCAGCAAAAAGTTTAACTTAAAATGGAAAGTAGCCTCAAACATGCGTAGTACGTTACAGAAGTCTTTACAATAACTAATGTCAAAGCTTTCTTACTAGTAACAAAAACAACACTTTAAAGAGAATTGCAGAACTAATTTGACCACTTTGCTTTCTAAAATTTTATCTCTGCTTCACAGAATGGCAGTCTTCCCCTGAATCTAACATTTGTGTTTTCAGATCAACAGGTCTTAGGAAAACTTTCAGGTAGAGAACTCCACATGGTACATTAAGATCAGAGACCGCAGAGGTAGCTGGAGAAGCCTAGCTGCTAACTCCCAGTACAGACTCACCCCATGACCAGAACAGACTTTTCCATTAGAACCAATGGGACAGCTGCTTATGTTCAAGGACTGAATTGGCAGGCACTTTTTGTCCAGACACATCATGTGAGGTCCACATGGAGCTCCATCCTCCACGTAACCTAAATCTGTATCATCATCTAAAAGAACATGAGCACCACTAGGAGAAATAAATTTTAAGATACTGTTAGTATTGTGACTGGAGTCTTTCGAAAATATTAAACATGTTAGTGTAGACACTATAAGCCTCATATCTTTCTCTCATTCAAGCATACAGACAGATTGAACAAAATTATAAAGTTTTTCTGTCTGTCCACAGCACTGACAAGCTGTTCCAGCTGTCAGACTAAAAAGAAGTCTAGATAATGATTCTAAATACTCAAAAAGGGCACCTTAGGCTTTAGGGGGTTTTCAGTGGTCTTAGATGGGCCAGCCTTTTTTCCTTTTTTTCAAATGCTGTGGAATACAATTGCTAGAAAAATGACAAAAAACTAAACTTCCCATGTGATGACATTTAAATAAAAATACTAGTGGAACAATAGAAGAATCATTATTCACTCAGGATCTAACTATGTAAGAGAAAATTCTTAGCACGACAGCAGTGTTGCCAATGTCTTTAAAACGCAGTATTGTGCACAGTAGACTAGAACACATTTACCTGCCCTTTACCTGAACTGTAGCTTAACATCTTACCCTGCCACAACTCTTTAGTTTCCTCCCTCTCAGCCTTCACTTCCCTACAGCTCATATCTGAGGATATAATGCTCAAAACCATTATGCTTAATATATAGCTCTTGGGCAATTAGAGACTTCCCTCCCACACTGAATAATATAATGCTGAGCATTACACTCTGACACTGAAGTTCTGCTACTGGAGAGATCAGACAGAATAATCAGGAGGATAACCTACATTTCACTCTCTTTAAATGTGGAATATTAGGCGCTTTTTTTTTTAAATCAAAATAAATACCACTCAGAATAATGATTTTGCTGTAAGATATTAATTACTTCAGAATCATACAATTGTACAGTTACATTTATCTTAATTCAGTTAGGTTTGACAGAGCAAAATCACGTTGGAACACTGCATTGTCTTTTACCTGCAGTCCACTATTCGTCCTTGATGATAAAAAGAATTTGGGATAATTTCTCCTTGAACTTGACCAACTCGTGGAACTTTAGTAAGATTAGTACAGAGCAAAAAGCCACAGAAAACATCACTGTAAAATAAAAACATAAATCAAAAAGTTACTGGAATAATATGAATAAACTTACAAAGAAGAAAGACTGGCAATGATGCTGCTGATGACATTAGTAATACATTACTATAAGCCACATGATAGACTTCCAGAGTAGAAGCCTAGAAACAAAATGTTATTAGATATAAATGACAGGCAGCAGAAACAAGTAATTGTTCAATTCTAATGCAGCAGTGAATGTTCACATGAAAAAAAAATTATCTATGCTCTAAATACAATACATTACAATTAAGAGGAGCCAAATTGTACAAAGCTTTGTCATATCAGGCTAAGCTACATTTCCCTCTCTCTAGCAGCTTGGACACCACACATTAATGTGAAGTTTGAATTTTTAATTTAATTTTATTTCACTTGCAAGACAACAGAACCATAATAACAATCATTAGTGTACAGTGTGCGTGCCTGAATTTTGGTAAAGAATCTGCTTTATTTTATGTGCAATCTTCAAGAATATCAGTTTAAAACTTTCATCTCCTACTCAAGTTTTCCCAAGTCATAGAAGGAGCTGGATTAATGCTGGAAACTGTATTTGTTAAAATTGCAAAAAATGTAAATGGCCCTTCAGTTAGACCATTTTTCTGTGTGTGTCTACTGACCAAGAAAAGCTTTTATGTATATTAAAAACATCATTTGTATATCAGAACAACACTATTATATACATTATATACATCTAAATATAAAAAAAAATCCCACATTAAACAACTCTTTCCTTACAATCCTGTCTGAAATGTGAATCATGTAATCCAAAATAAAACCAAAAAAAGCAAGCTACTCGACAAAGATTGAACAGTGAAACAAGAAAACGTTTACCTTCATACTTAAAAATTACAAAACAGTACATACATTAGGAGAAATTTAAGTCTATCCACTAATGATAATTGAAAAGTAAATTTAATCAAATATCCATCTAGTAATGATCACGCAGAAATGAATCAGCTATTTTCTGTATAGCATCCAAATGTTTAATGGTTCTCTCTGGTCAAAATAAAGGTTGGAACAAACTTGAAATAGCATAATCTGATATTAATACCAGAGCAAGCAAAAATAGTGTGTGTATTTGCAGCCTAATTTATCGCTACCAAGTCTGAGGTGTTTGTATATTATGAACTTGTGACTTTTTGCTGCCTTGCCCTAGCTTCTCTGAAAGAATTAGTCACAGCACATTTTTCTGAAAATTTGGAATTCTCTACAAGTCTACTGCTGAGTCACCCACAGATTTTTGTCAGAATGAGAAATGGGACTTTTTAAAGATGCAAAGCTTGTGAGAGAAAGAAGATTCAAAATAATTCAAAACAAACTGCTGAAACAGTCATGAAAAAGTAGACAATATTAAACCGCTATTAATCTATTTAAAATACAAGTCACCTTTACCGAGCTGAACTTACTGTTTGCTACACTGAATCCACCGGTCTCCATCCTTTCCACAGTTTCCCTTTTTTGTGCCTTCTGTATTAAGCTTTTCATAACAAAATTTGTCAGATCCTGAAGACTCTGTTGATGAAGAAAGGAAAAAGGAACGTACTTTCCACTGGCATCACAAGAGCTTTGAAAACCTGCATAATTTATTGCAGCAGTTATCTGTATTTTTTTAATACAAAATATAAATCTAACCACACGTGTATGTACACAGATGGTATTTTCCAGTGACTACCGTAGGAACCTAGCACACTAAATTGCAACACCTGTAGATGGCTTTTCTAAAATAATGCTCAATGTTCAACATTTGCTCTGAACTTTTTAAAAAAGGCAATCTTCACAGTGTCTGTATTCTGCATTTGAATTTATCTGTGGTCTAAATTTGTTCACTTCATAACAGTTGCACATAGATTTAATCAAGTTGTTTTCATTGCAACTATTCCTGATCTATATTTCAGGAGATCAAAGATGTTATATGTGACCTATACCATAGGCATACTTTCTGACATCAACTCAACGTTTGTTTTCTTTTATTTTTTAGGAGTTCCAGAGGAAACAATGCTGAAGAGTGAGAGCATAATATCTATTGCTTTTTATGAGTAGATATCTTGAATAAAATGTCTAAAGCCAATTATTTAGTAATAAGGCCATTTGTGGTGTTGTTTTTTTAAATCAATTAAAAAAAAACAAAAAAGCACAATTACACAGAGGCAGATAAAATATTAAAAGAGAGTAGTTTCAGTAAAATCACTTTGTACAGAAGACAAACCAAATACTTTAAAATACATGCATGTAAGATACAAAGAAATTAGTTAACAAAAACCTCTATTGCCTTCAGTATTGTCAGAAAACGTGAGGTGGCAATGTAAAGCTCAAAAAAGCATCAGAAGACAAGGAACCATTGTCTCCATCAGATTTTACACTTACATAACATCTTTTCTTTTGTACAAGGCAAACAATAAATGGTAAAACTCTATCCCTCCCTTCCCATCTCCCCTAAACGGAATGATTCTTCTGCTTCCAATTGGCAGTGTCAGCAGTGGCAGTTATGATTAGACAAAATGCACAAGAAAACATTAAGTGCCAGAGTACAGGACATCCTGATAGTTCTGCTCTGCTGAACTATCAGAGTCATTACGCAGAGCATTTATCTCCTCTCAGCTGCAAGCAAAATCCATTGCAACTGCAATTCTATTTTATGCAACACCTCTGGGCTTATATTCATACTATGTAGATTTAAATTCACACTAAATACTAATTTTCCGACTGTAGGATTATACAGCAAAAAGAGGCAAGGTGGAACAGTTTTAGCATGAACCACTGAGGGGATAATGGAATTGACAACTGTCATTAAAAAACCAAAAACATCTGGTTTGAACTATACCAAAAAAATCCTCAAACCAATTTTTTTCCTCCCCCGGTAAGAGTCACTCAGAGTTGCTAATATTCTGTATGTTTTCTCACCGAATTCCAGAGTCCAGCATTTGCTGCCCAACCTGTGTCTGTAACCACATCACATCAGAACTATCTCACTGTCATCACTCCCAAACAAGCACACAGCTCGAAATTTCACTTGCCAATCAAGCCACAGTTTCTCACTGCAGCCTACTCTACCGAGCAGAAAACTTTAACTTACAGTGGCAAGAACAAAAAATAAAAATCCTAAAAACACAAAACAAAGGCAGGAAGGAAACAGAAATAAAAGACAGTTATGGTAGTTAAAGTCAACCTACTAGATCCCCAGATGTATTTGCACTGATTGTCTCTCGTCTTGCATTCACCATTATAGCAACGACCCTAAACAATACAACATTAGCAATGAGAACAGACCATTATTTCATTTCCTTCCCCTCACCCAACAAATATCTCATTTTGATTCTTCACACACATATTGGGATGTATAGCAGTTTTAATGAATTTAGGTAGATAGGATACACATTTAGGCCCAGATTCTCGAAGTCAGTTGGTGTCTAACATGTACAAACATTTCAGCAGCTGCTTTATTATTCTCATTTACATAGTTGCCAAGAACACATTAACATGGAGTGTAATAGAAGATCTACATGTAAAATGTAAACATATCAAGCAGATTTTACTCAAACTAGAATTTTTTTACTCTTCACAGAGTGCATAAAGCTCAAGCAACACTGATGTCCAAAAGACAAAATTTATGAAGAAATATAGAAAACAGGCTCAAAAAAGCACCCCCCAAAAACCCCAAAACCCAAAACCAAACCAAACACTTGTATTTGGTTGATTTCTATTTGCTGACGTGCAGGGATTTTGAAATAATAATTAATTTTAAAACATTGCATACCTGACTAGAATCACAGGCATACCCATCTTGTTTATGAAGATTTGGTGGACACTGAAAAAAATTAAGACTACTTTTTTACCACATCTACTGCAATAATACATCAAAGGATCACCTATGGAATTTTCCTGGTCTTAATAGACAATTGCACAACATATAAAGGGGGGAGATAACATAATTAGTGCAGGAATCTTTATAACTACAAACACAAATGAAAAAATTAATATCTTCAGCCATGAAATACAAGGTTTGATTCTAGCTTTCTGCCTATTCCAAGCAGAAATTAAGGAGGTGAGGCAAAACAAAAAGCAAACCAAACATGTTCAGTAACAGGGTATTTGGTAACTAATACTGGGGCCATGTTTGCAGATGGCTCTGCATTCATTTCAGTTCCACTAAGAAAGTAAACAAGCACCTAGTTGTAGCCTACCAGTCTACTGCTTACAGAGATGTGGGTTTTTTCGTGATGTTAACTATCATGTTCTCTTGGCATTGGAAACTTTTCTGGTATAAAAAAGTCACTAGGTCCAGAAGTCTCTGATCATTAAAAGCTAGGAGCAGAACATTCTCACAGCTTTTCCTCATCAAAAAAGGACCTGTGAAGATCTGGAAAGGGCATGCTGCTGTGATATACCATATTAGCCAATACTTTGAAGGCAGCCTTTCTAACCTAAGAACGCCCTTCTCCCTCCAATTAAGAATGCTCCATCTACAGAATAAGATATTTACAATGAAATCTCAGCAATAGCTACACAGCTGTAAGTGTAGATGTCTAGGATGATAATATAAAAAGAAGTTACTCTGAATGTATTGGCATCTGTAATTACAGCCAATGCCCAGAGACACACATATGATCTACCCTGAATCTTTTTTTTTTTTCCAAAGTTAAGAACTCGATGTAGTAGACGACTGGAGCAGAGATATGAAGTTCTTGCATAACCTTGAGTCTAAATACTCAGTATTGAAAAGGAGCATATATCACCTAAAGCATTAAAGTTGCTGTGAAAATATTGAGTATTTAAAAGAAGTCAAGTTAAAACAATCCTTTGGTTGCTATTTATTCCTACACTTTTGCGTATTAGCCAAATGTTTTCAAGAGAAATGTATAAGATCCACAACTTTTAAAATTATCATTCATGTGGCATGCTCTTAAAAATCACAGTTCTTCATATAAAGTCTTATGAGGAGTGGCTGAGAGAACTGGGGTTGTTTAGGCTGGAAAAAAAGGAGGCTGAGGGGAGACCTTATCACTCTCTACAACTGCCTGACAGGAGGTTGTAGCCAGGTAGGTGTTTGTCTTTTCTCCCAAGTGACAAGCAATAGGACAAGAGAAAACGGCCTCAAGTCATGCCATGGACATTTAGATTAGATATTAGAAAAATTTCTTCACCAAAAGGGTTGTCAGTCATTGAAACAGGCTGCCCAGGGAGGTGATTGAGGCCCCATCCCTGGAGGTATTTAGAAGATGTGTAGATGTGCTTAGGGACATGGTTTAGTGGTGGGCTTGGCAGTACTAGGTTAACAGTTGGACTTGATGAGTCTTTTCCAACCTAAATGATTCTGTGATTCTATACTTAATTAGTTGTAATTTTCTACGTTTATATTTTAAACTATTTTATTTCATAAAATCTTACTGTTATTACCTTCGAATCCACTCACATTTGCAGTATTAGTACTGACACTATAGGCCAGGCAAAGAGTGAAGAAGGATGTCTAACACAAATACTATACAGATACACAAAAGCCCACAAGTTTTAAAAAGCAAATAAACCTACGTAAGTCATATTTCAAGTCCATAGACTTAAATTAATTATTTTTTTTAGCTTATGATAGTTTATTCTTATGCTTAAAAAAATGTTGTTAGGACTAAAAAATAGGCCCCCACAATTATTTGGGGATATATGAGAGTGCAGTTTGTTATTCTGTTTTTTCCTCTTAAATTGATATAAAATGAGTGCAAACAAACATCAATAGTTCAAGCAGAGAAAGCTGCTGCATACATACCTGGCCAGAATCTCCAGTGCAGAACTCTGCAATATCACATTCATTCACTGCATATCGACAGTCATAGCCTCGTGGGAAAAACTAGAAAATGAAGAATACAGTTCAGGACTAAGATTATGTAAAAGCAAAATTGAAATTACTTCTCATTTTAACATACTGTAAATACTATACTCACATGCATATTTTTAATTTTTTGCTTCGCTAACAACAGAACACCACAATCTCAATAGCTATCTCAAAACATTGAAAAAGATTTTAGTTTCTTGATCTTTTAAAAGCTAAACTGAAGTATATAATACTTTGAAAATTTAGTGTTTTTTCGTATCTGATACACAAATGCAAATAAAAGGCATTCTTACATGAATACATATCCAATGCAATCTATTCCCTTTATATTTGGGGCAGTAACCACATTATTGCCTGGAGTAACAGTTTTAGTCTACATAAGCTGTTCCTTTTCATTCTACAGAGAACACATTTTTTAACTATAACAGGCTGCACATTACTTCCACGGACAACTGAAAAGAACAGATATGCTGCAGCAACACTCACAAGACATGATGTATTACAGCAGGGTCCATCACTACAATGAGCTCCATTAGAAAGAGAGCACTTCTTACAACAGTCTGCATAGCAGTCCTGAAGAAAATATTAAGTGATATTTTCAGTTTTCCATTTTAAATAAGTTTTTTCTTCACAATCTTTCCAACAAACTATTACGTATCAGCAGAGAAAAGATTCAGTTCAGCACTGATGACTTGAAATTATCAGCTAGAACAATCCTTTGCAGTGCTCAAATACTCAAGGAAAGGGAAAACAGCAACATATATGCTATAGTAACAAGGGGATTCACACCCTCTGAATCCTCTTTACAGGTGAGGAATAGCCTGTGCCAAATGCATGGTGCTTAGTCAAATTACATTCAATGCAGGAAAAAGATTGAGAAAAATAATTATGGATGTGATTACATTTAAATACTAGAACTAGGACTCAGATCTACAGGGCAGATTTTTTGCAAACACTTTATTGGAATATTTCTACAATACAGAAGAAAACAACAGTTTACTTATTGTGTCCAAACACAGGTACCTATCTCCACAGCATAGATGAGGAGTCTATCACTCCAGGCACACTATTCAAGAAAAGCAAAGGGGTAAGCATTTCTGCAGCATAATTCAGAAATTGCTGGGAAACAGCTACATCTTGTTATTAGTGTAACAGGAAGGCTGTTCTGGGGACACTCACTGTCTTTGCACTCATTCTCACTTGAAAAAAATGTTTTAAAACAACAGTCCCTTAATTAAGCTGCTCCCTAACAACAGGCAAAACAAATCACATAATTTATCTTAATGTATTTTGTAAGAAAGACTTGTGGAGTAACATGTAACTCTACTTGCCATTCGGAAACCGCAATCACATTCTTCTCCTGCTTCTACATATCCATTTCCACACTCAGTCGTTTCAAAGAGCTGAAAGCAAAAGAAAAAAAAACCAAAACCACCACACACCCCCAAAGTAAGGATAAAACTAGTATCAAATGACATTTCTGTCACACACAGCTTATTTCTACAATGCTACAGAAACATACTCTCACAGAGAATATATATGCCTTGCTACTGTGATGGTGAAGGCAGCATGTTTTTCAAGTGCTGCTAGTCAGAATTACTCAGACATGAAAGGCATACAGCTAAATCACTTGATTTCTAACTCTTTTCAGGAGAATACTGATTCAGAAAATTATGATAGACAGGCAATAAAATAGTACTGAAGGGGATAACGTTTGAGCTTCATTCCAATTCTATGGACTCCCATTTCTCTGACAATTTCTTCAACAAACTAGTCAGCAATATGATCTCTGGGGTGTACTCAGGTACCCATATTTGCTCATGTGATTAGTTACTGTCTAACAGTTCGAATATGTGCATGAAAATAACAAACGTTAAGAAACACTGCCAAATGGAAGTTCTACATGCCTTATTAGTTAGAATTAACACAACCACATATAGATAGTGCTAAACAGTTACTCCTACGACCAGGCATATACAATACAGATAAATTCTATGCTCCAGAATTATACACATTCTACACTGGTTTCACATATCATTATTTCGATTACAGGTGATTTAAGATATTTTTTCAGTCTTGTCATAGAAATAATTTTGCAAAAACCTTGTCTGTTTTTGATATAATAATTCTACTTTAAAATCCTGTAAGAATACCAAGAACCTCCAACTTAATGAGGTATCAGCAAGAGAAACACATTCATCGCTAGAACATAGTTGAAATGAGGAGCTGAAAGTTAACAAGTTAAAATGAGAACAGATAAATCTACAGCTAGATGAGGGTGAAAGATTTGAGTACATATTCTTTCTGCCTGGTCTTAGTGGCAGTACAGCTGTTGAGGATCATCAAGATATGAAACATAACATAGAATACAATACAAATTATTTATAAACTTGGATGGAATTCTTCTTTCATACTTTGGGCATGGGGGGAAGGAATCATATTGTCTAATCAAAAAGAAAGAAAACATGCACTCCAGGACATGGTGGTGTTAGGTTGATGGTTGGACTTGATGAGCTCGGAGGTCCTTTCCAACCTTAGTGATTCTATGATTTTACTTTGGTTGCATAAACCACATAGGTAATCAATAGCATCCAAAATTTTGGGTGCCAGAAGCAAAACTACACTGAAGCAATACCCATATGTACTCTTCTTCACTGGCAATGTCCACATGATGCAGAAAACTGACTTTTTTTTTCCCCCACCTACAAGCCATTGTTACTACTATGCCTCAATGCAAACAGCAAGATCTCTTATTCTGAACCTGAAATTCACTTCTCCATCAACCAGACCTGGTCACCTGACCTGTAGCTCACAAGAAAACAAAAAGGGATCAACCAGACAAATGCAAGAAAATAACAGAACACACACAAATTTCCTACAGCATTAATCAGGAACCAGTAAATGTTCATATACATGTCCAAGCATAACTTAAAGTTTATAATTAAAACTGACATCACGGTGACTGCTTAGCAGAACTCTGGTTTATTACCTAAAGATTAAGCACATCATTTTCTACCTTAAGTTCCAACCTCCAAATAATAGGATTCAAAACATTGTATGATTTATTTTTTCTCCCTAAGGTACTTTCACTTCAAAGTTGTGAAACACTGACACAGATAACATAAAAATAATTCAACCATTCTCCTGGGAGCATTTTCCCCAAAGTAAAACAGATTTGTATTCTGTATACAGTCAATTTGACAATTTGTTCATATTACCTTGCTAGACAACCATCATAAAAAAAAATTAAGCTGTGTTTTTTCTTTCTCCCTACTTACTCTTTTCTATAAGAATTCCTACATGCTTATTCTATAAGCAAAGATTGCTACCCTGGGAAAAGATTAAAAAACACTCCAACAAGCACTTTTTTTTTTTTTGTTAATTGTGCAAGGTGGTGGCCTACCAAAGGATACAGCACAGTAAACAGAACAGCCTAATAGTCTTACATGGTCTTAAATTCTACAAGGACAGCAAGTTTGACACCATGATTAAATAGAATATTAATACTTTGGATTGATCTTACTTTGCAAAAAGAGCCAAATGGACTATTTTTATACTACTCAGCTTTAGAAGGATGTCATGCTAATATTGCCTTAGAAAAAATTATGACCTTGCTAAATTTTTAGGCAAAAAACCCCAATGGATGGTACAAGGAAACAGTTATAAATTAGAGAGTTTGCTAGATGTACATCTGAAATGAAATTAAGTGAACTTGAGAACAATCACAAGCTGCTACTGTCTATATCACATAAGCTGCTGATTTCTAATTCCTAGCGTGAAAATTGGCATTCTTCTTAACAACTTCAGACAGAAGTCCACAAATTGAATGTATGTGGAGCGTACGCTACGACCTCACTTCTGCATTTATTCTGTACTACTTCCAGCTTAATAAGAAGTGTATTTATTCTGAATGGGGACGTATTTAGCTGTGAAAAACCAACTGCAATATTTGTCATTACCTGAGCATGAAGAACTGATGGAAAAACAAGTTGCATTTCTCTTCAGATTATTTTTAAATCATATGGGAATGAACAGTCAGCTAATTACAAGCAGCCTCAAGAAACTACACACACAGACATTTGAATAAATTTGAGAACAGAAGGGTGTTAGTGAAATTATTACATTTTCATTACAATGTTTAGCAGAGGTACTGACTACTAAAATATTTATTACCTTTGTTGGCCTGTTGAAAAGACAGGCACCTCCCCCACGAAGTAAAAATTCTTTGTATTCTGCAATGCTGCATTTGGAGAATTTCCTGGAATGGTATACCCTAAGATAGCAAAGAATTAGCTGAGTAAATGCCTTGAAGCACCAACAGTTACTGGAAGGAAGCAGAGGGGTCACAACATATTTTTCATACTGTAAATCCCAATTTCTTACAACCACTATGTGCAACAGTGTGTCAGCTCAGTGTTATTCTCAAACAATAAAATCAGAACAAAAGAAAAAGTTTTTAAACATTTTGCTTTTTTATATTTCCCTTATATGGATCTACAAATATAAGGCTGTAGTCTTCTAATATTCTTAATAATGTGAAACCACATTATCATAATAGCTGCTATGGACCCTCTCAATTGCATGTGTAATCCAGTGTTCTCTTGGGTTTGTTTTCCCTGCAGCTTCAGTTTAAAAGATGTATTATGCTCCAGATGCCAGATTTCATGCCAGGTTTTAAAACTGTTCAATTCATCTGATTCTGGTTAATTTTTAAAATAAAACTAACTGTGGCCATAATAACAGCTGCATAGGGTCAGACTAAAAATCCAGTTTACCCAAATACCATCTCCGATTTTGGCCCTGAGAATGTGCTCAGGGAAGAGTAGAGAACAGAACACTCTACTACTACTTGCACAATATTTATGCAACTTCCAACAATTTTTGGCTCAAGGACTTTCTCAGGAAGCCTTGTTTTGTCTTATTTAATAATCTTCATTGTATTTTCTCCCATGAACTTGCCCAAAATCTTTTAGCATCTATAAGATGCTATAGCAAGATGTTTCACAGCTTAATTGCAGGTAAAAGAACAATTTCATCCCCTTTTTTTTCTGTCACCTATTTCCTAGCCTCATTTCATGTCTCCCCAGTTCTTACACTGGAAGAAACAGTGTAAGAACTCTCTCATATTTCTTCATCTCCATCTTTGTCCCAGCCTGATGAAAACATACTTCATTAGTAATTTCTCACATAGAAACTGATATTTTTATTAGCCATGTTTTGAGATCCAGGAATGAGAACTATTCACACTAAAGATGGGGATAACCATACCACAAGGAGGTTCTCCATTCCTCTCCTATCAGCTTGGAAGCAGCAAGCTGCTATTTCCCCATTGAATTATTCTATATATAAAAAACCTATCTTCTGGCACTGATGGAGTTAAGTGAAAAGGCTTTACACTGCAGCTAATTATTCACTCATTTCATTAGCTAGTCTTTTTTGAGCTTCCAAGTGACTATCATCTGCTCCTGGCATTTTTTTACTGTTACTTTATCTGCAGAAGAGGTTTGTTCCACAACCTCTTCTACTGTTATTTCCATCTGAGACTGATACTTGATGAGGAAGCAAGTATCTATTCTGCTCAATGCCTTACTTTGGATTCCAGAACCAAACTTACGGAACAATTTTCTGTTGCATTCATACAGTGGCTGACAGTTAACAAGCCTACAGGAAAGCTGCACAGTAATTCTACTGAAGAACCCATTTCCAAATACCGTATGAAGAAACTAAGCTCCTTCTATCTTATGGATAACCCATTTTCTCCATGGTGTTTGCAATCAAGCTTTCACAGTGAACAAGAATTCTGACAAGAAGTAATTTATAAGACTCAAACCCCTATGTTTCAGTTGCTATCCTTTTCTAATCAATTGCTTACAGTATAGAGAAAAGAATCTTTGTGTGAGGGTAGAGGACAATGAAACCTGGTTTCTTCCCATATAGATGTACTTCCCCCTCAGACTTCACTGACCATTTAGCTAAGGATTGACAGCACTTGCTGAAAGCTTCAGGTTTCAACTTTTATTCACTGGAACAGAAGCAGACATATCTGTTCTCTCAAAATTAGAATTTTGAAGAAACTGGGCAGAAAATAATTAAAATTTAGGAGGAAAAATATCACTTATCAAAACTGTATTATAATGCTATTTCAGCTGCATGTAAAAAGTATAACCAGATTTAATGAAAAATATACATTCTTTAATTTTCAATCATTGCAAGCATAGCAAAGCATTCAAAATATAAGATTTATGAATAACTTCCTAAAATGTGAATAGCAAAGGGAATGAATGGCTGAAAATTGAAATCACTGATCAGTATGTTTGAGTTGTTCCAACTTCTTCTAGTTTTTCATTTATTTTACTAAAACACATGGACAAAACACAAAACATAACTATTTATGTCATAATGTAAAATATGAACTCATTTGAGAGCCCTCAGTTACTGATAGTTATGACATACCCTGTTTCCTCCATGATGCAACCACCCCAGGATTCAGTGCAGTCACACTCTTCTCAGACAAGACCAAAATACAACAGAAAAGGAAAGCAGTTATAAACATGCTTACAATGAAGTACTTACTATCAAAATGGACCTTGACTAATTACACAAAGATTAGATGGTTGCTTGGATGTACAGATTCTAGCCCTAAAAAGGAAACCAGCCCACTTGACGAGATACTAATATACTTAATATAGAGGTGGTACTTTCAAATTACCATATGTGCATCTTCTTAGATTCAACACAAAGTTTCAGGCAGTATAGAAAGCTAAAAATAGCTGGCAACGTTCTTCCCTACCTGTTCTCAAAACAGGCAGCACAAGGGTATGTGCAGTACACATGATACTGATTGATACTGATGAATAAAAATGTTCACATTTCCTCTTCCTTAAAATGTGTACAGAACACCTTGAAGGAGAATTGTGATTAGACAGGCCTTTTGGCGTAGAATTATTAATAGTAATATGTGAATTGGCCAATAGTAATACGAGAATCAGCCAATCAAATATTCATTAGAAAAAGTAGTTGAGTGAAAATGGATTTACAGTTTACTTACAGCTATAGCATGTAAGTCTACAGTGACCAAATTCATAAAATAATAATTAAAAAAAAGACAAACATCCATCTTATGGTCATAAACCAGAAGTTATAAACTATCCATAAAACTTCTCTACCAAAGGAGTAATGTTTTCAAGAAGTGTTCTGTGTTCTAGTTACTACAGCAAATCCATACTATTTTTCCAAAGCAAATATTCAAAGGTTATTTATATAGTTATTTCCGCACTATCAAGGTCTTTCATTAATCTTTCTCTGTAAAGGGTATCCAAGTACGGAAACTAAGCTACCGTTTTAAAAACTCTTATATTACAGTTAAAAAAAAAGATACTGATTTCCAAATTATATAAAGACTGTTTTACCTGTAATCAAAAAACAATACAGAAAATATTTTAGCAGTTTCCAAGTCTACACAGCTCAAAAGCAATGCCTTACAAAACAACATTCCCTAAACCTTTCTACTGTCTTTCCTAATTCAGAGATTTCTGAAGTGATTCCAAAATAAAGTCAGCATTATCATTCACATTTTTAAAGAAGAATCAAAGAGAGAAGGTAGCCAAATTGCTTACAAGATGTGAATGGAAAAACCCAACTATTTTCTTTAGCCTCAAAAAGTGCTTTTCAACAGCTTTTGTAACTACACTCTACACGTGTATAAGGCCACATCAGTCTAATCTTCTGGCTGCGAAGTAGAAGGTAACAAGTTGAGCAAATGTCACCCTGGACTAGGTTACAGCTTCTTACTATTGCTTCAATTATAAATCAGGTATTGTTGTATTTTAATAATTTAATGACAGTTCTGTAGGAATTACAGATGTCATTATAATAGATAAGGAATTAAATTAATGGTGTTTTTACCATTATACCTTTGAATATTGGTTATAAATCTCACCTCCTGACACAAGACATCACTAAGGTCATTGCAAAATGAGTGCTAAACCGGTGGCTCTTATTTTGGTTAAACCTTTGGTGCATTTCCAAAAGCAGCAATTCTTGTTCTACAGTTACAGCAAGTTTGGTATTTGTTTCAAATACTACAAAGGAAGGTTTTATGTATTTAGCTAAGGAGAACAAAAGAAGACTCCATTTCCATGTACATACTCGGTTTCCTGGAAGCTGGCTCCCATTGTATTCCAAGGTTCTGAGCAAGACTTTGTGCTAGTTCCTGTGCCATGGCCAAAGGGAGGCCGTACTGCATTTCAAGAGGAGTGCAATTAGAAAAAAAAAAAACAAAAAACCACCAAAACACAAAACCACAAAAAGTTAGTGTAATGAACACCACACTGGCTCATTCTGGCTTACCACATACCTACTACTACAATAATTCTGCACAGCCAATCACAATTGCATATAAGGAAAATAAACACGAAATACATAATTGAAAAAAATTTCTTCTCTTAACCTGAGGGAATCCCTGTCTGCTGGTTTACCTGCAGAAAGGAGTCTGGTTGATACATATATTTAAAAAAATATAGTTTTCTATAGTATGATTAACTCATGTTAAAACAGGAGATTTTTATTATTAACACTGCACCAAGGAAACTTAAAAATAATTATCACCAGCACCACACAGGGACCAAATTTTTATAGTTTTAATGTTAAAAAAAAACCACCAAGAATTACATACCATCAACACCTCATAAGATCAAGCCTTTTATAGCAAGAAGATCCAAAAGGATGTTCAGTGCTATATTTCAAATACTGCTGTCTGAGTATTTTGGGTCTAAATTTCTGTTAAATATACTAAAAGCCAATTTAAGCTCTTAATAAGAGAATAATGCAGACAGGAGGAATGCTTTTTAAAACAGAAAGCACAGTTGAGCAGTAGTTTAATGATGGTACAAGAATACTGGCTGTGGGAATCCTAACTTTTTATTAAGTAATCTTTAAAGCCCTGGATACTGAAACATACAAACTCTGAAGTTATAATGTACAGTTTCTATTTTATTTCAGTATAGTCATGAAAAAAATTACCTCGTTCACTCCTACTCCTCTTGTCACGGAGCAAACACCTCCAAAGTAACTTAAGCTGCTCCTTTTGTAATGAAATGTCACATTCCTTAAAAAAAAATAAAGAAAATATAATACATTGACATTGGGCACCAAGAACTTATTAAAAGATCACACTTTCACACGTACTGTGACACATTGCACTCACATTACTCCTTGTCTAGCATCTAAAGGAACTGCAAGCTTACAGACACAACATCAACATCAAAAAAGTCAATTAGATACAATCTATTTTTATCTTGTAGAGTCAGAATCAGTCCCAATCCACAAACAAACCAAGTAGAGAAAGCTAGAGTACCAGATTCCTAAGAAAATACAATAACAACATTTCCTTTAAAAAGATAATATATTCCAATTTATAATCTTTCAGGAAATAATTCTGTTCTGAAATGTACCAGTGTTGAGAATTTTTTAAATTATGCTCTTAATCTAGACCAATTCAACTTCTAGTTTCAACTCAAATTAAAAAGACTGAGAAGCATACTCAAGAAGTAATTTAATACTGCTTTTTAAACCTGCCTCCTTTCATCTACTGTTAATCACTGTGAGGGTTTTTCTGAACAACTGATATATCACAAGTTAATTTTATTTAATTTTTTTTTTTAAAAAAGAGCAGCTAAGCCCCAAATAGTTTAGTTAAGTTAATGTAATCCAGAAGACATCATTTATTCTATAAAATGTCTATAAACAATTATGAATTATATCTATTTTAACTTCATAGGCATAATAACAAATCTATGCAGCCTTGGACATGCATAGCAAATGACCCTAATCTTTGAAAATTAAATCCTTTTACAACAGCAGAATCAATGTCCCTTTTTGTTTTTTTTAAATGACAGGATACTCCAGGCAGATATGTATCTATTTTTTCAGAACATTCTGACAGTCAACTTTCAAACTACAATTTAGCTATATTAGATGCTTAAAGCTAGATGCTTTACAATAGACAGAACCACAGTAAGAGCTGAGGTTGGGAGGCACTTCTGGAACTGGTTGAGTTCAACCCCCTTGTTCCCAGGAGGCTCAGCTGCAGCAGGCTGCTCAGGGCCATGTTCCATTGGATATTTAATATCTCCAAGCACAGACACTCCACAGCCTCTCTGGGCAACCTGTTCCAAGCACGTGACCATCTTCACGTGAAAGGTTTTTTTACCTATGTTTAAATGGAATTTCCTGTATTTCAGTTTGCATTTGGTACCCTTCACTGCACATGACTGAGAACAGCCTGTTTGCCCAGAAGCAAACTCTTCAGCAAGTGACACAATACATGCATAAAAGTAACTAAAAGTGCACGTCATCACCACTTTGCATATATTATGAAAAACACAACTACATTGTGCTACAATGCCTGTATTAAGGCAGTACAGCTATAACAAAGGCTGGAAGAAATTCTGCAGAGGAAGATACAGTAGGGGATGAAGATGATGAACGACAGAAGAATCGCATGGAAGACCTTTGTCACTCCATCCTCCTAGTACGTCACACTGCTGGGAGGAGGCTTAAGATCCTTATGCTATGCTACACAGGGGAACACACACTTCCTCCTCTTTGCTTACAATACCAAGCAGTAAAAAAGTACTGTTGCTCAAGGTTGATGTTGGGCCTAATGATGCAAGTGGAATTTCCCCTCAAAATGCATCGTGTCTCAGAAAACACTTCATTACAGATCTGTAGGAGGAGACTTTCCATTAAGAAATCATCACTGCAGCTACATGTGTGAATATTTTAACTGGAATGGTCTTTGTGGCAACACATGCTACTGTCAGCTCTGCCCTCTCCTGCTTTTTACTGGGAATGCAGTACATTACACACTGATTAGCAGAACTAGGTGTCCTTAAGGGCTCATCAGAAGATATTTCACATATGTGACACTGTCTCCAGGTTGCAAAGACATTTAAATGTCATTATAGATATATACCAACATGACCATGGTATATAATACATGTATTAAAAATAGACTAACGTCTTAAAAAATATAGAGTAAGCTTCCTAAGGAAAGCAGATTTTCATTGATGTAGTAACTACCAAGCAAAAAGTAAGCAAGAAGAGACAAGTAGACAAAAGCAGTAGACAAAAAGAATATATAAAACTGTAATAATCTAAACTATTGTATAATGGTACATACGAGAGCAGGTGCACAGCATCAGCATGCTGTTTGATGTAATGCTGTCGATATTTGGAGAAATCATGAAGCATCTGCAGAGGGTCAGGGTGAATATTAATGCGATCTCTGTCTGTCCAAGTTTCCACAGCAACAAGAACCACCCTGGTGTTCAGTTGTTCCTTGTATATCTGAGGGCAGAGACAGGACAGGCACAGGAGTAGAACACTGGGTCAAACATGCACAGTTAGCCAGTAAGAGTAAAGTGGAAGGACAAGAGGGATAAAGGAGGAGGGAAACATGGGGAAACAGTTAGCTGGTAATGCCTTGGATTTTCTAAAAGTTAATATTCTGATCAACTTAAAAATTGTGTTTTAGAGGACAAAAAACTCTTGCTGCTCTTTTTTTGAGCTGCTGCCTTTAAAATTCTCACGTCAAACAATTTCACCACTGAGTTTTGCAGAAAACCTGTACAAAAATCAGCAAAAAAGAAATGTAAAGGTACACTGGGTGTTCTCAAAGAAAAAGACAAGCAAGATCTCAAAGACAAAGAATAGCCAAAGTCAATTCTTATGTCAAAAATAAATAATTTCTCAGTTTTCCAATGCATCCAAAATTTAATTCACACAACACTTGGCTTTCATTTATAGTATGATCACTTAATTCTCACATTACTTGAGTAGCATTAAGAATATTAATTTTTCTATTAATTCTAGTGTTGCTGTAGGAATAGACAAAGAAAAGGCAATCAGGCCCTCATAATTACAAAACAGCTTTAAAATATGCATTTTAACTTGTACATGATACTTGTTTCTGAAATAAAACTGCTGTTCTCTTTAGGTTCATGTCATAAAATGCCAAATTTTATAAATTAAAGTTATATTTATATAACTTTATATAACGTTATATAAAGTTAAATTATAAAGTTATTCAGAACTTGCAGATCTACAAAAGATGCATTCTTATCCACAACAGTCTGCCCATCAAAAGTCTTGAATGGAACACGAAGAACACTTACTGATCATACTTAGTTACGATCTAAAAGCACTGGATAATTAATCCATCGGCTGCCTAATACATAAATACACAATAGGCAAGTTATTCGGTCACTTCCATGAGGCACCAAATTAAACATACACTTTTATTATACTTTTGCCAAATTATACCTACAATATACAACGTGAATTGCAAATGTCCTTGTGCAGTTATGGTATTTATACTGAATACACTAGTACTAACTAGCATGCCAGTCTTTTGCATCAAGGTTGCATTATCACTATAAAAAAAGTCAGTGTATAATACTCAGCTTAGAAAAAAGGCAATAAGTAAGAGCAAGATAGAGCAACCAGCTAAGCTCAATTTTATTCAAGAACTTTGAAGGAAAAGAGATTAATATGCTAAAAGCTGAGGGACGTAGGCTGGGGACATACACAGAAAATAGTTAATGACAGGAGAAAAATCAATAAAATTAACCCTAGAAATTACATGTGGGTGGATCAATAAAGACAGACTTTACTTGCATTTGCTGAGAGGAAAACTATTTCCTGAAGCAAATGGGAAGGAAAGAATAGAGGAGGGGGCAGAGAATCTGGAAGCCTCTGAAAGCCAATATCCTTTTCCCAATGATATATCAGTAAGAAATACAGCCCACTCCCTAATCACAAGGGAGTAACAAGGCAGAAATTACAGCTCTTTTTCATGCTTTGTTGAAACAAAAGGCCATTAAGATGTCATTTTGCAAGATCTCTATAAGGTGATCCTCTCTTAACTGGAGAGGAGCGGAATGTTTCTGTATACACACATACAGCAAATAAAAATGGAAAAACAGAGGGAATAGAGAGAAAGATAGATTAAATAACTTTTGTTAAAATACAGAAGAAACACAAAGAAATATTGATCAGATGAGAAAAAAAATTTAAGATGTCACCCTTTCTTTGGACATATCTAATATAAATTGCAGAAATATTATTTCAATTATTTGTATTTTTATTTGCTTTAGTAACTTTTCTTCAGACTACAGGCATTTTCAGACCATTATACAAAAATATTCCAAAACATCTCCAGTATTTCATGTATTATAAATATATTCACCTAAATTTTCAGTATATAGTATTCACAATACCTTATATGTAAGATACTAAGAACAAACACTGTATTGCTTCCTCCAAACTAAATAAACTGTTGACAATGTTTTGCACTGAGTCATATCACACAGTTCTGTTGGTATCAATAACATCACGTGGAAATGGGACAGAGTCAAAATTTCGCTAGCCTTTGTATTCATTGCAGCTAGAGAATCTATCCTGTTTTCACTACAAACACAGCTCTGAAATGCATGTTGTCATTACATGTATACCAGAAAGAGGAAAAAAAATAATTAACACAAATCTTACTTTTAGTTTATACGTTTTATGTGAAATTGTTTGAAATTTAGTCACAGACAGAAGTATGGTATCTACGTTGGTGCCACTCATTTATAACGCACTACAATTGGATTTTGTTTGGTTCTAAGCTATAAATAAAGATTAATAAAGGAGAATTTTTATTCATGCTTTTTCTCCCTATATATATGTCCGTGTGTGTATCTTTTGTGAACTATACTCATGGCTTCAAGCACTTGTGGTTAGATCTGTTATACAAATCTAATCTAAACTCAATTAAATCTCATTCTTAGGCAGTGACAAGATACTGAAAGCTTCTCCAAGTTTGAAATCCCCCCACCAAGGGTAAATCCTAGAAGTTGCAGGCTTTGAGAAAAATGCCAAGAAAAATTTGGTGGTTTCCTATAGCATTCACCCCAGGCTATTCTTCTGCTGATGAACTGGAAGTGAGTTTTAAAATGTAATTTTTATAGCTGCTCTAATTTTTTAAATACAGCACTGAACTAACATATCAGTGATACAGTTTTCAGAAGAAACATTGATACTTACAGCATCTACAAGGTTTACCACAGACTTTGCAAAATTGTTTGTGTATGCATTTGAAGAACGGTGCTTTTTGAACTAAAAGGAGAAGAAAAAGTAGAATGTCGTGAGAATTTAAATATTTATTGCTAATTCTTTGTTTTTACAGCAAGATAGGAAAATTAATATTTTAAGAAAGAGTAAGGGAAAATCTCAAAAGCTTTTCAGATCACAGCCTGTATGTCATTCAGGAATCCCTGGAATATAAAGGAAGCCATGTACGCTAGACAGCCTTTCACATCTAAAAAAGGAGCATTTCGCCGTAAGAAATACCCTACTTTGAATCAGAGTTTGAGACAAAATTACAGGTAAACACGAACAGAAACATGACATCAAAATTGAGAGAATGCTGTACCCATTAAAACTGTGCTTAATCTGATGACATAAATATCAGACTGTACTAGCCACATTCCACAACTATGAGACATGAAGATGAAGCATTTATCACTTGTCCTGTGTACAGGTCTTTGCAAAGGCATCCATTCTCTACTATAGCATCAGACTTTTATGACCAGTAGCATTAGTTACACGAAAAAGCAAAAAGGAAGGAGTGCATAGTAAAAGTAAATATCTGTTTGAATGGGGAAAGAGTTAACTGAATATCTTAAGTTTTCACTTCAATTTTTTCCGTTTCTATAGACTTAGATGAGCTTTATTACAAGTTCTGCTTCTTAATTTCTGTGCATGTCATGACAATTGTTTCATATCTTTCCTCATCCTGCCCACAAGTCCCCTCTGTTCCAAGTCAAATTTTCCAAAGATGCTGCTATGGTATCTGAACATTAATCCATGACTTTTACATAACTTTTTTTTTTTTTTTTAAATTTAAGAACAAAATTGCATTACACAATATGACTTGAAGGCAGGAAAAATAAGTCTTCAGAATTTCAAAGAAAAGGCACAAAAAAAATGCATAGAGCAAAGAGGGTAAAAAGTCTTCATTAAAAAACTTATTAATTTCAACTACTGGTTAAAAGGAACAAAACTCATCACCTCATGAGCAAACATTATCAAGTTCCATGAAAGTCTCAGCTACTCCCACTCTGAAACACAGTACCCAAAAAGAGGCCTTGAAACAAGAGGATCTGACTCTTCTCCGAGCAACTGAGTAGCTACTCTCATCAAATAAATTAGATTATTAACTACCTTCCCAAATTAGAATAACAAAATAGACAAATTTTGTTTTCCAGAATTATGCATGTTGTGAAGGTGAAAGTAAAACTGGAAGACATATGTGCTTTTAAAATAAAAGAATCTGTTTCTCAGTTGAAAGTCAGAAGAGTGACACACACCCTCTATATTATTAGGCAACAATTTTTCCATCTCTTTAAATTCCAGTTATTTTTGCACAAGCAATCTGATTTTATATGGATGAAATGCCATAAAGTTCAAACTTTATGATGACACTCATTCATTTGAGTGCAGGAAGATAATTTTTTTACATATGCAGTTATTCACTATTAAGTTCCACCAAGCTTCAGCACATCCACAGCAGGTTTTAATCCCCAAAGATCCTACAACAGAGGTTTGCATAGACCCCCTCCCCTATAACTGTTCTCAAACAAAGCATTTTCAGCTACAGTGCTAGTAGGCACTTAGGATGTACACTGAGAAGAGTATCCTTATCACAGGACTGTTTGCTCCCTAGGGAACCATGTTACTAGGACAAATTAATGGGAGAGGGGGGAAGGGTGGCTTTTTTGTTTGTTTTGAGCGAATCCCAAACTTTCACAGAAGTGGAAAGGTAACATAATATGCTTTGGGAAACGTGAAAGTGTTCTCACGAAAGTATTTAAATGCCAAAATCAATAGCAATACACAACATAATGTGTTTAAACACAGTTCCCAAAACAGAAATTAAACGAAGTCAGTTAAAAGTGCAACGACCTAATTAAATATGTTTAGCTGTCTCTTTAGTATTACAGGAAAGGAAAATTTTGTTGAAATACATAGTATTAACCACTTAACAACACAATGGCCAAAGAGATTTAAGGTACTTCTTCCAACACAGAACCTTGCTGCAGGAGAAATCTGTCCTCTATTGGTAAGCAGAAAACCTTAAAAGTACATTTAATGAGCTCCTGCATTGGCAGGCTTTAACTCATAATTGTGAATGCTTCCTTAAGTATACTCATTTTATTCCTTGAAAAGAATAATTATCTGCTTCTGAGTCACTGACAACTCTGAAGCAAAAAGTTATGAATGCTTGTGGTCTAAAGTTCCAACAAATAAAGCCTCAGAGGAGACAACAGTGTCTGTAACAGGTGTAGTGAACAGACAGGATGGTTGTCCTTTAAGGATGTTTGTAATTTAAGAGGCCAGAGGAAACGGATAGACATAGAAATATTATCTCTTCATAAGGAATGCCAACCACAGACCTCAAACAAGACAACAAAATGTCTGTAACTTCAGTTACTGCATGCTGCCCCTAAACAACCAACATGTGAGCACTCCTAGGACAGTTTCCTACCAGGTAGCTTTGCAAGTGAAAACAGTTGAAAAAATTTCTGTCCTACTCTTTCCAACCAGGTAGCTTTGCAAGTGAAAACAGTTGAAAAAATTTCTGTCCTACTCTTTCCAACCATTCAAATTCTCTCCACGCTGCTGAACTGACACAGATTAAATATAGGGTATTTTTGCCCAGATTATTTCTATGATGTATTAAACAGATGAGGGAAGGTTATATTACATGTCTATTCAGCACTGGAACAAGTACAAGACCCTGTCCTGATATCTGTTATTTCTGGCTCTTTAAAACCATCCTTCAGTGTTGACAAAAGAGCCCACAACAACATAAAGCATTGGGAAAACATGCAACAATGAGAGATGCAAGGAGGTCTTACAGAAACTTAAAAGTTTATTTTACTTGCACATAAAATAAACTGTTTTATCAACAGAATTTGATTTTAAAAAAAAGGTCTTGCTCACATAGAAGCAAAGTCATATCAAGAGCTGATGATCCTTCTTTGCCTCTTAGTCAAAGAGCTGATAAAGCTAAGCAAGACAAGGGCTCAGAACAACGCACCATCAAGTTGTTTCCAGAGTAACTTGGTGTCAGCTGCAGAATATTCTTTCTTACTAGAAAAAACTTACACTGAGTATTTTCTGATAACAGATATGCTCTCGTTAAAATGTAGCTATTGGACTCAAATTTGTGATGCTTTTCAAAAAAGTCTATAATATAGTAGTTCAGGTTTACAAAACCTGTTATTCCCAAGGCTTCTCTCTCCTGATTTTTCATGGAGATAACACATGGACACTTCAATAGCCTTACTTGACATAATTAGTGAAAGCAGTAACATTGAAATAATAAATGTCACCTGGTTTGATTTTTCCAGTCATCCCTCAAGACAAAAAGAAGAAAAAAAAAAGGCGGCTTCCCCCATTTCTTTTTTCTTTTTTAATCAAATGACAAACACTTTTTGAATTAAAAAAACAAACAACCAAAAAAAAACCCCAAAAAAAAAACCAACAAACTTATCTTGCACTCCACTGTGATTCCTGTTTATAAGTGTTTATAATCCTGTTTATAGCCAGGAAGAACAATCAGATAGTTTTGACTATATGCTTTGCTGCATTAAAATTTAAGTTAGTAACAAGTTCTGACCCCTTTCTTTATTACTTTAAGAACAGGATGTAATTTTAGAATGTTTAGTGTGTTTGTTCTGGACATAAATGTTTTGATGCTTTACTTTGTTGGTTATGGGCATATTAAGTTGTCCATATGATAACCAAAGTGTTTCAGATGTATTTTGGATATATAATTGCCACAGAAAAATCTTAGGTAACATTAAGCATTATTAGATATTATGGCCTATATTGTGTCTTACAGCTCCTGACAAATGAAATATTTCACCCAAACGTAGCTGATGCAGCACAGTGCTGTAAATCAACCTACAAATTATAATCAAAAGGAAGATTACCACTGAATTGACACACTTACCATTTTATGGTCATTGACTATCATGAGCTCCAGATATTTCATTTCTTCAAAGATACCACGAGATACCTGATGGATTAAATAAATTCTTTGAGAAATAATGAAGAGGTAGTGATTTTCAAAAATAACTGCAACTTATTTAATAGGATTACCCATAAATTTTATGTAGCATGTGTAAGCCTGTAAAAACTGGGTCAGATGTTCAACTAGCATAAACAGTCACAGCTCCAGTGAGTTATGATAGACACTGGCTGAGAATCTGAGCCACATCCTTAAGAATGTTTAGAGTCTATTCTTTTTGGTTCAGCACAGAAGCCACCACTGCTTCACTCCTCTCTCTTACTTCCACAATGGAGAAAAATCTCAAACACTAAAAACTCTTAGCCTACTGCACCATTCATCACAGATATAACAAGGAAGAAAGTTACTAAAAATAGATGCACCCTAAAAAAAGATGGCTTGTGCAACTCAGTGAAGGACAAAGTAGCAAGACTTGATTCAAAATTATTCTTTATCCTCAAGCAGACTCAAAACTTAAAATTCCAAACTCATTTTCAGTACTAAACTTCTATTCAATTGATGTACAGTATTGCTGTTACTTTAGACAGTCTATCCACTTTTCTCCAAGTATTCTATTTTTAAAGAATAATCTTCTTGTCTTATCATTTGATCATTGTACTATGTGACAATATTAATTTACCAAAAATACTTGTTTTCTAAAGCCTATGTCTCTCAACATTAAAAAATTCGGAAATTTGTGGATTTAATTTTGTTTTTATAAATGGTCTTAACTCAGGGTCACTCTTCTACTCACTGCTCTCTTTCTTCTCTTTCTCCTCAGCCACTGTAGTTCAGACAGAAAGGGCCATTCAGAACTAGATTCAGTCTCTGTACAAATTACAATTTAAAAATTTCATGGCATTATTTTAAACTATTTATGTACACAGTCCAAAGCAAAAGTAGATTAAGATCACCAAAATTAGAAGAACATTTGATATTGAAAGGATCATTTTTAGAAATACACAAAATAACTCGTATTAAAACTCAGGTCATTTAGGTATCTAACGTTAGAACTAGAGCATGCAAGGGGAGATAGAGATTGTAACCTGAGCTTAGAATATATGTTTTCTTCCATCTCATGGCCTCAATAGCATTAATATCATGATTAAATGAAGTGATTTGCAGAAGAAAGCTAAACAGAGGTCTTCATGGATGGAAATCTTTCAGCTGCTTTTTGACAACTCTAAATTCCATTGCAATGATGGTGAAAAGAGTCAGGTTAGTGTCTGGTTTTCAAGTTTTTCTAAATAATCAGCAATTTTATATAGACAATTAGCCTACTATTCAAATTTTTCAAGTTATATATATAATTATTGTCAGTATTGAAAAACTCATAACATAAGCAAAAACATACCAAGGTCCTGCAACTGCTTGGAGGCTTGCGTTCCATAAGTTCTTTGGATGATATGCGGCCTACTTTTACTTTCCTGATAAGAAAAACATGTGACATTTTCTTGTAATTAATAATGTCAAGTGAAAAGTGAGTCACTTCTTTCAGTATTTATCTTTCTTATTATTTTTCCATAAAATGCAAGCAACCATTGTACCAATTTGACATTAGTACTAATTTGAAGCAATCTATTTGCAAACCTGAGCAAATCATGGAGCGTCTCTGCTTCAGCACATTTACTGGCTTACAAAACTGAAGTAGCACAGATGTCTTTGAGATGACATTTAAAAAGTCCTTTAAAAGTCTTAATGTTAGAGAACACAGACCATTTATTCCAATAAATCATAGAGTATGTATCTAGTTGAAATCTTCCTCCTACAGATGAAAAGCAACTATTACAAACAAAAATGTACCTAATCACAGCAAAATGCAAGAAACTAATCAATACACTACCTTTAAGAGGATTATTTCATCCTGTTTTATTGGTGTATTCAAACACTAAAAAGCAGACGACTTTTAATGCATATTTTCTTTAGAAGTCTGACATGTCCCAGCCCATCACATTTTGGTATCTGCTCTAGAAAACAAATTCTCCTCTGCCTACTATGTTGATATCATTGTATAAATATAATCTCCATGAATTTATTGTATCTGTGCTGTCAGTTTTCAGCTTTACAACCTTTATAAATGTGCGTTACCGCAAAATGCATTATATAGCTTAAGACATTGCCCATAATAATTTTCCTGAAGGAAAATGAGAAATCGTTTCAGATCTAACATTTTCCCGTGTCTCTACAGTTTCATTTACAGCCCAATAATTGACCATCCAAATTATACTGATTCCTCTGAATATTTATCCAGTTTCCTTGAAAGTGTCAGGAGTCAAAAATATCACAGATCTTTGTTTGGACTGTAAATTCAGCTTTACAATCACTAAAATATTTCAGTACTGCAGCATTAAGTTATTTATCATATAATGGTAAGTACTACAGCAAGACAAGCTTGATAGCTGTGATACTGCATCTGGAATACATCTTATAGACCAAGCCAGATACAAACTGTAAGAATTCTCTATCTCCGTGTTGCAGAATCATTTCACTGAAAATCATTCAAATCTTTGAGCCATTCAAGAGGTAGAAAACTACTTGGTTTTACTATGGTTTATGAAATTGAGTCAGTTCTATTAACAGCTAAAGTTTTAGCAACAGCTGTATTATAACTTAACAGGAAATACAAAAATAATAAGTTAGCAAGATACCTGCATAAATGCAGTCCTACATGCTGATCCAGTATAGTCATATATTTGAATATGCTGGGTCAGAATCATTTAAGCTATACAGCGACCACTGCCTTAACACATAATAAAGTGTAAGATACCCAGATATAATTATCTACTTCTTTAAGCTCTTTGTGGAACCGTGGTAGGTCAAAGAGCATTCTGATCCAACTATTCAGAGAGGGATGAATAAACAACTTTCAGAGATCCCTTCTATGAATTTATAAATCTTTTAGTTCAAGTACTAGAGAAAATTGATACACACTTCTTTGACAGTCCATAACCACTTGCTATGAAAACAGTCTTAGTAGTCTACTCCCAACATCTAAATGATCAATAATAAACTAGGAAAGTAAAGATTAAAGAAAAGCAGAGAAAAAAGTTGGGTAATTTATACTTACATATTTCTTGCCTTAAATAAATTCCAATCAAGTGTTTTCAAATACTCTTTGTTTTTCGTATGAATGCACGAGAGAGGTCACTCTTTTATTGATTTATCCTAATACTTTTACCTGCTATTCCTTGAGCACTCTCTTTCCCAAATCAAATAAATCAGATAAATATAAACTTACTGAATTGTGGGTCAGATCCATTGGTTCTATCAAGTACAAATAAGTACTATCTTCAAACATGCCACTAGAATATGAAGAAAAATAATTGATATTTAGGATTACATGGCAATTAATTTGACTCCAGAATATGATTTTTTGACAAGACAAAAACTGAACATAGGGTGGAAAAATTGATCAATATTAAAAAAAAATTCCATATACGTTCATTACTACCGCATGTAGCTAAAGTTAAGATTTTTTTTTTTTAGGAGATCAGGCGCATTTTAATGAACTAACACTAAATGTAACAGCAATATAATGATAAACCACCAAAAAGAGTAAAAATTAGACCTTGGAAAGAGGTCCTAAAGAGTCCTAAGACACACATTAGCTTGCAGAATATAATCAATAGCTGAGTTGCACTTAACAGTAACTAATCCTATTAAGGACTAATTTCTTCCATTTTTTTCCTTGCACAATCTAACAAAAAGATCAATTTTTCTATTGGCGGACAGAATCAAACAACTCTTGTTCATCCTTTACCATAATAAGTGATCTGATGAAATATTTATTAGCACTTACCATATTCAAAGATTCCCTGAGACATCAAAAACTTTAATCGAAAATTATATTAAAAAAAAATGCTAGCAGTTTGGCATAGCTGGTACTAGCATTTCAAAACGTCAAAAATTTTTGGGCCTGTAGAGCTTCAATCTCTCACATATCAAGTAGTAATATTCAAGAGTAATAATTAGTTAATAGCCCTGTTTGCAAAATGAGAACATGCACTTACTGAAGTCCATTACAAGTTGAAAGAGCAACTTTGGAATCCTTGATACCTCTGATATTTCCATGGTAGTAACAATGCTCTCCACCCTAATAATGGTTACAAAAACAAAACACACACACACAAAATTACCCTGATTTAATGTCTGTTGCTTAAAACCAAGGCAAAAAAAGATCTAAAACCTTGCATTAGGTAAAATTTCACAGAAAGCAGTGATTGCTAAAGTAAATACCAATGACTAGCCCTAATTGCTTAGAAGAGAAAAACTGTGCCCTGTAAAAACTAATTTATGTAAGTTTTCAAGCCATAACATGGGTTATTCTTTTGTTGAAGTCACAGTGTTCTTGATATTTTTCCTTAATGATTCTATTCTATTCTATTAAGTGCATTTCTTTGCTGTAAATTGATTCTGTAAAAATGTTATGTAATGCAGGTTACATGAGCATTGAATTGCTTTTTGATGCCTTCCAGCTCTGTTAAAATTATAAGTGATACAGTGTTCAATCACCTGGCATGTATTTGGCTTAGATCTGGATTCTACCAATTTTGTCTTACTAAAAATTTATCAATTAAGAATATGTTACATCATTAGGCTCTAGGTACTAATGATGAATGAGCAAGAAAGAGAATCCAGTTTAGCAACGCTAAAGCATACAGCTGCATTTTTGCTGTACCTATCAAAAGGGTACTAAAAGTCAACTCTTGATTTTACCTGCATAAAATTCCAAATAGAAGAAAACCCAAAATTATTCAAAAAAAGGTAGGATTTTTGTGTTTCTCTAAGAAAGTCAACAGTCATGTTTTAGAAAAAGTCCTGCCTTTTATTTAAAAAATAATATTTAAATTACCTAACAAGTATGTTGTCATTTTAGAGACTTAAAAAAACACAACCAAACAAAAATTAGGCAAACTACAGCCAAAACTGTGAACCAAAGCCTCAGTTCTCAAAGGCCCCAATGATGTGAAGGCAGACCTTGATGAATGCTGCAATGCAAGATTTGAACAGTCAACTGATGTAGGAATTAGGGTGAATAGAATTAGTGCAAAATGTGCTACCAAATGGGCATACAATGAAGCTCTGTATGTAGTCTTCCACTCCTCCACAACATCCCAAGGGAAGATGCAATACGTGGATATATGAGAAGGGGAACTGGGAAAACAGGAGACCGAAATACTTAAAAGTTCTGATCCAGAAAAGGCTTGCTCAGATGCCTGCTAAACTCCAGTGAACGCTACACACTTTCCTCCAAATTAAAAGTGCAGGTTCCCTGCACTTGCCTAGTTTTCATCATCAAGTAACTTTTCAAGAATTTTTTTTGAAAAGACAGTCATCTGAGTAAAGAAATTGCTGTCTGTTCTTCAGCGTTTTCACTCTTGTAATAAACTACCTCTTTCTAGAAAATACAATACTTTTCATCAAGATGTCACTTCTTTACATCCACAGAAGGAAATGAAAGAATCTTTTACTTAGGTCTAAGAAGGATTATAAACTACTGCAAAAGACCAGGACACAGTCCTTATTTGATCTCCTACACAAACAGTCTGTGTATTTTCTGAACTTCTAATGAAGCCTTTTACAGATTAATGTGACCTCAGGAGCTCTATTATTGTTTCGAAATAAATCAATTCAGAAAACATCCCCTAGGAAGTTTGCATCAAGTCACTGCAGCATGAAAAGGTAGTCCATTTGCTGAGTCTAAAGTTCTAATACAATTTTCCAGTCAGATTCATGACTCAGCAACCGCAGTGCTCAGTGCTAGTGCTGCAGCTGACAATTGCACGAGCTTGTCTAAATGCCAGAGGGACTTATTTTCTTGCATCATTTAGCATTTTTGCCTATTCTGCAGAGTACTTAGCCTTAATGAAATGAAACAACTTCCTTAGTATGTTACATGAAACTATTTTTCTTCTTCAGTAGAACAAAACAGTATATTGCAATAATTATATTGCAATGTAATTGTTTAATTTTGCCCTAAACTGTGATATATTGTTTGAAGTTCTGTGTAACAAGGGCAAAATAATAAACTGGACACCTAGTACTTGGGCAAACAACAGTCCTGACTTGTTGAAGGCATAAATGCAACTCGAATGCTTGCTTTCTTCCACTCCACAGATATATTTCACATGTAATAAGCTCACAACAAATATCCTAGTATTCATACCAAATATGAAAAGAAGTAATTCCCTGAAAATGTATTTTAGAACCTCCCTAGGAACCTAACAGTCCTCATTTTGTTACTACAGCAAACAAAAAGACACCGATCCCCTTAGTCAGGGTTGAACCATCTTGCATAACTTTAATCTCTTTGTCTTTGGATCAATAGCCTATGGCATTGAATTAAATTTGGGAGTTAGTTTGACAAATTTAGTTAATTGGATGTCAAGCAATATGCTGGTTTGTAATAACTGAAACCTTAACTTCTGGCATTAAGGCCTTCATTTTCTGTTTCACAACAGTATAATTCTTGCAAACAGAAGTCCCTGCAAGTTTTTTTTTTTTGTTTGAATGTCTTATATTACTGTTATCCATTCCCCTTGCACTCTGTGCTAAGGACATGTAAATAATTAATGAAGACTATACTGACAGTGACTTCAACCCCTCCACCCCCCCTACATTTTACAAGATGTAATTGTTCTGGCAGTATCTGGAACACCTTCACTACTACCACCTACCACTGCCTACCCCTCACCCCAACACACAGCTTTTCTTTTTTGTACAATTCTTCTTGTATTACTGAGGTACACTTACAAGACGAGATCACAGTTACCTTGTTTGTGTGGAAAAAGGCTTCTGGTGTTTTTAAAACTCTTACAAAAGTGGGTTTTTTTTCTTTTTTTTAACATTTTATTGGCATTATTCCCTCAAAAAGACCATTTGGACACATTTTAAGAGCACAATACCTTAGAAAACTTTGGTTTTCCATCTTCATAGTGAATCTCCACATAATTGGAAGATAACAAGTCACTGTCAAAGAAAGGAAAAATCAAGATGAGGAAAATCTGAATATTCTTTCTACTGCTGTGGGTGGGTTTGGATTGTTATTCAGAATTTTCATACCACTTAAACAGCCAAGCAGCTTGTGTCCAGTAAATGGTTTGCTGGGGCACCAGAAGTCAGAGTGCGTTACAGAAGGGGAATTACATTCTGCAATCTCATCCCCTGCATTTTAGCTTTACAATTAGATTATCAGCCTTTCAAATATACAAAAAAATATCCCATTACTTTAGAACTTTGTTTACTGCCATAACTGGTACTGACAAAATGTATGTTTAGTTCATTATTATTTGCAAATAAGTTTTATATTTTATCTAAAAATTAAACAGTGTATGTAATGATGAACAAATACATACATGATTGTTCTGAAGACAAGAGTGTATAGTTTACCTGTATCTCACTTTCACAACTGCAAATACTAATTTTTTCATAAAACAGTAGTGTTCTTTGAAAAAACCCCAACAAACAAAGCAACCCCACCCCTTTTCTTCCTTTCACTTTATCTTCTAGGTTTCTTTTCTTACTCTTATTTTTTCCTAACTCTGGCAAAACAAATTTCTGAAGCATAATAATACCACATACCATATAACTTACAGTTGTGACATTTTTTTTTAATTTTTTTTTTAAATAAGACTAGCTAGCCTGTGTATATCCTGGGATAACTTCAATGCCCCATTCACTTCTCACCCCATTATAAGCATGGTTGCAGCATAACGGCTCAGGGAGTGCAAAGCAACTAAACGTGGTAACTAGCCCCATCATATATGCAAGATGAGCATTTTAGTTAATATGATTCAGAATTATTAGCATTTTTCAAACCTCTAAGACCCTGTACCCTTCCTGATACAAAACCCCTCACATTAAAGGGTCTGATAGTGGTACAGATACCAAAACAAAAATATTGTTCTATGAATAAAACCCAATCATTACGGAAGCCTGGTCTGACAAAATAGCTCTGCTGGGAATTCATGACTAACAACCACTTTTGGTAACTGGTATCTCAAACTCAGATTAGGCTATTAGCAATCCTGATAACACTAACTCTGGGACTACTGGCTCATAAAATCAATTCTTCATGCTGCATTTATCAGGCACCACACTTATCAAAGAAGATCCTGCAGAAGTCATTTACCAGTGGTTCTCTTAAAAGTCCTTTTTCATGGAACCGAGAAGCCACATTATGGGCACTCTGTGCCTGCAAAACCAACACTAATAGCCATGAATAATTACGGAAGTCTCATCGTTTGTCTTAACCTTCATTTTAACCGCAATATTTAATTGATATATTTTTAAAATGCAGAACTAAAAATAAATTCAGTTGCATAAAATCATTTTAACTTTCTCTATTTCTATTGTAGTAAGCCATAAATTTTCTGCCAGAGAATACAAATGCTTTATAAATAGTCTAAGTGCTTGACTACAATGCAAACATTGAGTACTTCAATGTGGCAAGGTTTGAAGCTTCTAAAAAGGGTTACATATACAAAGCAATTAAATTTTAGAGTGTTGATAAGGTCCTTTCCTTCTCTGCATTTTTCATACTTCTGAGGTATAGGGACGGCTGTCCTCAGTACTTAATGGCATGGTACAGACAAGCCTGGAGGTAAGTGGGACAGGTAAGAAAATGGGAAGTTCTGATTAGATGTTAAGTTTAAAAAGAAAACAAATCACTGAGGATGGTTAAACACTGGAACTATGCTCAATTTGAAAGAGGCTTGACCAGATTCAGAGTTTTACAGACACTTCTGGCTGAATTCACAGAGACTGTTTGGTTTCCTCAAACTAATTGCAGGATCAGCATTTATCTACCCATTTCCATATCAAGCTCACACACTCACACCCCAGTTTTCCCCCCTTTTCTAGTAACCTTACATGATTGATCTCAGAACTGCTTTCAGTACTATCTAGCGCTTCTGACATCTCATAAGACTTGCAGTAGGTGATTTCCCACTGTTGCGACTGACTCACAACTAACTGTAGTTTAATTACAGCATTTGTCTCTTAGATTTATGCCATTTCACATGACATAAGAGCTGTTCAAAATTTCTTTAATCCATCCTTTGCAAAATCTTTCCAGAATTCAGTGGACTTCTGGATTTGACTTGAGCTTCTGCTGTAACCCAGCTGTTTCCTTCATCTGCCAACCTTCTCAATTCTTTCACTTCTCATTACTTCCAGCTGCAAAGGGATTCCTGATTCAGGTAATAAATAGTGTGTTCTATATGCTTATGATGGAAAACTTACATAAATATATATATATGTCACAAGTATAAAGCATATATATTCTGCAGACTCTACACTTTTCTCATCACTAACTTTCCAACACTACTGTCTCATGGGATCTGCTGGATACCAGGGACATTGATGAGATTCTCCATACTGAACAAATTCGCTCCAAAGAAAACCGAAGCCTGCTATTCATTATATACTTAGAATCATAGAGTATCCCGAGCTGGAAGGGACCCACAAAGATCATCGAGTTCAACTCCAGGCTCCACACAGGACCAGCCCAATCAGAGCAGATGACTGACAGCATCGTCCAGACACTTCTTGAACTCTGTCAAGCTCAGTGCTGTGACCACTTCCCTGGGGAGCATGTTCCAGTGTCCAACCACCCTCTTGGTGAAGAACCTTTTCCTGATCTCCAACCTAATCCTCCCCTGTTGCAGCTTCATGCCATTTCCTCGGATTCTATTGCTGGTCACCAGAGGGAGGAGATCAGTGCCTGCCCCTTTGCTCCCCCTCATGAGGAAGCTGTAGGCCACCATGAGGTCTCCCCTCAGTCTCCCCTTCTCCAGGCTGAACAAAACAAGGGACTTCAGCCTCTCCTCATACGTCCTCCCCTCTAGACTCTTCACCATCTTTGTTATACACCTCTGGACACTCTCCAATAGTTTTATGTCCTTTTTGTACTGTGGCACCCAAAACTGCACACAGTACTTGAGATGAGGCCCAAACGCCATCCTGTAAACAAAACTCATCTTTAATTTGTGAATCACCCTTTTGCAAAATGTAACATGGTATCTACCACCCAGAAGTTAAGAGTAGAAAAATCTATAGAAAAGGCTATTGTCTTGCACAAACACGTTCTCATGCTATGCTGTAACAAGGTATTTAACACAAGTTTCTGATCATTATTATGTTCTTAGTCTTGTCACAAATATCCAACGTACTGCAAAGGCATTTTTACATTTCCTACAGGACAGCAAGAATTCTGAACTTTCCATTGGAAAAAACAAAGAACAAAAAAAACCCACAACCAACCAAACAAAAAAACCCACAACCACAAAAAAAAACCCCAAAAACCACCAGACAGCTTCTCCCTAAACTGTATGCCTCTACCTTGGTAGATATTTGAAACAGGAATAAGTGATACAAGGTACCTAGCAAAAAACAGGTATCTGTTTACACTAGCAAACATCCTAAGGGCCTTACTTCCAACCATCCAGAAATCCCTCTATATATACTGCTAATCTGAGAAAACCATGATCTTATTCAGAGGAAGGGTGGTAGACATGAGGAGGACAGTATGTTTGCAGCCATTTTCCAATATAGCTCTGCCAGTACCCAACCCATTGCTTCTATAATAAAGCTAATCTCAGTCCTGTTCTCTATACTCATAGCAAAATCAGTACAAACACATTTGTGAGTGTGCTCATAAATGTTTATTATCGAAATTTGATACTGTAGAGTAGTCTAGGATTGAAAAATTCAGCAAAAATGTTCCACTACTGCCACAAAGATAAAGACAGAATTTGGGTACAGAATTTTTCCTATATTTTGATAAAGCTTCAGGAACAACGACAGCTGTAAAAAGCAGCATAAAACTGTTACTGCAAAATTTCCCTACCAAAGCTTTTACCTGTTATTAATGCTGACAAATCTGACTAAGGAAAGGAGAAATTATTTAAGGAAAAAAAAAAAAACAACCCAAAACCGAACACTTAACCAAAATAACTTTCAAACTTTTTTTCCAACATGAAAGATGGATACACAGAAGAGCACTGTAATTTCACCAGCAGGTGTGATGGGATCCTTTATGCAAGTGGCATCAAAAAGAAAGGCCTGGTAAACGCTGATTAAGAGCTCACATAGAAGTACAAGTACCTGAGGAATGAGATTGAGAACTCATGCATGAAGTAGCAGTCTCCACATCACAAAATAACTCTTCTTCCTTCATTGTAATTTACAGAATGCCTAAATTTACCTCTGAAAGCCAGCCCTGAAATTTAGAAGATACATTTGTGACTCATCTACACTGGACTGTGTTTTGTCACCTTTCAGTTGTCCCATTTACATTTTGATTGAGCAGAAATGCATCCACAACAGCAAATTATTTTTTTCCAATATTCTGAGCATCAGAAATCAGTGCAAGTTTTAATTGAAACAATTGTGCAAGTCATGATGTCATCAGACAAAAACATGTTAAGCTAGTGACACATTAATATGATGCTTTACAATGAAAACATCAAATTGCAACATGAATGAAGTAATGAAAAAAAATTTTTAGTCTGCTGTGTCCTTTTCTATAGCTCCTCCCACATTTTTATTACGCTGTCCTGCCTCATCAGCTCTTCTATGTGAGTTACATTGAGAGAAGTGAAATAAGCAGCAAAGGGATATGCCATTCCCAGTAGCTGTTGCCTTTGAAGATGCAGACCAGCTGTTAAAGCAATCAGCAGATGCTTTCTGAAGAACTCACATCCCCTTCCCTGGCACATATTTCACTATTGTTGTTTTCATTAGCAGGAGAGCTGCAGTGTGAAAAGTGGCTTACATCAGCTGGCATTTATTCTGATGAAAACAATTGATTTGGGTAGGTAAAAGCTATGAAATTGCCAAAAGATAGTCTCATACACAAGTAACCAAGTTAGCCTCCAGGAAGCTAGTACACAGCCTACGGAAAAATTGGACTAGAGATCAATTATCTTTCTTGCATACTTGTTAAATTACCTTTATGTTAAAAAAAAAAATAAAAATTAAAAATTGCTTGGGAGGACGTTAAGTACTCTGACATAATTCAAGCTCAGTAACAATGTGTGAGCAACCCAGTTTAGTTGAATTACTTAACAGAACACCCATCAGACTTTTCTGTCTATTTGACAGATATAGCTTAGTGGCACATAAAGATGTGAAAAATAAATTGAAACCTCACTCCAGCATCAAAACACTGTCATCTAATGAAATGGCCATCTATAATGTTGTTTCTATTACCAGTTTCAATTATATCCACAAGCTTTGTTGAATCAACTGATCTTATGGGAATTTAGTACTAAGTTTCTAGTATGTATTCACAGTAGTGTTTACTTGGCTGTTGTCTTTGAAGCTGCTCTGACAAGACTGTCTCCAAGAAATGTGAATATACTGCAAATATCCATTGTTATTTTTTAAAACACAACAAGGTTTCACTGCTTTATATTATCTTGAAGGAGCTTAAAAATCAAAACACGATACTGTGGATCAAGCATCTGTGTTTAAAAACAATTAAAAGAAACAACTGATGATGCAGGTGTATAGTTAACTACTGCGTAACTATGGAATCAAAGCAAGTCCCCACTCACTTGTGCTATTAGTACCATAATGATTCAGGAACAGTCCAGTTACATTAAAAAAAAAAAATTTTAAAAAAAAAAAATCACTTCCTGCATGGTTGGCTCTTGCTGTTTGTTTTTGTTTGGCTTGTCTTTCAGGTAGAGAAAAGGATGACCTGACAAGAAATTCATTAAACTGGAAGTATTTAGGTAGTATTTTAGGTATGTTTAAAGAGGTCCATTTTAAATGGGGAAAGATCTCACTGACATGAAAGCATGTTTTGAAGTCATATAGAATAGTACATAAAATACTCCAGATTCCTTTCTGGATTCGTTTGCCTCCCTCAGTGCAAGAAGCCCTGAGTCAGTTCAGGGGAGTTCAGTCAACAAATTCTCCACAATCCTTTCTCTAGTTATATCCTGAAGCCCTTCATATGAGGATGGAGCATGCGATATTTTAACAGCTACTTCAGCAACCACTTTGAAAGTAGGAGCCTGAAGAGTTCTTCAGGGTATTAAGAACAGTATCTTGCTCAGTTTCCACCGTATTTTCCTTTAACATAGCACTGAAGATGATACCACTTTAAGAAGTGCTTGTAAAAGGATATGAAGAAATGAATGGCTAGACAACATTACAGAAGATATGATTATGGTATCATGGAAAATACCTCAGTGTAATTTTACTATGATAGAACTTTCCTAGAAAATAAAGATTTTATTAAAACAACTGTTCAAGTTCATTCAATCCTGCATTTTAATTCATCCCTTTCTTCCATCACAAGCTTGGAAAACAGGTAGTTTTGAATTATCAATAAGAATTTTATCAACCCATAGTGTAAGGTTGAGGGCTGCTGTCTTTGCCAGAATGGTCTCATTCAATGGTAATTGTATTTGCCAAAGCTTCCTTCATTAAAGGCAAGCTTTTTTAGATACAAAAGAAATATGGGTTTCTTCTCCTCTCAAAGAATTCACTGAATGCTTTGCATGTTCTGACATTTTGTGTCTAAGGCTAACAGTTCAATTTAAACCAACTCTTACTATGAAGGAATAATCCAACCAAATGTGGCCACGTTGGATTCTTGAAATTATTTTACTTGTAATATTAAAACTATTCAAATGAGTTTATTTTATAGAGAGCTCACTTGACCACCTTCAGATTAGATTAATGATTATAGCAGAATCCGAGATACATTTTAGTACTCCAGCAAACTGAAGGTTTATTTTGGTTCCCTTAATCCATGCTTCCATGTTGAACTGTATTGCACAACTTTAGCTGTGTCATTGGATCAAGTTGAACTCAGTGATATAGGCTTTTAGTAACTAGTTTGATTAACATAATTAATCATGTGTCAAGCATACACAGGCTTTATACTAGCTTCAAATAAAAAGATTTCAGCCTGGCTATAACAGAGTCTGCAATCCCAGTAATTCACTTGAGCCTAAAAGATCTCACTATTGACAAGACTGGATCATCTCAGAAACAAAGTGAGAAAAATCTACTACGTTAGGAAGATAACAGTTCGTCACCACTATCACATGACACTAGACAGCACACATTAGCAAACATACGAATGTGCACACACATAACTTTCTAAAATACACATTTTTATCATAAGCTTAGTGACAAGATGGAAAAGAATACCTGAAGAGAACTGTAGTAAACACTTATAATTACAGAAACAAAATACTAAGAGAAGACAGAATAACTGAAATATTGCTTGTAATTAATGCTTCTAATTTACCGCTGAACACAGTAATTGAGAAGGAAGCTTCTTCACACCATCAGGTTTTTATAATTTTAAAAATGACAAAAGAAAGCTTTTTGACACATTAATGTGTCTTGAAAAATATGGAAACGTTTTAGTATCTGTCTCTAAGTCTTTTTGCACGTGAAATGCACACTGAAGCAAATGATGACTTTTAACAGGTTGCCTCCAGTTCTGGGAATGGCAAATGAGGCAGTAAGCTCTGCTACATACAGCTGAGACACTCAAGGCTGCACTTACTCACAGGAGTACACATGCACTGTTGTAAAATCCTAAGACTGAGTTCTTTGCATCTCATCTGTAACAAATTTTTAAAACCAGACTAAAGTTAAGCTTGCCACAGTAATCTTATCCCATTTAACGTATGCAGCTTGTATATCTTAGAGGATCTATTTAGTACCCTACATGTTTAGGTTTTTATTTAAGAAAATATTATAAATATGTGAAGCTTCCTTCTGGAAAACTGTGACTAGTTTTCCCATTTCCATTAAGAAAAGAATTTTGAGAAAAAAAAAACAAGAATCAAATAGATTCTCAAATAATTCAGTTACTGCCCTACTGTTTTTTTAAATTATGCTAACAATGTAATCTCCTCTGGGACTATTCTCAAGTTAAATTCAGCCCTATAGAAAGATACAAAAATTATAAGTTTTAAACTGATGGGTAAAATTAGGTGTAATATGTTAGTTGCAATGCTGCACTTCATGTGAAAGACTGACAGCTCATAAGAGTCATCATATTTTAGCATCTCAAATATTTAAGTCACATTACACTCAAATGTGGTGGTGGGAGGGCTTCAGTTCATGCCAAAGATGCCACATTTTTTTTCATATCTCTCCATTGAAAAGAAAATCCATTTTTCTGGAAAAAAGATTTTCCTGGAAAGATGGACATCTACAAGGAAAAGAAAAATACAGGCTGGTTTTGGCAATTTTTTTTCCCTTCCCCTAATATCCTAAATTTTGAGGGAAGTTTTCAGTAGGAAGGGAGAGATGCTTTTGCTTTGGTTTTTACCCTCTGTTTCTGTCCAGCTCAGGTACCTAATTCCCCATTCTTTGTGTGGGCTTCAGCCACCACAGTCCCAGGGAGGAAGGCTCTAGCATGGCCCCAGCCTCCAGTGCTGGAAGAGACTCCATTACTTAAAGTGGTGCTAGATCACTGGCTGAAAACTGCCAGACAGTATAGCCAACTTCCCTCACCACTTAAAAAACCCAGCAAGTAGACATCTTTAATTCACTGCTTTTGGTAGTATTGCTCTGTGGTTTCGTACTATACTGGAACATAAAGACTGTTAGCTTTAAACAGAATATGAGAGTTATCTGCAGAAACAATTGTCTTTCAACAGAAGAATAGTAACTTAAAAGCCTTACACATATTGGTGGAAGAGAGATCATTAAAAAGTAATTTGTTAGCAACTTACAGACATTTTTTTATGTATGTAATACCTAAATGAAAAAATAAATTGTTCAGATATACTAGGATCACTGATTACTCAAATACATTGTTACAACAAATGAACTGACAGTGTTGTCTGAGGACAAGAATATGAGTTTACTGAAATTAATGGACATTTTTAAAGGCTTTTTATATAAATTGTTTTTTAAGACGTTACTTGTGTACATTACTTGCTACATATTACTTGGTCACATGTGGAATTTATGGAATTTGGGCAATCACAGCCAATTAACTTTTGAAATGGGATTAACCTTTACCCCATTAGTACCCTATAATCTTTCATTTTTGTACTAAGAGCATTAACTAAAAAAATTTAACCCGTTATAGTTTAGAAAAACTATTACTTTTTGCATTATTGCCATAACTCATGTATCTGCAATTATTATGCATCATCATAAATGGCATCACACTGACAGCCTGAAATTGGTCAAACATTTAAGTGAAACAAGGGGCAAGATGTCTGAAAGTTCAGAGCAGCCCACCTTCTTAAAGAGTTCACAACTAACTTTTTTTCTTGAGTCTTCTTGTCAGAAAAAGCTGCCAACAATGACCTTCAGGATAGCAAATTATATTTCATCTGTTTTAACACCTGTGGGCCTTGTGCAATGTAAAAGTTGATTACCCATTCAAACTCCCTATGAATCCTGCATTTCAATTGTCTGCACACTGGATTCAAGAGGTTTGATGGGCTTATATTTGCTTCAAGCACTTTGTGCTGTTGCACAATAGCAAGATAGAAAAGATCAAGTAAAAATTATTAACATACTCCAGAAACTTTCAGATTGCCACCTGTTCCTCTTACAAAATCTTGACAGTTCTTAATGCAAGTGAATATCCTATTTCATTCAACTCCTTATAATACTTGCTGTGAAAAAAAAAAGAGCAGCTGGAACATAGAATGTAGCCAACTGCACAGATTCCAACAAAAATAAAGAAAACCTAAAACTAGAACTTGTTTGTAGGCAACCACCATCCTCTGATTTCAGCTTTATATACTTGAAGTACTGAAGGACATGGTTTAGTGGGTAATAGGTGGTGGGGAAACGGTTGGACTGGACGATCCTTGAGGTCTCTTCCAACCTTAATGATTCTATGAAGGACTTTCCTAAAAAAAGGCAGGGACAAAACCAGAATACAGACACATAGTGGGTGACATAAACTCACCTTAAAGTAACTGATACAAATACATATTCAACATATTCAAGGGTATTCTGGATTTTGAATATGTACTCCACATGCAACTGATTGTTTTGGCCAATAGCACCTAACAGCTCAAATCTGTGGCCCAGTTGTTTTTCTGCCTTTCCTTCCAAGTAGTATGCCCACTAAAATTCATTGTATTCCAACATAGTAGCAAACGGCAGCATTTTGCTGAACACATAAATGTAACAGATAAAAAAATGAGTCTTTTTCAAATCATTGCCTATGGGTATTTACAATTTATGATGTTACAAGTTTTATGACTTATGGTTTTCAAGTTTTATGTCAGCTCAAAAAGTAGGACAAATTTTTTAAGTTATTATTTTCTGGAGCAAAGCCAGATAAAGAGTCAAATGTTTCTGAGTCAAAAAAAAACACTTAGGAAGCTAGGAAAAGACCTAATGTATAAAGATGCAAATGGTAGGAATACCAATAAGGCGTGAACACCCTGCACCTTACATATAGCCAGTAAGAAATCTTGATACCCCAAGAGCAGAACTTCTTTGCATAAGATGCACAGCAAATGATCTCCCTCTCTTTTTGAAGACACTGCATTTCTTGATTGCTGATAAAGCAACCACAGCTGGAAAAAAAATATGTATATTTACTTTCTTTATGGACTATTTGTTGTTATAAATAAGCAAGGACAAACAGCAGGGCTGGACAATTGGTAACACTGCAAGGATATGTGGAATATAAGGCTATTGGGTTTGTGATGAGATTTGGTTAACAGCCATTCATCATAAGAAACTAGGACAGGAAAAGCAACCAATACCAGACACACAAACCTTATCAAACAGGAAATAAGAGTTCTGGTCTTTGTTATTATCCCCATTAGGTCACTGACTGATGGGCCATGGAAGAAGCCACTCGGGCATGGCCTTGAATAGGTTCAGCCAGAAGTTTAGAACAGTGGTGAAAATGGGTCTTCTGGGAAAGGAAAAACTTATTACAGGATGTGTGCAGGACTTGTAGAAATGCGCAAACATTTGGGATGTTCAGGGCAAGTGCCAAAGGTAGGAAAGGTGAATCACAATGGAACAAGTGTGGGAAAATGTAGAGGAAGTCGCATAAAAAGGAGTCAATAGCATAAGCTGCAAGTCAGTAGTGTTTGGCCCAGTCCTGCAACTCATCACTGCAACCTGTCCTCTGCTTTTATTGAGTCCTACTTGTAATATTTTCTATGGACTTTGCTCTCTGTTCTGCATAGGTGTGATTTGTAATCAAACTTCAGAATCAGTCAACAGCTATGAAGAGACCTGTATCTGGAAAGACCCAGGTTCTAAGGTGGTGAGCAAGGAAGAGACCTCAGGCCGAGACATGAACATATGATGAATTTAAAGCCTGTGTTAACATTTGAGTCTGTGAATGCAGGTATGCTTGTGGATCAGGAGAGGACTGGTATGTGTGTTTTGCTAGTAAACTTCCAATTCCCATCAACTGGAGAACTTTATCGGGCTGTTTGTATTCTTGTTCACTTGAGTGCTGTTCGCTTTTATATGCAGTGCCAGTAAAGGCAATGTTTTTTTCTCTGTGATGGTCTGTGGGATCAGTCATATCCTAGGTATAGTGCCACCTTAAGAATGTGTGCTCAGTTTCACTACTATCTGGACATGCAAGCAGACCAAGAGGAGAAATTCTCTGTAGCTTAGACGCCACTAGATACAGGTTCCCTTCACACATACATCATGATTATCCCACTGGAATTACTCTGCACAGGTCCAATGCTCATAAAACATCATACTACATTATAGTTCTTCCAGAGGCTAGAGAACACCCAGTTACCTTCAATCATTCCCTGCCTTTGTACGAACTCATCTCTAGCCAGCCACTCAAGACTCTGTGTCACATTTTAAAGGTGGAACTGCAAGAGCAACCTAACTTCAAAATCACGCATGGATGAAGGAAAACGTTTCAATTTCACCTTTACAGCAAAACATCTGATAACTAGTAGCCAAGGAGCAAAATATGCGAATATAACATTTCAGCAAATTTTAAAAAGCCATAGCTTGCTGCTTTGAAAAGCTATTAGATGTAATAAACGTGCGTTTTTCTCCCTACCAAAACTTTCATTACATGACAGTTATGACCAAAATAAGACCTCATATGGACCTCAAGACCAGAGGAACATATTCGGTTTTATTAAACCAATATGCAATTGTTTCTTCTCCTCTAATTGAGGAAGGCAGCAGAAGGGACAAATGCACTTTTAAGTAATACTGTACATAATTTACCTGTCCAGTATTCAATACTGATTTCATATTTCTACCTTATTCTTAAACTTTCTCAGTGTAAAGTTTCAGTAGCAAAAAAACTTCATTACAATTTTTAGAAAATCACATAGTTTCATACCTTCAGCTGGGAATATAAATAGATGTGATACAAACAACGAAACCACCATTGACCTGTATTACAAGTCAGATCTTCTAGACCTGACAATTATGTAAAATTGTCTGTCTTACTAGTACAAGAATTCTAGCTGCACCGTTCAGTACAGCCAAACTGTTAGAATTCCGCCATATTAGGAACTTCACGATTACAGTGGCAATAGCACGTTTTCCAGATCATTAAGGATGAGCCACCCATACAAGTATTTACAGTATTCCTACACACCCACTTGAGCAACTAAGATAACATCTGCATGACAGTTCATCAGTAAGTAAAAAAAAATGCACAGGAAAATCCACATCTTTCAAGCACTACTGGTATTGGAAGCTCTCTATTTATAATCATTTCTCCTATAATGAATGATAATATTTTAAAGGTATGTTATTTAACAGTTCCTTCACTTAGAAAAGGCTAACATTATTTTGTATTAATGAACTTGGAGAACAGCATGTTTTCCCACAGATCTTAAGATTTCACATGCCCTGACCTTGTACCATAAGTTAAAGACAATTAGAGCAAGAAAAAACAAACAAACTCAAATTGTGCACTTACTTATTCAATGTGAGGTCAAGGATGAACTTGGAGCCAAAGGCCTCAATCTGGAAACTTGCCTGGGCCAGATGTATAGCCTGTAAACATGAACACACAGGAGTACTATACAGTTTAACAGAACATTTTAAATTGTCAAAAGAATCACTGAGCTTTATATGCAACAAATGTGTGACAAACACCTGTGAAAAAGTTATGGAAAACATGATTATTTTCATGAATCTCATAGGCATATGAAAAGCTTTGTCCTTATACCAAATTGGGATTCAAAAGGATTTGCCTTTTTAGAGGGTAAAGAAAGAGAGAGAAGTAAATGGTAACTGAAAAGCATGCTTTCAAATACACACTCATTCCTCACAAAAACAAGAGGGAAAAAGAAAAAAGAAGATTTATATAAAACATCTGTATTTTGCCATAACCAGATGGCTATGTAACAGAAACATAAATAACACAGAATACTGTTCTTTTAATTATGTTACTGCATTCATTCACTTTAAAAGGCTTGAAATAATTAAACCATTTGTAATACACACCTTCATCTAAGAAAACCATGACAAGGCTTGTATTGCATATTACAAAAATCTCCTTCAAAATAATCCCTTCACAATTAATAGCTTTGTACTTTGTGGCCTAACCAGTGTACAGAAGACTGATGCTGCTCAACATACAACAATAAAAAACAACAAAAAACCAACTTTCAGTATATTCCATTTTTGTGAGAAATATAAATTGTATTCTTTATTATTTTCTATACTGAAGCCAAAGACATTTCAAATATGCTCATTTGTTTTCTAGAAAAGAAGAGATGATCCAAGAACATCTTTTTGTGAAGATACTGTTCTAATAGGGTGGAAGAGATTAGATCTGAATTTCCCAGAAACTCTTCCCTGCTAATGTTGTAATCAAATCATGCTTACTTGTACACTAATTTGATACAGCATTAATAATTACAAAATGCTGGAATATTATGACTAAGCCCTTTAATCAAGAGACAAAAAAATTACTATTGTTTATTAAACATTACGACAAACCTTCAGCATGTCACAGAAACTATATGAAGTTCTAGGTAGTTTACAGCATAACTTAAATAATATGATGGTTAGATTTTACAGCCCACAAGGCCTACAATTTTGTTCTTTGAAAATTTTTCCACAAAGGATAAATTCTTTGTGGTGTTCTTCCATTCTTGCACTACACAGAACAGCACTGATTTTCATCTTATTTCTCACCAAAGACATCCATCATCTTTCATAAAACCCTTCAATATAATTTTAAAAAACTATTTCTAAAAGTTGCTATAGTGACTAAAATCAGCTGTGATGTTTTCCTTGCCCCCAGAATTATCATTTCCCTTTCAGAGTCACAGAACTTTATCGTCAACCTTCTTTAAACAAAGTGTCGAGTTAGAAAACATTTTAACAATCTTTAATATTATTAAACAATCTTACTTTCCTGTTTATTAAAAAAATGTAACAACTTTAAACAAGAATTTTAAAAATAGTATTCCAAGGGGATATCTAAAATAATACAGAAGTAAACCAGTATCAAGCTTTCTCTCTGTTACCTTTTTTGGTAAATTAATATGAACAGCTGTCTCACCAGTTTAACAACATGCTGAGATAACACTGGCCTGGCAAACAGAGCTTACAGCTGCCTTGAATCACAAGAATGAAACAGTGCAAGTATAAAGATAAACGAGTGACTTGATGGAGTGGATCTGCAAGGATAAAAGCCAGCATAGATAAATAATAGAATTTCAGTTTAAATGCACGCCTAGTAGAACAGACTTTTCAGACCATGCTCCGCTTTTTTGCACAGTGAAACCAAGGAACAAGTGTCACAAGGAGCTCTTCAAGCACCTGTATGTGACAAAAAACCTCATTACACGCACATGTATTTAACTTATACTTTAAAAAAAGGCTCGTTTTTTTTGGGGGAGGGTTGTTTTTTGGTTGTGGTGTTGTTTTTACAGAAAAAGGGTTGCAATTAGTTTTATCCCATAAAGACTCCCTTAGAGTTACAGGATGTACTGCTTTGAGTCTCCTTCATATGCCACATGTATCTAAAATTATGTGTCTTCATACATATGCCACAATCAAGACTTCAATATTAACTATCTGGAAAGTTTAAAAGAGCATGTACTATTCCATTCAGATAATTCTGAAACATGAGAAGTGAGAACTATAGAATTTCTTAAAGTACTAGTTTTGATTAAGTTTTATATACATATCAGTTTGGAAATTTTTCAAAATACCTCCTGCTTGAAGATTGACGTGATTTTGAGTATATTGTTTTTTACATACAATCCATGAAGACTCTTTCCTTTAAAGTAAGATTATAATTTACAGATCCATGACATAACATTCCTGCAACATGTAACATGGCAAAAAGTGACTGCCCAGTCACAATGTACTCAGTGTCGTATAACATTAATGATGTTTACAAGTTGTTTTAGAAGCAATACTAACTACCAGTGATCCCAAACACCATCCTTAGTCAAGCTGAGGAAAAAAGTAACATAAAAAGCGACTCTTTCCAGGGTTAGTTTAGAAATAAAAATACACTCACTCTTTCCAGTTTGAAACAAGCACAGCATTGCTTTCACGTCTCCTAACAGACTATGCATTACTTAAAATGTGTATTCTTTGAAACCCTTTTTAGAACAAGATCAGCATCAAGGCTCAATAAGCAAGAGAGAGATACCCGAGTACTTTGTTTCACGCTTAAATTTTTTTTGTTGTTTTTTTGTCACTACTGTTGTTCTGACTGCCAATTCCAAACCAAATAAATAAGCCAAATTCTTTAACATCTTACAATAGAATAGAATCATTAAGGTTGGAAGAGACCTCAAGGATCATCCAGTCCAACCGTCGTCCTCCCCACCTATTAACCACTAAACCATGTCCTTCAGTACCGCGTCTAACCTTTCCTTAAACACCCGCAAGGACGGTGACTCCACCACCTCCCTGGGCAACCTGTTCCAATGCCCAACCACCCTTTCCGAGAAGAAATTTCTCCTAATCTCCAACCTGAACCTCCCCTGGCACAACTTGCAGCCGTTCCCCCTTGTCCTGTCACTAGTTATCTGCGAGAGGAGGCCAACCCCCAGCTCACCACAACTTCCTTTCAGGTAGTTGTAGAGGGCAATAAGATCTCCCCTGAGCCTCCTCTTCTCCAGACTAAACAAGCCCAGTTCCTTCAGCCGCTCCTCATAAGACCTGTGCTCCAGACCCTTCACCAGTTTCGTTGCCCTTCTTTGGACACGCTTCAGGGCCTCGATGTCTTTCTTGTGGTGAGGGGCCCAAAACTGGACACAGTACTCGAGGTGCAGCTACACTATTCCTGATACAGGCCAGGATGCCGTTGGCCTTCTTGGCCACCTGGGCACACTGCCAGCTCATGTCCAGGCGAGCATCAACCAACACCCCCAGGTCCTTTTCCTCTGTAGAGCTTTCCAGCCACCCCACCCCCAGCTTGTAGCGCTGCCTGGGGTTGTTGTGGCCAAAGCGCAGGACCCGGCACTTTGCCACATTAAACCTCATCCCGTTGGCCTCTGCCCAGCAATCCAACCTGTCCAGGTCCCTCTGCAGAGCCATCCTACCCTCCGGCAGATCGACACTTCTCCCAGCTTGGTGTCGTCTGCAAACTTAACTGAGGGTGCACTCAATTTCTTCATCCAAATCATCAACAAAGATGTTGAAGAGGATGGGCCCCAGCACCGACTTCTGGTGAACACCACTCACAACCGGTCGCCAGCTGGATTTCACTCCATTCACCACCACTCTCTGGGCCCGGCCATCCAGCCAATTATGAACCCAGCAAAGAGTGTACTTTCAAGAATATTCAAGCTACTCAACCGATTGATGAAGGATGACATGCCACCTCAAACAATAAAACACACTTCAAAAGCAATCATGGTGTACTGGTAAATGTCTTCAGCATTTGAAACATGCTAAAATCCTGAAACTTCAGTACAACATATCACAGGTACCAAAAATTTGTGTGTATTGAAAAAACCTGAATAACCTCAAGATCAGGAACTCCCATCAAGGGCTATTAAATCCAAAGGACAAAGTTCTGATTCCCAGAAGACCCCGCGTCACAAATTGCTGGAGTCTGGGAGACCAATCTAGGAAGTAGCACCCCATGACTGTTATGCTCTTATATCCTACATACACAGCCCCCACCAGACATCTGATACTGACTGCTCTGAGGGACAGAGGGACACCTAGTCTGATCTCCTATAGCTTTTCTTTTGTCCAGTCAAGCCCATTCAATGACACACGTATATCATCCTTTAAGTTTCTAAGCCATCACCGATGTATTCTATACAATTTTAAGTTGCAGAAAGATAAGATGTAATTGGTATTCTTGGTCTACAATATGATAAGAAAAAAGTCCATCAGTAGGATTAGATACAGTATCATTGCTATTTCTGAAAATAATTATTTCTGTACATAAAAACACCACTTGCTATCTATTACTGTGCCTCACTTAACAGATGTAGCCAGTACTCAGAAGCAATAATCTCCTGTCCTGTTTTTGTGTTGTTTTTTTTTCATCTAGAACTTCCTTCTGATAATAGTAGTTTTGTCACAAATCAATGTAGCTTTATATTATTTTCTTACTCTTCTTTTAGCCTGTTTGCCTATCCTCAGGCTTCAAGCAGAAACCATCCTCCTTTAGTGTTTGGAAAACATCTACTATATGGCACATATGCAGAGATAACCTTCCAACATTCATTGGAAATAAAGCATTTCAAATAGCACACATAAGCATCACAGCAGAATGTAAAAACTCATCCTTAAAACATAGAGGATTTCAGCAAAGTTCCTGTTGATGATTTGTACCTGGTGTTTAATGATTAACAATAGAGAGGTTACTTTAAAGCACCTGAACCTCAAGCCTTGAAAACTGTTCTTTGAAATAATCGTTGTTGGCATGTGAACAAAGGCTCTGGCCTACCTCCAAAACAATCCTGCTGTTCCTCTTTTAACCCCAGGGGCCAGCACCCACCCATTCTCTCCCAATATGACAATACTTCAGATATCCGCCTCTAGTGCTGACAGTGGCCTCTAGTGCATCCGTATCTTGGATCACTTTCATGAAGCACCTAGCTACCCACAAATGCAAGGCAATCTATAAGCTACTTTTTTTTTTCTTTCAGAACGATGTCTAACAAGTGCAAATGTTGCACTACCTAATATTCAGGAACTGAAACATTTTATAGGTTATTGCTTGAAGCTCATGAGAGGACCCAAAATATTAAAAAAAGAATTCGAGAAGTTGTAGAAATATGACCCACATTTCAGCTAAGAAACCAAGATATACATCTACTCAGTAGAAGCTGGTGTAAGGAAGATGTTCTTCTACTCCCAGAAACCAAAGATAGGAAGACCAATTTCAACCCTCCTGTTAGTCAGTAACTACTGAAGACACAGACTGCAAATAAGCCTTTTGCATTAATACAAATTCAATATAGAATAGAAAAAAAGACAAACGTAAAAAATCATCCATTTGCAAGTACTATAAATTAAAATGGCACTACAGAAAATTCTAAAAAAAAGCCAAGCCAGTGGAAACACAAAGATTATTCAACAGTCTCAAACTTGTACAACATAAGCCACATGAAGTTAATTCAATATTTTACTTAGTTTTCATTACATGGGGATTAAAAGTGAAGATAGGGAAGGGAAGGCGATAATTAATGCATAGGACTTTTATCTGGATTTTTAGTAAGAATTCATGTGATGTCACTTCCTGAGTGATTATTAGACACAATTTTTCATCTTACAGGCCTGCTTTGTCTTCAATACCACCTCTTTTGCAACGGTTGCAACACAGTTGTTTTCCTTTCATCTTAAGGATCCTTTCCCTCTCAACTTGTATACACTACATAGCAAAGTTGCATAAAGGACTGAGACAGCACTGTATCTCAACCTTTAAAATAGGGCAATGCAGCAGCAACCATAACATTAGCCTGGCAGGAATATTTTCTTTATTTAAATGACAAACAGCTGAGCTGAACAGAAGCATGCAGAATGTTCACCCCAAGAAAAATGAATATATTTTGGGAGAGGAGGGATTGGAACTGTCTTCACAGTCAAAACTACTATCACACATTTTTTTCAGTTGTTAGGTCTGAAAAAAAATTTTCTTGACACCTCTCTGCTCCCCAAAATTACACAGACATTGCTTCTTTACAACTTCTGAGAACTTCTGATTCAGTGATCTTAAAAAAGCTAGAAACTGTTTGGCCTCCCTTCATATGAACCTAGTTTAAACTATTTTCCACTCAAAATTTGGTAAGGTTGCCCTGAGCTGTGTTTCTCTGGCAATCCTACTATCTTGAGATCACATCTTGCATTGTGAGACTTTTTTTTCTCTACTGGCCACCATAAGGACTTGCTTCTAGTCTTTTGTGACAGGTATGTCCCATGCAGTCTTCCCACTAGGTCCTAACAATCTTGTATATGCAGCCCATGAACATCAGTCAAAGCAGTACCTGCTTCGATAAAGAAGCAGTTCATTCAAAATGCTGCCTCCATCTGCAGAAGTTTAGAAAGACAGAGCCACAGAACACAGACAACTCAGACCTCTTCAGCAAGTTTAAGGATTCTTGCAAGCTTCTTCAGTGCATTTTCCATAAACAGATGCTCATTTTTGAGCATTTCACACTAAAAATAACTTCAGAAGGACTCAAAACCAGTCAGCCTTAATTTGACTGTAAGGAAACGGGTATACAGATTTTAGAGTCTTCAAGAATCAAGCATGGGGTATTTTTAGAGCACTGTTCACCTTGGAGACAGACCATTTCACTCAGTCAAAACTATGGTGAATATTCCTTTTTTTCAACAGTGAAAAAAACCTTCTAGAGTAAGAAGAAGGAATGAGAGAGGTTCTACAAACAGTTTAGATCGCATACACCCCCTCATTATGATGGCTTTTCACCAAACTGAAAAGGAGATAAAGAGGATCAGTGCTAAGAAAGTAATTTATTACTTAAATTTTTGATTCTCTGGTACATTGTTTTCTCCTTCAACCCTTCATTTCTACTTATGCTTCATGAAGCATGTTGCAGACCCTTCCTTCGAGGAAGTTATTTTTTAAAAATAAAATATTTTAAATCATTTTACATAATTATATTTCTCTAGCTTTACCTCTTTCTTTCCACATGCAAACAATTTCCTTTACTCTTCCCCTCTCCTTATAGTGACTCAGCATTTCTGAGGTATTCAGGTTGAATTCCACAAACTATCCACATGGCTTGTCGTCGTCTTGCCACTGTACTGAAGTTCCACAGAAATGGGTCTACTGAATAATATCCATAGTTAGGGAGTACATCAACATCATATGCCTATAAATAGTATACTAAGGCTGACAAGAAAATACAGGTTAAAGGATGTATGGTTCCAAGAAGAGTTAAAAAAAAAAAAGTTATTTTTCTTTGTCAACGGTTCACTGTCTATGTACATAAGGTCATCATTATTTGTCTTTTTTCACGTGCTAAAAACAAGCTTAAATACAGGTTTCTTTCTTTACCTAACTATAAAGGTATTGTGGTTATTTCTTTTTATTACTGATGTGGGAGACAGCAAAGTCTCACAAGTGGGACTTATTACAACATAGCATTTATTTTAATTCTGGGAAAGGATAAAATCAAGTACTAAAGAATCCAGCCACACAAAATCAAAACCAACCCAAACTAAAAATATACCACCTTTTGTGTATCTTTCACAATCCAACTGCATTCTGTTTTCTTTATGGGTTGATTTCCTTTTACATTCTAGGCAGACTTCCCCCATGCCCAATTATTGCTCTACAGAGATGAATATAGTCAACGTTAAACAGAAAATTACCACAATATTGGTTATTATATTATTGGCAAGATAAACGAAGGGCAAAGAAGTTACTTCATGCAAGGAAAGATGCAAGTTGGGGAGGAGGGGTGCTCTGGAAGCAAGACATGCAAAAATCAGTTCAGAGCAGAAACATAATCAACCCCTTCCGTCAATTAAATGGATCAAAGCATAGAAGTTTCATGCCAGAAGAATGAATTCAACATAATGACACCCACCATGAAGCCCCAAGCTTAAAGAACCCATCTGTGGGAAGAAGTGCGGTGTTAGCATTCCCTCCGCTTAAAAGGGACACAGTGAGTAAAAAGGAGATCCACTTTACACGATACTCAGCAGCAAGCATACCCAAGGAAATCAATACCAATTCTGTCAGCACAGATTTCTGCAGAGCTTTACCCAAACAGGTAGAGAGAAGGTAGGGCATAGGAAGGATAGGCAAAGGCAGCAATGTTCCTGTGGGAATGCTGGGTAAGTAGAGGGACTGGCAAACATTCTCCTCTCTATACTCCCAAGAAAAAACCCACATAGAAACACGGAGGAAGGACTATTCCCAAAGGCAAGTCTGCAAGCACTTGCAAATCCCTTTCTTCCCAACACCCCTCTCCAAAGAGGGGAACAGAAAGTCCCCAGTGTTTAAGAGTGGTCTCACTTTAAAGGGGTACTAGTTTTTAATGTAGTAGTCTTTTAAGTAGCTCCATTTTCCAACAATCAAACAGCTTTTCTGTGCCATCCATAATCTATTGGTGTATTTAGATGTATCCAAAGGCACACAGTGGTATCCAAGTTCAATAAGCTAGGAAGCAACCTTTCTTCCCATTAAAACATCAAAACTATACAACTATCTTTTTTTTTTTCCCCTCAAAGACAATGCAGTGACTCCATATTAACTCCACATCTGAAATAGCACATAATCAATATCAACAAAGCATATAGAATGCATAATAAATTAATTTTCTAAAGTTTCAAAAGAAATGTAATTCAATAGGTAGAAACTCCATTATAGCTAAGTCTATCAGTAATATCATACACACTGACCTGCTTTGCTGTCTCTCTTCTCTACCATGGCAATCTTTTCTTATACAAACCATCTTTACCTTAACCTTACCTTTTTAACCTGCCAAATAAATTAATTTTTGTAATAAAAATTTATAAAAATAGGATGGAATGATTTTAAGGAGTGCCTAAGTGATGTAGTTTCGAATGAGTTTACTTCATTACCAAGCTATTCCATGAAACCAAACTTTGTTCAATCCCATGCAATTTCAGACGGAAAAAAAAATTACTATCTGCATCTGTTCAAAATGAAATATTGAAAAATGCAGGTACTTAGTATTTGACAAAGACTGGTAACACTTTACAGTGGTCTTCATTGGTTATACACTGGCAGGAAACCAATACTGCATTTATTAAGTAGTGCATGATACACTCAAAGCCAAGTAACTCAGGCTGTAAGTTCAGGATTCTAAAGAAACTCCCTATGCAGACATTTCTGCAGTCTAGAGCTATTTTGGAAAAAGCATTTTGTTGATGATGGTATACCATAAGTCAAGACATCAGAACCTAGACTGATCAGACAAATCAACTTTGCATAATTCCCATTCGTTTTATCTACAGTTCAGCTTCTGAACCCTCCTGAAATTCAAAATAATTATTTTTGAATTAACACACAGGAAATTATATTCTTGTTGAATTATATGTCCTCTTTTAATTCCTAAAAACGGTGGTAAGGACCACCGTCAAGTCTTGAAGATCTACAGAATAAAACATTCAAACACAGTTCCACATCACATATTACCATTTTGAAAATTCCGCAGATGAGCAGCTTTTTACCCTACCTTGTCATGTTTCTGCTGGTGCCTTGCCCTAGTATCCAGGACATGATAAGGGGTTTCAGAGTCTTTGTTGATGTAATAGACTAGTCTTGAAGGCAGTGTAATTTCTTTCTGGATTGTATTGCTGTAGCTGTTATTTTTACTGTTACTGCTTTTGTTCTGTTGAAACGCATTCTCTTCATCTGTCAGTACTCCCTCTATACCGCCTGCCGTTTCATTCCAATGCAGATCTGAAGAAGAAAGATACGCTAGCCATAAATTAGATAGCAGAATGTGTTTATTTCCATTAAAAAAGCTACATATTTAGCTTGCAGTATTCTAATATTTTTTAATCACTCAAGCAAACAAAAAGCTTACTCATTGAGCTAGATCTGATTCATTTTTCACACATAAAATTACTTCAGAAACAACACTGTTTATTCAAATGCATATACATTTTCATATGCAGTCATAGATTTTAAATACTTTAACGCCTCTCAACATCCAAAAGGAAAAAAATCTTAATGGATATATAGTTACACCCTACACACTCTCTGACAACTAAGTTACCTCTCAAAGCCACACACATGCAAAAAACAAACCAAAAAAACACAAAACAAAACACAAATATACATCTACAAAAAGCTAAGAATATTCCCCATGTTCCTAATACAAACTGAATTCAAAGTCCATGCGCACTGAATGCTAATCAATTGCCTTTACATAACAGGAAGTTTTCTACCTCTCTCTTTTAACTTTGACAAGAGCCCTTTTCTTCAATAGCAGCTTTACAGATGAAATTCTGTATCCTTCCTCACTAAAATTTCAAGATACAATCAACCAACAAGCAATGTAACAATAACAGTAAGAACATGATGCACAGACTACACCTAGTATTTCACATGCCATCTCTATGCAATCAAAGGCAAATAAACAAAAAGCACACACAAAAATCCAAGCCCAAACCAACAAATTAGCTTCCCTGTCAGACCCCCATCCTAACACGCACAAAAACCGCCTAAGCCTTTTCTGTCGCATATCTCACCAGCGTATTTCTGCGCGCACCACCCTCTACCTAAAACACTGCAGCAATGGCTTCGGCAGATCAGAGGGGGAAACACCACATTTCTCTGGTTTGTAAGCAAGCAAGCCAAGGAAACATTTTCTGAGCCCATTTATCTATACGCCAAAACAGACACATACATAAAGCTGGCAGGGGCGGAGGAAGAAATCGTTCAGGGAAAATGGATGTTACCGAGGTTTATCACCCAGGGCGGAGGCGAGGGGGGCAGGGGAGGGGGAGGACGGGGCCCGGGGGGCAGCAGGCGCCTCTCGCACACGAACACACAACCCGTCGTACCCA